>OX422209.1:88365134-88697634 GCA_949130495.1 Sambucus nigra | reverse complement strand
AATCCTAATATTCTAAAAAATAAAAATTTTAATATTCTGAAAATATAAAAATTATAAAAGTTATTTTATCATTTAAAAAATATTATGTTATTTATAAAAAAACATATTATTTTTTATTTAAATGGACGTTGATAAAAAAACTATTTCGTTATTTATTTTAAAAAATGGACATTCTTTTTATCATTTCTAGTTAAAAAACTGTTTCTTTTATTTATTTAAAAAAATTGTTTCGTTATTTATTTTTCAGTTAAAAACTATTTTTTACTATTTTAAAAATAATCTTTTTACTATACAAAAAAATAGTCCGCGTCAGCGGTATGTATAGGCAGTTCGACCACTTATACATACCGTTGGCGCGGACCAACATATTAGACAAAAATGCTCCGCGCCAGCGGTATGTATAGGTGGTCAGACCGCCTATACATACCGCTGCCGCAGATAATATTTTTTAAAAATAGTAAAAATATTATTTTTAATATAGTAAAAAAAAACAGTTTGTAACCAAAAATAAAATTTGTAAATAAAAAATAAAACACTTTTTAAGAAAAGAGTTTCTTAAGAAAAATAAATTTTACGTTTTATATACAGTTTTTTAATAAAACAAATAGATAAGATTTTACGTTTTATAAACAGTTTTTTTTTATTATTACTTATAAAAAACAATTTTTTTTATTTAAAATATATTTTTTTTTGTTTTTATCAAATGTAATTATTTTAGTTGGAGGTGAAAAAATTGGACATTTTGCTTTTATAAATTTAAGGGCGCAATTGTCATTTATTATTCAAAGGGTGTGGGGGAACATATAGAGGGTGTGAGAATATCTATTCCCATAAAAAAATTGAATATTTGTTTGGTGCATGGTAATGTGTTGGGAATTTAATTACTAATTGGGACGGTTTCATAGTTGGGAACTATTTTTTTTTTAATTCTTTTAATTGGAACATTTTTTTTTTATAGTTGGGACTTTTTTTTTTTAATTGGGATTGTTTTTTTTTCAATGTTGAAAACTTTTCTTTTATTTGGGACTGTTTTTTCATTGTTGAGAACTTTTTTTTATTATGGACTACTGTTTTTATAGTTGACTCTTTTTTTTTAACTGTGATTTTTTTTTACAAATGACAGTTTTTTTTCATTGTTGGAATTTTTTTTTTTTTAAATTGGGACTGTTTTCTTTTTTAATAAGGACTTTATTTTTAATTGGTATTGTTTTTTTACTTATTTGTCTTGCGTAACGAAATATGACTAGTTGTGTGTGTGGGGGGGGGTGATTATGTCAAATTTTAGTTTGGGTAAATGCATATTTTTTAATGCTCATTGACACTTGTGTGATGAAAATCAAAATAGTTATATGCATTTGAAGTATGTGGGTAATATGGTCATTTTATTTTCTCATCATATTAATCTTGACAATCCAAACAACAAATGGTGAAAAAGTTAAAATTTTCACCTAGTGAAAACTCGATCATCCAAACGGAGATGGTGAAAATAAAATCACCGCACTAATAATTCACCTTTTACTTTTAACACGGTGAAAAGTATTTTACCACGAACCAAACGGGCCTTAAATCAAGAAATTATGATTTACACCATCTACTAGTCAAACCCATTTTGTTAGGCCAAACACAATCTAAGCGTTCCGGTCAAATTCGGTTGACTCAGTTTCAAACGCATTTATAAGTCATTTTGGTTTAGTTTAGAGTCCTTGTCTTCTTCTTTTTCCCCTAAGATTAAGATACAATCAATTAATGATGAAGATGAATTCTTGTTCACAATCCTAAAATTCAGTTAGTTGATTATGTTTAAAAAATAAAAGTAAATTATTAATTTGGAACGATTAAAAAAATAATGAACTTTTAATTCGAGAGATAGGGAGTGCATATTTTTTCAAAGTCTTTTGCCCTGAATTTTTTCTCGTTAAAAAAAAAATGGAACAGTAAAATCATTAGTATCCAAGGGCAAAGTATAGCTAAACGCTTGGAGTTGAGGCTCTTGCATTTTGTTAATTTGATAAAAGTGAGATTTTGACTATTTTGCTCGGGCAAAATGACAAGACGCTTGGAGTTGGTCTTCAAGATTTTATTTTACAGCTGCATTATTATTCGAGGAAATTATTTTTTTTTCTAAAATTAATAAATCTTTTAGATTATGCACTTTTAGAACTTAAAATAACATTGATTATGGATACAGAACAATAAATATTGTGTTTTCATTTTTAGTCCCTATTTTTAAATTATCTGCTGATGTGGCATGCGGTAATTGGTTGACGTTTTAAGGATATGGGTTCGCGGCAGTGGCTTTATTAAAAAATAGGGAATAAAAATGAAAATAAAATGTTTGTTGTCTTATTTTCAGAATACATATTACAATATGTCATAAATTTATAAAGCCCCTAAATCTTTTTTATTGGAGAGAGAAAGAGAGCTTAATTTTAGGTCATCCACTTCAGGCAATGTAAAGCTAATGATTTACATTGTTTCCCCCCACAGTGGTTACCAAACAATGCACGTTTCTCTGTAGAAATGTGTTATCCGGATACAAACTTACATGGGCACTACACTGAGTACAGTAACGGAGCCAAGAAATTATTTTGGGTGGGGCACAGATCCTAGTCGAGGGTTTCGGGGCTCCCGCCCCCGAAAAAAAAAATTAGGGTTATTTTTGCAATTTTATTGATAAATTGTATTTTTAGACAATTATAACTCAAATAAAACATCAGGTACAATAACCAAAATTCAAGGCTCCGTTGTATTTGAAATATTGTATTTGATTGAAACAAGAACTAAAATCATTAAAATTTGCAACTCACCACTTCAATTTGCAAAATTCTAAATAACAACCAAATCAAATTAACTCAAATCATTAAATATATCAAACCACCAAAACAGATAACAACAAATTTAATTTAAACCCTAACCTAAGCATTAACAAAATTAATCCAAATAAGTAATCAAATTTAATGTCAATATGTCATTTCATCCAAGTAAATTACGTAATTACTATATAAAATAAGTGGTTGAAAGTGTATAAAGTGGGTGTGGTTTGAAAGTTTAAAGTAAAAATTACATATTTGTATCCTTAAGTAAAGATATATATATATATATATATATATATATATTAGAAATGTTGGGGTAGGCACTTGCCCTCTCCAACACTCAAGTAACTCCACCACTGATAAATTGGATCATTAATAAATTGCATCATTTACAAATTGACTCATTAATTGTGTTTAGTTTCATTAATGAAAGGATTCATTAATTGCCTCATTTTAGCTCATGTGCAAAATCTGAAATTTGATCATTTCACAAAAAACGTGAAATGAATTCATTTTAAATAAGAGTCACATTAAGTGCATGTCTCCTCTCCCTCTTCCCCTACCCCCTCTCTCTCTCTTTCCCTCCCCCTCTATCTCTTGATTTGTTTTTATCTTTTTTTCATAGAACCTTAGCATCAATTTTAAATTACCAAACATTGTGTAAAATTGGATTTAACTCATTTCAAATTCACTCATTTATAATTCACTAATTCGCAATGAACCAATTTACATAATCAAACAATTTGTGTAACCAAACTGCCCTGTGTAAATGGGATTCATGAGAGTGAGCTCAAAATAGTTTACCGCCTAGAAAGTTAAGCTCAAAACTGTCTTGTGCCAAGGGCGGAACTAGGAAAGGGCTTGGCCGGAAAGTAGCCCAGGTCAAGCCGAGAAAATTTAATTTATTACTGTAAACTTAAACCAAAATAACTACCTAGCCCACCCCAAAATATTAACACATTTAACTTTAAGCAAGCAACCTTTTTATTCAAACAAAACAACCCACCCACTTAATATTATAATTATATAATATTAATTGTTAGGTATGTATAAATTATTAATTAACATTATTTTTCATTATTTTTAAAGTATTTATTTGATAAATACTCAAAAATAACCACAAAAAAATTCGGCTCGGGAGCTTTCACTCTAAAACCTCCAAAAATCACTGTTAACTTAGCCCACTCGAATGTAAAATCCTGGTTCCGCCATTGTCTTGCGCCCAATCTTTTTTCTATATGAAAAAAAGTAAATTTTGCACCAAAAGTCACGTTCAAAACGATGTTACCGCCGAGAAAGTTGGCCTCAAAGCAGTTTACTGCCCAGGGTGAGCACCACACGGCTGGGCTCAAAACATTTTATAGAGTTTCCCAACGTCTATGGGAGGCCCAATGTATACTTTTACATTTTTTTGCATCGTTCTGTCGTGGATGATCTTTACAACAGAGTTCTATTTTATAACGTAACATGGTAGTTAAATATTAAACATTCATACAAACTCAAAACTCTTCAAAAATGCTCAAAATACATTTAAACTTGAGCCAAATGTCGGCACTAAGATTTTGGGGTCCTAATTGAACTTTACTACTACTTATATATTTACACAAAAAAAGGTTTATAATTAATAAAGTTTTCAACTCACGTCATAAAAATAAGATACAAGTAATGTCTAGTCTCATGGAGACTGGAGTTTTGTACATTTTGCACTTTATCCACCTTATTTTTTATGTTTCAAAACGTTCCTTATCTATTTTTTGACAAAGAGTTTAGGATAAGAGAAGAAAGATCGTTTGTGTGTTTTATATGGTGAGAAATTTTTTGGAACAAAATAAAAATGCTTGGACTACATGTTAATTAAAAGTATACTAAGGAACTTTTTATCAAATGACCCTAAAATTAACATTAAAAGTATTCAATCAAAAATTGACCCAAATCATGTAAATAAAATTTGATGTCTTGATGCTAGTTTTTTTAAACTACTGAGGATTCCACTTATTTATGAAATTAGGACTAATAACTGATGTGTCTAACTAAGAAGTTAAGAACTGTATGGCTTTATGCTTATATTTTGCAATTGTTTTGAGTGTGTTTTTAATAAAACTATCCATTAATATTCTTAATGTTATGATTAAAATCTGGATTAATTCCTATTAACAAATTTATATACTCGAGTGTTAGGCTAGAAAATGCACTATATTAGATTGCCCAAAACCCAAACTCTTTTTTAGAAAAATAACAATAATAAAGAAAATATATATATAAGGATTTAATTTTATTTATATAATTAATCATTTTTGTGGAAACGAAATATTATCATAGGAGGATGTACGATTAGTCCTTTTTCTAATTTTTATTTAAATAAGTTTCACCATGAAGCCTGGTCTTGAAGTCAAGCTTGAGCTTAAGTTCACAAAAATAATTATAATACTTATCACTGTTCTAAAAAATTCACCTAGGCTCTGTCTAGGCACGCCTATTATGGTTAAAAAATATTAAATTATATTACGAAGGCCTAAATGCCTTTTTACCCCTAAGGCCCGCCTAGGATTCTAAGGCTTAAGGCTTGGCCTCCACGCCTCGATCACGCGCGGCGGTTTTTAGAACCTTGTTATTTATATTATCTCTATAACTTGTATTCTAAAGAGCCATGCATGTTCCACCCCTCATGAGCATTTGTAAGGGTTTGAATAGAAAAACAGGTATCTTTAGCGTGCTTTGTGAGTTATTCCCCTCGAGTTAACTTAAGCATAAGTTTCTCTATTTGTATGTTTGGAGCAATGTCAAATTCATATCACAGATTGGCATATGTGTTTTCTCTTGATGTTATTCCTGTCTTAAATCTTAAATGTTATATCCCTTTAATGTGAAAAGGAATCTTTTTACTTACAAAAGGTCAACATATTTCAATAACCAAACACATTATAATATATTAATGCACAACAAATAATCTTAACAAAAACATAATCAATAGCCTGAAAAATAGATTTAGGGTGGATTGCATTTTTGTCGCTTGAATTTTACTCCTAGTAACACTTCATTCCCTTGACTAACCTTACCCCCCCAAATTCTAACGGTGGTAAATTTTTTAATGGAATATTGGCCATGTGCATGACAAATGTGGACATATTTGTCAAAACATAATTGTTAAGGCAAAAATATGACTTTTACACACAACACAAAAATAAGATGATAATAATGCTCGATGATGATGGAAGAATGAAACAACAACAAATATATTTGACACGAGATGTACGTGGTTCGGTCGGGCTCGGCCTACATCCACGAGACAATGGGAGTGGGAAGTTCTTTTTAGGGTTAATTACGGAGATGTGCAACGAACTTATAAGAGCAAGTTTTATAATTGTTCGATCTATTTTAGCTTGGCATATTCCGTTACACCTTCATCATCATATACATTCTCAAGAATTTCAAGTGAAGACAAGTTAGTGATCAAATGGAACAATCAAAGATCGAAAGAATTGATATCTTCGCTACAATCATCGAGAAGGTATATGATTTTGATTGTGTGTAAACATATTATTCAGGCACTGTTTTTATGAAATGTTCGAGGCCTGATTTTAAAATAATTTTCAAAGAAAAATATTTTTATTTTTTAAGTCATTCAAACGAGTTTAAGTCATCGTTCCAACGAGATTGACAGTCCGTTCAAACGAACTTCAAATGAACATCAAACAACATCTTTTTGTTAGCAGAACTAATATCGTTCAAAGCTCGTTCGGACAAGATTTGTTGGTTGCTCAAACGAGTTTTATCTTAGTTCAAATAAGTTAGCATTTTCGTTCGAATGAGTTTCTATTTTCATCCGAATGAGTTTTCTCGAAATTTGTGCCATCTTGAAAATTGTGTTTTCTATTTAAATGGGTCTTGAGATCATCTTTTCTAAGAATTTTTGACGAAAATTATTTTTTCTACACATATCCAAAAGATCTCCAAACCCTAGTTATTTTTAAACACTTTTGTTTTACAATCCAAACCCCTTTGATGATTTGTTGAGCATTTATCAAACCCTAAAAGAACATAATACATGTTCATACACTTGTAGAGTTGTATCTATACTGCTGAAGATATAAATACTATTTTTAACACTACACCAAATTAGGCAAATGGTGATGGACTTTGGCCATAACCAGGCCTGTGGGTCGCGGACTAGGGCCGTGACTATTTTGGGTGTGACAATTTTCGTTGGTCGCGGACCAAATTCGTGACCAAGTAGGTGGTTACGCATCTTCGTTGTCATGGAGGACGTTCGCGGATAAGGGCCATATGATCAGGCCGTACTACTAGTCACGGATATGGACCGGGACCCCTACCGCGACAAAAATTTATTAGTTACTGTTACGGCCCGTGATCAAGGGCGTGCGAATTAAGCAATGGTTATAGCTATGGTTCATGACCCCAACCGCGGTGGAAATTTCCTAGTCACGGCTAAGGGTCATGATCAAGAGGGGGCGAATCAAGCAATGATCACGTCGACGGGTCGTGACTCTAACCGTGATGAAAATATGTTGGTCACAGCTAACGGTCATGACAGAGGGGCAGGAAGCAAGCAATGTTCACGATTACGGGCTGTGACTAAGGGAGGGAAATGCAAAAAATGGTCATGGACTTTGACTGTGACCCCATTTTTAGCCGCGATAAAAAAAATGGGTAATGGAATTTGGCCATGACCCTTTTTTACTGCAACGAAAAAAATAAAGATGGCCACGACCCATAGCCATGACCATATTTAACTGTAATAAAAGGGGGTTATTTGGTCCTATCCTCAAATTAGGAGTACCGCAGCTGTGCGGCTGGTTTCTACGTATTATGTTGGACGCACATGAGAAGTGTGTGCCACTCGCGACACGTTTTCAAGCCTAAGTGTGTGATCGAGTCGGAAATCGAGCGTTCGTGTAAATACACTAGTCGTTGTTATCGGCTTCCAACCACAATACAAAAAAAAAACCTAAACTTTAACTACACTCTTGCGGAGTATAGTGGCGAGTCTGGGTATCGAATCCACAGGTAATGTTTGATAGATTTTAATTGATTTATTATTTCAAAAAATAAAGTGTAAAAGATGATGATTGAGTGAGAAAGGAAAAAGGGAAAAATAAAGAAGTTAACTAAAACTAATTGGAAAAATTAAGGTAGAGACACAATCCCCCAACCCTAGAGTATTGATGGTATAAAACTAATCGTAAATTTAACTGATTAATTTGACCCATAATTTAGTACTCCCAAGCATTACGTATACGAGGTTCAAGCCCGCGTCATACTTAATCTGAGGACGAGTAAATCGGTATCGCGATAGTAATACTCGAATTGCATTCTAAATCATCCCGGTTATCCAGAGGCAAAACGAGATATAAAGATCTACAATTGTTGTGTTCTTACACAATACGGTCGTAATCAAACCATTAAATTTAGAGGACTAATTTTATACACAAGCAACTACAACATCAGGTTGGGTTCATGCATCCCAACCATTAAAAACCTAGCCGAACATGGTGAATAATAATAAAAGTGCTTAAAATTAAAGTTACCATGATTGAAGAATAAGAACATGTAAGAAGAAATCAAAGATTGAAGAAAAACTGGAAAAGCTCTTGAATTAATGGTGCAAAATATGTGAATCTTTCTCCTAGATGTTCCTACTTGTTATAGAGCTTTTACATCAAGGAAATCTGAATAAAAAATTCCTAATGACTAAATATATAGGCTAGAGGTCGTTTAGAAGAGTCCCCAAAACATAAAATTCTTTTGGCTAAAAGATAAGCACAAAATAAAAATCCCGTATCTGCCAATTTGTCACACTTAGAAAGCGTGACTAATTTCGTAACGGATCTGGAGCGTGACTAATTTCGTAACGGATCTGGTGCGTGACCAATGGGCGGACCGGTTCTTTTTTCTCAGCTTGGGTTCGGTTCGGGCCTGGCAGCTTTTTTCTTGGATTTCTTCTCAACTTCAAATGGGCATAACTTCTTCACCGTAACTCGGATTGAGGTGCCCTTTTCCAGTGTTCTTGTAATTGAAAGATCTTCAACTTTCCAAATGTTCCCATCTCCGGACTAAGGCTGCAAAATTACGAAAATGCCCTTCAACTCCCCGATTCTTGGTTTCTTTCACTATTTTGAGTTCTCTTTTCCATCTTTCTTGCATGAAATATCTGTAAAACACATAAGAGATACACAAAATAGGAAATACTTTCCAAAAAGGGTTAGTATCATAGATATAAGATAAATTCAAGCTATTTACACTGCATGGGATCATAAAAATACCGAAATTAAGGGGATAAATGTGAAGAATTTATGCCTAATCAAACCCCCCTAACTTAGAACTTTGCGCGTCCCGAGCAATGTAAAAGAATGAGAGTATGAGTTAAGGACCCTTCAAAAAATTTATTGGGATAGAATACCTCTTTCGCGGGCAAGCGATTGCATTTAGCGCATGCAACAAGCCTTTAAACCTCTAGGTTACCCTAGTATAATGAGTGATGTCTCGTGAGGGTTTGCAGTGAATATACCCACAAAATTCTTTGTTGACTCAAAGACAATTCAAAATACTTAAAAATTGTACAATTTAAACTCCCCCAAAATGGTCACCTTAAAATCTTATTTAGGAGTCTCAAGTCAGAGTGTGTGTGTGCGAAGCCAAAAATTAAACCGCTAACTTCCACCTATTGATCATTACGTTACTTTCCGAAAATTCGTTTTGATTCAAATGCTCACGGGATGCTCTCTCAAATGAATCTCTCGGAATGTGGCTATTCTCTCGGTATGCGTGATTTATAAAGAGTAATATATAATGGACGCAAAGTCACGCACACAAATTGAAAGATGGAAATTTTTGGGTGGAAAGATCTCTTCATCGGAATACGATCATAGGGAAACGGGAACCATTATCTCTTTTTCACGCCATGTAATCTCTTTTATTATCTTTTTTTGTTTTAACTCTCCACGCGGTAACCAATTTCGCAATTCGGACTCGGTTAGGACTTTTTTTGGGTTTAAGGTGTAATTGGATAACATGGAAATGGTTGGAAAATTTGGAATTGGAAATTTTGCTTATGATGTCCGTTAGTGCTTTTTTTGGGGGGCTATTGCTCATTTTCTCTTCTTTTTCTATTTTTTTCACACTTTTCTTTTCTTGCTAACTTTTGTTGAGCATTCTTCTATTTTTTTCTTGCCCCTTTTTGTTGCACTTTTCAGACTTAAATTATGACTTTTTCCATTTTTCACAATTCCGGGCCATTTGGGTTTTTCGGGTTACCAAACGAAAAGGATAAATTTTATTCGGCACAATTGGGTTATCAAAGGGATAATTTTTTACATCTTTTTATGGCTAATATTTTTGGGTAACAAACGATGGCCTACTTCATTGTCCGAATTACTTATTAATTTACCATATGCGTCTCGAGATAAATTTAATTTAGAGATTTGTAGCACGCGTTTCGAGACAACATTCTCTTTTCCATAACCGATCAAAACAATAAAATAGAGATCATCAACGACTTTTGTAAAACGCTGAATTAGAACTATGAGTTAACCATAAACTCGGATTGATTTAAAAACTCAAAAAGATCGATAGGCTCGAAATCTCACCGGGTTTTGTTAATCTCCACACTTATTAGTTAAGTCGTCAATTTTCGCACAATTTCCATCTTTGGTCAATTTCGACTTTGTGCATTTAATTTTTACAACTTGAGACAAAATATTTGTGACATTTTTGAAGATTTTAAATTCCAATCTTTATTTATTTTGAAGAAAAACATTTTTGGATTTTTTCAAAATTTTTCAATTTTTTTTTATTTTCTAAAAAAAACACTCTTGGAAAGAACATGTGATCGAATCAATGAATCTAAACAATAAACGGGAAGAATATCCCACACCCCCTATCTTAAATGTTGCATTGTCCTCAATGCGAATCAAGAACACAACATAAAGAGAGGAAAAGAAAGATATTACCCAAAATGGAGCGATCCCCGAAAAGTACGAGTCCATTGAATCTACAATACACGTTAGAACCAAGCATAGCAAAAATAATAACAAAAACTCTAACTAAAAAAAAATAATCTAACTATTGTACAACCTACGATTTTCAAATTCTAATAAGTTATACACTAAAAGTCAAAAAATTTGAGGGTCCACCCAAAATACAATATGACTTTGATGGATTAATGGTGTACCCTCACTAGGATGCATGCCTCCTAAAAAAATATAATTTCGTTTGACCAACGGAAGGCATGTGTGAGATGGAAAAAATGAACCATCACCAATTAAAAATTTTAACGTAATGATGGGGGGTTTGAATGCTAGGTGGGACAAGTACAATTGAGATCCAAGAAAAATATAATCACCTCCCAAATATTTTTCAAGCAGTATAGGGAGAGGGGCACACAAAAAGGAAGATTCCATATTAGAAAAAAATTCTAGCAAAGTGTCTTTGTCGGTAAAAGGTGTAAACGTTTCAGAATTTTCAACCGACTCATAGGAATCTAGCGGTACTTCTAATGGTTCAATAACAGTGAAAAAAAATGGTGATGAAATAAACTCAATCTCAAGTGATTCATCATCACTTGGAGATTGAATTTCAAGGGAGAAAGACTCACTTTCAATGAGATGTTCTTCAAAAATTTGAGGTGACACACAAGTCTCAACCTCTTCTTTGTTTTCCAAATCAGAACGCATCTCATCGCAAAATGAGAGTATTTTCGTAACAAGTCCAACATCCATTGCACTTTGGGTGGAAAGAAAATCGAGTACTTGTTTGATTAGAAAAATCATTCTTTCTTCCAAAGTAGTATTCATTGGCTCGATAACCTCGAAAGAAAAATCGTCATTGGATTCTAATAATGCCTCCAACTCTTTCTCCCAAAAACGATTTTTTTTCCCGATATTTGTTTTCAAGCCTTTCATATTCATGAATTAAAATCCACTCACCCATTTTAATAGGTCGAGGCGGAGATTCTTGAAAATAAAAAGATTGAAAACTATTCCCATATGAACCATTATAATTACCGAACTCACTATAAAAAGACATGATTACCGAATAGTTTGTAAACGGACAATCCACTTAAAGAGGTGTGCGGCTAAGGATTCAACGTTTCTTGGCGCTCAATTATGCAAGCCTGCAAAAAAAATTAAAAGAAAAAAAAATATCTTGCGAAATAGTAAATCCATTATAATCTATAACAAAACACTCCCAGGCAACGGCGCCATTTTGATCGAGTCAGAAACCGAGCGTTCGTGTAAATACGCTAGTCGTTGTTATCGGCTTCCAACCACAATACAAAAAAAAACTAAACTTTAACTACACTCTTGCGGAGTATAGTGGCGAGTCTGGGTATTGAATCCACAGGGAATGTTTGATAGATTTTAATTGATTTATTATTTCAAAAAATAAAGTGTAAAAGATGATGATTGAGTGAGAAAGGAAAAAGGGAAAATTAAAGAAGTTAACTTGGAAAAATTAAGGTAGAGACACAATCCCCCAACCCTAGAGTATTGATGGTATAAAACTAATCGTAAATTTAACTGATTAATTTGACACAGAATTTAGTACTCCCAAGCATTACGTATACGAGGTTCAAGCCCGCGTCATACTTAATCTGAGGATGAGTAAATCAGTATCGCAATAGTAATACTCGAATTGCATTCTAAATCATCGCGGTTACCCAGAGGCAAACGAGATATAAAGATCTACAATTGTTGTGTTCCTACGCAATACGGTCGTAATCAAACCATTAAATTTAGAGGACTAATTTTACACACAAGCAAATACAACATCAGGTTGGGTTCATGCATCCCAACCTCTAAAAACCTATCCTAACATGGTGAATAATAATAAAAGTGCTGAAAATTAAAGTTACCACGATTGAAGAATAAGAACATGTAAGAAGAAATCAAAGATTGAAGAGCTGGAAAAGCTCTTGAATTAATGGTGCAAAATATGTGAATCTTTCTCCTAGATGTTCCTACTTGTTATGGATCTTTTACATCAATGAAATCTGAATAAAAAGAGTCCTAATGACTAAATATATAGGCTAGAGGTCGTTTAGAAGAGTCCCCAAAACATAAAACTCTTTTGGCTAAAAGATAAGCACAAAATAAAAATCCCGTATCTGCCAATTTGTCACACTTAGAAAGCGTGGCTAATTTCGTAACGGATATGGAGCGTGACTAATTTTGTAGCGGATCTGGTGCGTGACAAATGGGCGGACCGGTTCTTTTTTCTCATCTTGGGTTTGGTTTGTGCCTGACAGCTTTTTTCTTGGATTTCTTCTCAACTTCAAATGGGCATAACTTCTTCACCGTAACTCGGATTGAGGTGCCGCTTTTTCCAGTATTCTTGTAATTGAAAGCTCTTCAACTTTCCTATTGTCCCCACCTCCGGACTAAGGCTGCAAAATTACGAAAATGCTCTTCAACTCCCCGATTCTTGGTTTCTTTCACTATTTTGAGTTCTCTTTTCCATCTTTCTTGCATGAAATATCTGTAAAACACATAAGAGATACACAAAATAGGAAATACTTTCCAAAAAGGGTTAGTATATAGATATGAGATAAATCCAAGCTATTTAAACCGCACGGGATCATAAAAATACCGAAATTAAGGGGATAAATGTGAAGAATTTATGCCTAATCAGTGTGCCTGTTTTCAAATACGTGTTTGGGTCCTATCCTAAATTCAAAAGTCCTGCGGCTATGCGGATGGTTACTACGTGTTACGTTAGACGCGTATGAGGTATTCATTCCACTTGCGGTGCCGTTTAGATGCTGTTGGGGTGCCCGCCTCCCACAACATATTTTCAAGCCTAAGTGAGCATGTTTATGAATTCGAGTCCTATCCTCAAATCGGGAGTCCTCCAGCTGTGTGATCGGTTGCCACATGTTAAGTTAAATGTGCACGAGTATCCGTTCCACTCGCAGTGCTGCTGGGGTGTCCGCCCCCTGGGGCACATTTTCAAGCCTAAGTGTGCTTGTTTTCGAATTCGTGTCATATCCTCAAATCCGGAGTCCCACAACTATGCGGTCGATTTCTATGTATTATGTTGGATGCGCACGAGGTGTTCGTGCCACTCTCAGTGCCGTTTGGGTGTCTCTAGGGGTGCCCACCCCATGTGGCACGTTCTCAAGCCTAAGTGTTTTTTGAATTTATTTTTGGGTCCTATCCTCAAATCGTGAGTCCCCCGACTACGCGGCCAGACCACCATCCCCAACCCTGCATCACCTTTTCAAGCCTAAGTTAGATTGTTTTCGAATTCTTGTCCTATTCTGAAATCGGGAGTCCCGTGATTGTGCGGTCGGTTTCTACATGTTACGCTAGACGCTCACAAGGTGTTTGTGCCACTCATGGTGTCGTTTAGTTATCACTGGGGGGTGCCCCCCCCCGATCGCACGTTTTCAAGCCAAAGTATGTCCGTTTTCAAATTCATGTCCTATCCGCAAACCGGGAGTCTCGTGACTGTGCGGCCAGCTATTACGTGTTACGTTAGACGCGCATGAGGTATTCGTGACACTCTTGATGTCCTTTGGATGCTTCTTGGTGGTGTCCTCCCCCTCCCCCCGGCGTCACATTTTCAAGCCTACGTGTGCCTGTTTTTGAATTCATGTCCTATCCTCAAATCGTGAGTCCCCCGGTTGCGCAGTCGATTGTTACATGTTACGCTGGATGCACAAGAGGTGTTAATGCCACTCATGGTGCTATTTGGGTACTATTGGAGGTGATCTCCCTCACCCCATCCCACCTCGGCACGTTTTTTAGTCTAAGTGAGCTTATTTTTTAATTCGTGTTTGAGTCGTATCCTCAAATTGATAGTTCTGTGGCTGCATGGCTGGTTGTTACATGTTACGTTGGATGCGCACGAGGTGTTTGTGCCACTCGCGGTGTTGTATGGGTGTTGTTGGGGGTGCCCTCCTCCCGCGGCACGTTTTCAAGCCTAAGTGTGCCTATTTTCGAATTCGTGTTTGGGCCATATCCTCAAACAGGGAGTCCCGCAGCTGTTCAGACAATTTCTACATGTTACGTTGGGTACGCATGAGGAGTTTGTGCCATTCATTGTAACTTTTGGGTCCCGCAGCACATTTTCAAGACTAAGTGTGCCTTTTTTGGAATTCATTTCATGTCCTCAAATCGGGAGTCCCGTGGCTGTGCGAACGGTTGCTACATGTTATATTATATATACATAAGATTTTCATGCCACTCGCGGTGTCCTTTAGGTGCTGCTAGGGGTACTCGCCTCCCCCGTCACATTTTGAAGCCTTAGTGTGCCTTTTCGAATTTGTGTTTGGGTCCTATCCTCAAATCGGGAGTCCCACGACTTTGTGAACAGTTGTTACGTGTTATGTTTGATGTGCACAAGGTGTTCATGCCACTTGCGGTGCCGTTTAGATGGCGCTAGGGAAGTCCGCCCCCTGCGACACGTTTTTAAGCCTAAGTGTGTCTATTTTCAAATTCGTATCCTACACAAATCTCAAATCGGGAGTCCCGTGTCTACGTAGATAGTTATTATGTGTTACGTTGTCCGCGCACCAGGTATTCGTGCCTATCATGGTGCCTTTTGGGTGCATCTTGGGGTGCCCGACCCTAGCTGCACTTTTTCAAGCCTAAGTGTGCTTGTTTTCGAATTTGTATTATATCCTCAAACCGAGAGTCCAGAGGCTGCGTGATCGGTTGCTACGTGTTATATTGGATGTGCATGAGGTCTTCATACCATTCACGGTGCCGTTTGCATGTTGTTGGGGGTGCCCCCCTCCGCCGACAAGTGTTTTAGCCAAAGTGTGCCTGTTTTCGAATTCGTGTCATATCCTCAAACTGGAATTCATGCAACTTTACGGATGATTGATCCATGTTACGTTGGATGTTCACGAGGTGTTCATGCCACTCGTGGTGCCATTTGGGTGCGGTTGGGGGTGTCCGCCTCCCGCGATACATTTTCAAGCCTAAGTGTGCTTGTTTTCGAATTCGTGTTTGGGTCCTATCCTTTATTCGGCAGTCCTGTGACTCTGCATCCAGTTACTACATGTTACTTTGGATGCTCACAAGGTGTTCGTGCCACTCGCGGTGACGTTTGGGTGCCGTTGGGGGTGACCTTCCCCCGTGATACGTTTTAAAGCCTAAGTGTGCCTATTTTCGAATTCGTATTCTATCCTCAAATCGGGAGTCCTATGAATGCATGGGTGTTACGTTGGACGTGCACGAGGTGTCCGTGCCCCTCGCGGTTCCGTTTGGGTGCCGTTGGGGCTGCCCCCCGGGGCACATTTTCAAGTCTAAGTGTGCCTGTTTTTAAATTTATGTTCTATCTTCAACCCGAGAGTCCCGTGACTGCACGGCCAATTGATACGTGTTATGTTAGACGTGCGCGAGGTGATCATGCCACTCACAGTGCCATTTGAGTGTTTCAAGCCTAAGTGTTCCAGTTTTTAAATTCGTGTTCTATCCTGAAATCGAGAGTTCCGCGGTTGTGCGACCGGTTTCTACGTGATATCTTGGATACACACGAGATGTTCGTGACACTCGCGGTGCCATTTGGGCGCCGTTGGGGATGCTCACCCGCCCACCCCCGGCACGTTTTCAAGCCTAAGTATTCCAGTTTTTGAATTTATGTTCTATCCTCAAACCGAGAGTTTCGTGATTGCGCTACCGATTGCTAGTGTTACGTTGGACACACACGAGGGGTTCTTGCTCCTCACGGTGCCGTTTGGGTGCCACTGGGGACACCCCCCAGGGCACGTTTTCAATCCTAAATGTGCATGTTTTCGAATTCGTGTCCTATACGGAAATCGAGAGTCCCACGAATGTGCGATCGATTGCTATTGTTATGTTGGATGCGCACGAGGCGTTCGTGCCACTCGCGATGCCGTTTGGGTGCCGCTGGGGTTACCCGCGACCCCGCGGCACGTTTTCAAGCCTAAGTGCACATATGTTCGAATTCATGTCCTATCCTTAAACCAAGAGTCCCATGGTCGTGAGATCGTTTGTTACATGTTACATTCAATGTGCACGTGGTATTCGTGCCATTCGCAGTGCCGTTTTGATGTCGTTGGAGGTGCTTGCCCACCTACGGTGTGTTTTCTAGCCTAAGTGTGCATGTTTTTGATTTTGTCTCCTATCCTCAAATTGGGAGTCCAGCGGCTGCATGGATGGTTGCTACATGTTACTTTAGATTCACACAAGTTCTTCGCGCCAGTCACAGTGCCATTTGGGGGCCGCTGAGGGTGTCCCCCTACCCCCCGCGGCACATTTTCTAGCCAAAGTGTGCCTGTTTTCGAATTTGTGTTTCTATCTTATCCATAAATTGGTATTCTCGTAGCTATGCAACCGGTTGCTATGTGTTACGCTGGATGGGTAAGTGGTGTTCATGTCACTCGCGGTGCCGTTTGGGTGTGCCGCTTGGGATTCTCTTCTCCCCCATAGCACGTTTTCTAGCCTAAGTGTGCTTGTTTTTAAATTATGTCCTATACTCAAATCGGGAGGCCCGCGGTTATACGATTGATTGCTTCGTGTTATGTTGGAACTGTACAAGGTGTTCGTGACACTCGAGGTGTAGTTTGGGTGCCGCTGGGGGGTGCTCCTCCCCCCCCCCCCCCGTAACACATTTTCAAGCCTAAGTGTGTCTGTTTTTGAATTCGTGTTTGGGTCCTATCCTCAAATCGGGAGTCTCGTGGCTTCATGGTCAATTACTACGTGTTACGTCAGATGTGTATGCGGTATTCATGCTACTCACGGTACCGTTTTGGTGTCGCAAGGGAAACTCATCCCCCCATTGCACGTTCTCTAGGCCTAAGTGTGCATGTACTCGAATTCATGTATGGATCCTATCCTCAAACCGAGAGTCCCGCGGCTGTGCAACCAGTTGCTACATGTTACTTTGGATGCGTGCGAGGTGTTCGCGCCACTCGCGGTGCCGTTTGGGTGCCGCTGGGGGTCCCTCCAACACGTTTTCTAGCCTAAGTGTGCTTGTTTTCGAATTCGTATTTGGGTCCTATTATGAAATTGAGAGTCCCATGGTTGCATGTCTGGTTGCTACGTGGTATGTTGGATGAACACAAGGTTGTCGTGCCACTTGTTGTGCCGTTTGGGTGCTACTCGGGGTGCCCACCCCCCGCGGCACATTTTCATGCCTAAGTGTGACGGTTTTTGAATTTGTGTTTGGGTCCTATCATCAAATCGAGAGCCCCGTGACTGTATGGACAGTTACTACGTGTTAAGTTAGACATACAAGAGGTGTTTGTGCTACTCGCAGTGCCATTTGGGCGCTGTTGGGACTGCCCGCCCTCTCGCTGCAAGTTTTCAAGCCTAAGTGTGCCTGTTTTCGAATTCTTGTTTGGATCATATCCTTAAACTGGGAGTCCTGCGACTGCGCAATGAGTTGCTACGTGTTACGTTGAATGCGTATGAGGTGTTCGTGCCACTCCTTGTTCCATTTGGGTGCCTTTTGGGGTTTTGGCACCACGCGATACGTTTTCAAGCCTAAGTAAGCTTGTTTTCAAATTTGTTTCCTATCCTCAAACCGGGAGTCACGCATTTGTTCGATCGGTTGCTGTGTTGGACACATACAACGTGTCCGTGCAATTAGCGGTGCCCGCCCCCTACTGTATATTTTTCAGCCTAAATGTGCCTATTTTCGAATTCATATCTTATACTCAGATCGAAAGTCCCATGGCTGCGCGATTGGTCGCTATCTGTTACATTAGATGTGCACTAGGTGTTCATGCCACTCGCAATTTAGTTTATGTTCCGCTGAGGGTGCCCCCCCCCCCCCGGGACACGTTTTTTAGCCTAAGTGTGCTTGTTTTCGAATTCGTATTCAATCCTCAAACCATTAGTCTCGTGGTTGTGCAGATGGGTTCTATATGTTACATTGGATGCACACGTGTTGTGTGCACCACTCGCGGTGTCGTTTAGGTTCCTTTGGGGGTTCCCGCCCCCTCGCGGCACGTTTTTAAGCCTAAGTGTGCCTTTTTATAGAATTCATGTTTGGTTCCTATCCTCAAATTGAGACACCCATGGTTGTGCGAATAGTTACTACGAGTTATGTTAGGCACGCACGAGGTGTTCATGCCACTCGCGATGCCATTTGGGTAAAGTTAAGGGCGCCCTCCCCCTGCGACACATTTTCAAGCCTAAGTGTGCCTGTTTTTTAATTCGTATCCTATCCTCAAACCGAAATTTCTGAGGTCACACATCCAGTTGCTACGTGTTATGTTGGACACTCACGAGGTGTCAGTGCCACTCGCATTGCCATTTGGGTGCTGCTGGGCTGCATCACGATTACAAGCCTAAGTGTGTCTGTTCTCGAATTTTTGTTTGGGTCCTATCCTCAAACGGGAGTCCCACGGGTACGTGTACGGTTACTACGTGTGATGTTGGATGCACACAAGTTGTTCATGCCACTCGTGCTGCTATTTGGGTGCCTCTAGGAGTGCTCGTCCCTTGCGGCAAGTTTTTAAGCCTAAGTGTGCCGATTTTAGAATTTTTGTTTGGGTCATATCCTCAAATCGGGAGTCCCGCGGCTGTGCGATCGGTTTCTACGTGTTATAATGGAAGTGCACGAGGTGTTAGTTCCCCTCGCGATGCCATTTTTGTGCCTCTGGGAGTGCCTGCCCCCCACACCCCCACCCCCAACGGCACATTTTCAAGCCTAAGTGTGCTTATTTTCGAATTCGTTTCCTATCCTAAAACTGAAAGTCCCGCGGATGCACAAACGGTTGGTACGTGTTAAGACGATGTGGATGAGGTGTTCGTGCCACTTGCGATGTCGTTTGGGTGCCGCTGCCCCCCCCCCCCCCCGGCTGCACATTTTAAAGCCTAAGTGTGCCTATCTTCGAATTCGTGTCCTATCCTAAAATTGGGAATCTTGTGGCTTCCTAGATGATTGCTATGTGTTACGTTGGAAACGCGCGAGGTATTAGTACCGTTTTCGGTATCGTTAGGGGGTCACCGAGGGTGCCCTCCCCACTGTCACGTTTCCAACCCTTAGTGCAGTTGTTTCTAAATTTGTGTCCTATCCTTAAACCGGGAGTACCAAGGCTGCGTTGTTGGTTAGTACATTTTTTGTTGGACGTGCACGGGGTGTTTACGCCAATGGAGGTTCCATTTGGGTGCCGCTGGGGTTGCCCATCCTCCCGCGACAGGTTTTCAAGCCTAAGTGTGCCTATTTTTGAATTTGTATTTAGGTCATATCCTCAAATTAGGAGTCCCGCAGCTGTGCGACCGATTGCTACATGGTGCGTTGGATGCGCACAAGGTGTTCTTGCCACTCATGGTGCCATTTGGGTGCTTTTAGGGGTGCCCCCCCCCCCCCCCCCCCATGGCCCATATTCAAGCTTAAGTGTGCATATTTTTGAATTCGTGTTCAATCCTCAAATCGAGAGTCCCATGGCTATGGGATCGATTGCTTGGTGACTGGCCCCTGGTGTTTGCACCACTCACGGTGCTGTTTTGGTGTCGTTGGGCATGCCCATCCCCCCGCGATACGTTTTCTTGCCTAAGTGTGCTAATTTTTGAATTCGTGTTTGGGTTTTATCCTCAAATAGGGAGTCTCGCGGTTACGTTGGACGCACACGAGGTGTTCGTGCCACTCGCGGTACTATTTGGGTGCCGTTGGGGGTGCCCGCACCTCATGGCACATTTTCAAGCCTAATTGTGCCCATTTTCGAATTCGTGTTTGGGACCTATCCTCAAAATGGGAGTCCCACGACAGTGCAATCAGTTTCTAAGGGTTAGGTTAGACACGCACATGGTGTTCGTGCCACTCGTGGCGCTGTCTGGGTGCCTATAGGGGTATCGTCCACCCTGCGGCACGTTTTCTAGCCAAAGTGTTCCTATTTTCGAATTCATGTTTGGGTTCTATCCTCAAACTGTGACTCCCGTGATTGCACGATTAATTGGTACGTGTTACATTGGATGCGCACATGGTGTTTGTGCCACTTCTCGTGCTATTTGGGTGTTATTCGGGGTGCCCACCCCCCACGACACGTTTTCAAGCTTAAGTGTGACTATTTTGGAATTCATGTTTGGATTCTATACTCAAATTGGGAGTCCCACAGTTGCACAACCAGTTGTTACGTGTTAAATTAGAAGCACATGAGGTGTTCGTGCCACTCGGGGTGCCCTCCTTCCTGGCGACACATTTCAAGCCTAAGTGTGCCTTTTTTTGAATTCGTGTCCTATCCTCAAATCAGACGTCTCGCGGATGCGTGTCCAGTTTCTACGTGTTATGTTGGATGAATACGAGGTACCCGTGCCACTCGCGGTTCCATTTGGGTGCCAATGGGGGTGCCCTCCCCCTTGAAACACATTTTCAAGCATAAGTTTACCTATTTTCAAATTCGTGTTTGTGTCCTATCCTCAAACTAAGATTCTTACAGCTACATAAATGTTTGCTACGTGTTATGTTGGATGCACACAAGGTGTTCGTGCCACTCACGGTGCCGTTTGGGTGCCATTGGGGGTGCCCGCACACCCACAGCACATTTCAAGCCTAAGTGTTCTTTTTTTTGAATACATATCCTTATTCAAACTGGGAGTCCAGCGATTGCGAGGCTGGTCTCTACGTGTTACGTTGGACGCATATGAGGTGTTCGTGCCACTCGCGATGCCGTTGGGGTTCCCCCGACATGTTTTCAAGCCTAAGTGTACCTATTTCGAATTCGTGTTTGGGTCATATCCTTAAACCAAAATTCCCTCGGTTGTTGCTATGTATTACGTTGGAAGCACACAAGGTGTTCATGCCACTCGAGGTGCCATTTGGGTGCCGCTGGAGGTGACCTCCCCCCAGCAGCACGTTTTCAAGCCTAAGTGTGTCTGTCTTCGAATTCGTGTCCTACCCTCAAGTCAGGAGTCCCGTAGCTGTGTAGACGGTTGTTACATGTTTACTTGGATGTGCATAAGGTGTTTATGCCACTTGTGGTATTTTTTGGATGCCGCTGGGGGTGTCCGCGCCCCCCCCCCGCGACACGTTTTCAAGCCTAAGTGTGCCTGTTTTTGAATTTGTGTTTGGGGCCTATCCTCAAACCGAGAGTTTCGTGGTTGTGCGAATGGTTTCTACGTGTTACACTAGATGCACACAAGGTGTTAGTGCCACTCGAGGTGACGTTTGGGTGTCGGTGGGTGAACCGTCCCCCCGCGGCACGTTTTCAAGCCTAAGTGTGCCTATTTTTGAATTCATGTCCTATCCTCAAATCGGTAGTCCCGAGGCTGAACAACTGATTGATACGTGTTACATTGGATGATCACGAGGTGTTCGTTCCACTCGCAGTGCCATTTAGATGCCACCGAGGGTGCTTGTCTCCCCATGGTACATTTTTAAGCCTAAGTGTGCTTGTTTTCAAATTCGTGTTTGGGTCTTATCCTCAAATTGGGAGTCCTGAGGATATGCGGTCGATTGCTACATGTTATGTTGGACGCGTATGAGGTATTCGTGCCACTTGCGGTGCCGTTTCGGTTATGCTGGGGGTGCTCATCCACCGGCATGTTTTCAAGCCTAAGTGTGCCTATTTTCGAATTCGTGTTTAGGTCCTATCCTCAAACCCGGACTCCCTCAGCTATGCGACCAATTATTATGAGTTACGTTGGACATGCACCAAGTGTTTGTACCACTCACGGTGGCATTTGGGTGCAACTGGGGGTGCCTGTAACACCCCGTGCATTCTAGCAAGTGAGCTGTCCAGGCGCCGCTACCAGACTACGTCAGGCATCATTAAATAAGTTATCATTATCATCATGTAACAAATATATGAAATACATAAAAAAAATCACAAGATATTAATCAAATTGATCCAATAAATATAAACATTCAAGCAATATTAAAAAATCGTCATGTTAATCTCCAAAATAAATTTCAACTCCAAATAAATATAACTCCAATGAAATGATCCAACTATAAATATCTGACGGAAATCGTAAACAACTGTGCAGTCGATTGGCCCACCAAATCTATAATGAAAGTCTTATAATAAAAGCAACGGAATAAAAAAAAGTAAATCTAAACTACTAAAGTAACTAAAATAAATCTCCACCTTCATATCAAAAAAATCTCAAATCACTCATATGCATCTACTCGAGAGCTATACCTGAATGTTAGTCAACGCAATGGGTCAGAGCCCACCATATGAATGCTAGCTACTCACCCCAATTAGGGTCCGTAAGCCCAAACAATAGAATTATACATGATAAATATCACAATAGAGTATTTTAATTTAAACGAGATATAAATATTAATATGCGAATAAAAATAACTATCATTATCTACCCACATAACTAGGTCACCCCATTATTTAAGTCCAATTATCATGAGACAATGTTTAACTAATTTTCATAATTTAATCTACTAAATTCTTCTCATTTTAATTTATACGATACCAGTATAGTCAATTCACCCTCTCCCGGGGCATGCACATATTACTAGCATGCCAAAATTTTTACACCACACCCAATCCCCTCACTATAGCCAGTTCGCCCAGTTTCGTTAGCCCTCTATATATTGGTGAGGTTCCACACACGACATGTCACTATAGATAATTTGGCCATATTCTGTCAGCCCTGCACATATTGGTGACGCCAACAAACTCCCACGTCATTATAGTCAATTCTCCCCTTATTTTTAGCTCCCCGCATATTGGCGACGCCAATCCATTCTAATACATGTTTTATTATGTAGGCTTTAATTCTCAATTTCTCAATTTTCCTTATTTATTATTAGCCCCGTCCTATTATAGAGCATAAATTCTCAACCCCTCCTCCTAGTACCATACCTAAAGGTCTCCAAAACACAAGTACGTCCTACCCTATCATATAGGATGAATGTCTACCATTAATTTCCTCCTAGTCTCGCGCCTAGACTATAAAATCAATGGAACGACACAAAAATCAGCCCCACCCCGGAACATCTCATTCGTAAAAATCTACACTAACTAGTCCCATAACTAGATAGTTTTAACCACTACTAAAACATACTTACGAGTCCCATACCTAGAAATCACTCCTAAAATTAAGGTGAGAGTGTAACTACCCGAAAACCCTATCGTTCCCGCGGGGTCAAATAGAAATAAATAGTATGTCGAATGAGACATTTTTATCAACAATTTTACCAATTTCTCATAAGATTACAAATAAATCTAATTTCATCAGTTCAATCAATTTTCGTAATTAAAAAACTTATTTTATGCAACTAATATAATTCCCACATCATGCAAGTTTATGGTGCACACAATAAAATTTTTCTTTTATCACCCTTACATAATTTTATGTTTTCAATTAAATACAACTTCCATGATTTTCTACATGAAAATCTACATCCATATTGATAAAAATTAAATATCTACCCTAAGCACACAAGGATTATAAGTCTTAATTCATATTAAGTTTTTTCATAAAAAAAAAAAGTCCCAATATAGATTTCACTTCCCTAATTAAGGTTTCTGGTTTAATTATAAAAAAACATGTAATTTAATGATTAGGCGATATTTAAAATGCATAATACTAAAGAAAAAGAATAGAAGTATTCATGCCTTAACAATGTCAATGGAAAATTCTGATTGAATGATTGTGTTCCTCTAAAAAAAATCCGTAAAGACTCATTCTTGAACGATCTTGAGAAAACACGATTTGAGCCTTCAAAACTTGGGTTAAATCTTGATTTTAAATGAGGCTAGGGTTTGTAGATGAGAGGAGGAAAATGTGTGGGATACTTATGGTTTAGGAGTTGGTGAAAAGGTGATTATAAAAGCCTACCCCGAGTTACTTTTATATTAGAAAAGGTCAAGAGCTTTAATGGAACGAAAACTCTAAAAAGGACCAAACCAAACTGCCGGCACTGTCTCGACCGAATCGATTCGCCCTCCAGGACGAATCGATTCAGACCTGAACAGGTCGAAAGTTCACCCCAAAAATGAATACATGCAATTAAAAACCTGATTTTCCCCTGATTTCAATTCCGATTAAAATCCTATTTCACATAAATAAAATCAAATATTTTAAATTGCTAAAAATAATTAAATCCAAAAAAATTTATCTTTCCGAATTTTGAATTACATTAAATAATTACTGGTTCAAAATTATTGGGTGTTACATATTTCTCCACTAGCACAGGAATCTCTTCCTCGAAATTCGACAAAGCGTAAACGCGTAAAAATAAAATAAGGCTCATATATGCTTACCCAAAAAATACCACAATTGGGCACCCATACACCCAATACTACACGCACCTACCCTGTGAACAAAATACAATATATATACATATCTTAACTATGAATATCTATGAAAATAATTACGTACTACGTTACCCCACGAATCACTACTCGATTCTATCTCCAATAGACATCACAAGATTAAATCCTCAAATCAAATAACATTACTGCATCGATATTAGATTTACCCAAAATTTATACTAACGGTCTGTCAAATAAATATCATCTCAAAAATCAAGTACTAGGATCCCCACATCATGATTACTACTTCTAATCTCAATGCCTACAACGTCCTTAACATAAAACTCCCTATCTCCAAGAAGCACAGCTAACACGTATGCTAGACCCAATAACTTAAGGGGTATAAATTAACAAAAGGGATCAAATATTGGTAATGCAAAAGATAAACGAACTCACAACCTACGAGACCTAAGACCATGCTCTAATACAATTTGTAAAACCCCGCGCATTCTGGAAAGCGAGGTGGCCAGCTGCCTCCATCAAACTACGTCGGGCGTCATTAAATAAGTTATCATTCTCAGCATGTGACAAATATATGAGACATATAAAAAATTTCACATGATATTAATCAAATTGATCCAATAAATCTAAACGTTCAAGAAATATTAAATCCATCACCATGATAATCTCCAAAATAAATTTCAACTCCAAATAAATATAACTCCAATGAAATGATCCAACTGTAAATATCTGACAAAAGCCGTAAACAACTATGGAGCCGATTGGCCCACCAAATCCATACTGAAAGTATCATAATAAAAGCGACGGAATGGAAAGTAAATCTAAGCTACTAAAAGTAACTAAAATAAATCTTGCTCTGCATCTCTAAAAAATCTCTAATCACTCCTATGCAACTACTGTAGCGTTATACCTGAAATATTGGTCAATGCAATGGGTCAGAGCCCACTGCATGAATACTAGTTACTTTTCCCAATTAGGGTTCATAAATCGAGACAATAACATTATACAAGATAAATATCATAATAGAATATTTTAATTTAAACGAGATATAAATATTAACATGCGAATAAAAATAACTATAATTATTTACCCACATAACTAAGCCACCCCCTTAAGTAAGTTCAATTATCATGTGATAATGTTTGACTAATTTTCATAATTTAATCTAATAAATTCTCCTCATTTTAATTTATGCGACATCAGTATAGCCAGTTCACCCTTTCTCGGATCCTGCACATATTCTGGCACGCCTAAAGTTTCACACCACACATAATCCCCTCAATATAGCCAGTTCAACCGATTTCATTAGCCCTGCACATGTTGGTGAGGTTTCACACATGACATGTCACTATAGCTAGTTTGCCCATATATTGTCAGCATGCACATGTTGGTGACGCGAACACATATCAACATCACTATAGCCAGTTCACCCCTTATTGTTAGCCCTGCACATATTGGCGATGCCAATCTATTTTAATACCCATTTTATTATCTAGGCATTAATTCTCAATTTTCCAATTTCTCCTTATTTATTATTAGCCCCACCCTATTATAGAGCATAAATTCTAATCCCCTCCCCATCCTAGTCTCATACCTAGAGGTCTCCGAAACACTAGTACCTCATATCTCATCATAGAGGATGAATCTTTACCATTAATTTCCTCCTAGTCTAGCACCTAGACTATCAAATCAACGGAATGACACAAAAATCAGCCCCACCCCGGAACATCTCATCCGTAGAAATCTACACTAACTAGTCTCATACCTAGGAAGTGCTAACCACTACTTAAACATACTTACGAGTCCCATACCTAGAAAGCACTCCTAAAATTAAGGTGAGAGTTTAACTACCTGAAAAACCCCGTCGTTCCCGCGATGTCAAATATAAATAAAAAATAAGTCGCATGGGACATTTTTATAAACAATTATACCAATTTCTCATAAGATTATAAAAAAATCTAATTTCATCCGTTCAATCAAATTTCGTAATTAAACAACTTATTTTATGCAACTAATATAATTCCAACATCGTGCAAGTTTATGGTGAACACAATAAAATTTTCCTTTTATCACCCCTACATAATTTTATATGATTTCACAAGTCCCTTTCAATTAAATAAAGCTACCATGATTTTCTATATGAAAATCTACATCCATATGAACAAAAATCCAACCTCTACGCTAAGCACACAAGGGTTATAAGTCTTAATTCATATTAAGATTTTTCATAAAAACAGTCCCAAATAGATTTTGTTTTCCCTAATTAAGGTTTCTAGTTTATTTTAAGAAAAAAAATGTAATTTAATGTTTAGGAGATATTTAAAATGCATAATACTAAAGAGAAAGAATAAAAGTATTAATTCCTTAGAAAAATTTGGTTGAAAATTATGATTGAATGGTTGCATTCCTCTCGAAAAATCAGTAAAGACTCGTTCATGAATGATCTTGAGAAAACACGGTTTGAGCCTTAAAAACTTGGGTTAAATATTGATTTTAAATGGGACTAGAGTTTGCAGATTAGGGGAGGTAATGGTGTGGGAGACCTTTGGTTTAAGAGGTTGTGAAAAAGTTATTAGAAAAGCCTACCCCCAAGTTATTTTTATATTATAAAAGGTTAAGTGTTTTAATAAAACTAAAACTCTAAGAAAGACCAAAACAAACTGTCGGCACTGTCTCGGCTGAATCGATTCGCCCTCCAGGCCGAATCGATTCGGACCTGAACAAGTGGACAGTTCGCCCCAAAATTGTATACATGCAACCAAAAACCCAATTTTTCCCTCAATATCAATTCCTATTATAATCCTATTTTCCATAAGTAAAATCCAATATTTAAATTTCTAAAATTACTTAAATCCAAAAAAACTATCTTTTCAAATTTCAAATTACATTAAATTATTATCGATTCAAAATTGCGGGGTGTTACAGCGCCCTCCCCCCCGCAGCACATTTTCAATCCTAAGTGTGCCCATTTTTAAATTCGTGTTTGGCTCCTATCGTCAAACTGGGAGTCCCGTGACTGCGAAGTCGGTTGCTACGTGTTATATTGAACGTGAAAGAGGTGTTTTTGCCAATCACGGTTCCATTTGGGTGAGGCTGGGAGTGCCCTCCCCCCACGGCACGTTATCAAGCCTAAGTATGCATGTTTTCGAATTCGTGTTTAGGTCCTATCCTCAAACTAGGAGTCTCATAACTGTGCGGTCGGTTGCTATGTTTTACGTTGGACGTGCACGAGGTGTTTGTGCCACTCACGATGCCATTTAGGTGCCACTGGGGATGCCCACCACCCGCGGCACGTTTTCAAGCCTAAGTGTGCCTGTTTTTAAATTCGCGTTGGAGTCATATACTCAAACTGGGAGTCTCGCGTGTTTTTGAAGTTGTGTCCTATCCTCAAACCTAGAGTCCCGCGATTTCACGGTCGGTTGCAACGTGTTAAGATGTCGTGCACAAGGTGTTCGTTCCAGTTGCGGTGTTGTTTAGGTGCCGCTGGGGGTGTCCCCCCCCCCCCCCCCAGCACGTTTCCAAGCCTAAGTGTTCCTACTTTTTAATTTGTGTCCTATCCTTAAACCGAGAGTCCCACGACTGCGCGCTCGATTGCAACGTGCAACGTTGGACACGTATGAGGTGTTAGTGCCAATAGCGGTTCCATTTGGGTGTCGTTGGAGGTGCCCTCTCCCCACGACACATTTTCAAGCCTAAGTGTGCTTGTTTTCAAATTCATATTTGGGTTATATCCTCAAAACGAGAGTGCCGCGACAGCGCGGTCAGTTGCTACGTGTTACGCTGGATGCGCTTGAGGTGTTTGTGCCACTCGCGGTGATGTTTGGTGGCCGTTGTTTGTGCCCCCCTCGCGTCAAGTTTTCAAGCTGAAGTGTGTCTCTTTCCAAATTCGTGTCCTATGCTCAAACTGTGAGTCCCACGACTGCATGACCAATTGCTACGTGTTATGTTGTACTTGCATGAGGTGTTCGTGCCACTCGCGATGCCGTTTGAGTGTCGTTGGGGGTGCTCCTCCCCCAATTCACATGTTCTACCCAAAATGTGACTGTTTTAGAATCTGTGTCCTATCCACTAACTAGAAGTCCCACGACTGCGCGAATGATTGCTACGTGGGATTCACACGAGGTGTTCATGCCACTCGCGGTTCCATTTGGGTGCCGCTGTGGGTGCCAGCCCCCCGCATCACATTTTCAAGCCTAAATGTGCTCGTTTTTGAAATCGTGTTTGGGTCCTATTCTCAAATCGGGATTCCCACGATTGTGCGGTCAATTGTTACGTGTTACGCTGAATGCACACGACAGCAGGCCCAGTTGTTACGTGTTACGTGCGGTCATATTACCACTATAGGGATCGTTTGGGTGTCGCTTGGGGTGACCTCCCCCCTCCCCCCCCCCCCCCCAACACATTTTCAAGCCTAAGTGTGCCTATTTTTTAATTAGTGTCATATGATCAAACCGGGAGTCCCACGACTATGAGAATAGTTGCTATGTGTTACGTTGGATGAACACATGGTACTCGTGCCACTCTCGGTGCCGTTTCGGGTGCCCTCCCCCCGTGACACATTTTTAAGCTTAAGTGTACCTATTTTTGAATTCGCATTTGGGTCCTATCCTCCAACCGAAATTCTCGTGGTTGTGCAGTCGGTTGATACGTGTTACATTGGACACACACAAGGTGTTCATTCCACTAGCGATGCCGTTTCGGTGCTGCTAGGGGTAACCCCCGGCACATTTTCAATATTAAGTGTGCTTGTCTTCGAATTCGTATCCTATCCTCAAATCGAGAGCCTCGCAGCTGTGCGGACGGTCATTATGTCTTATGTTGGATGTGCACGAGGTGTTCGTACCACTCGTGGTGCCGTTTGGGCGCCGTTAGGGGTGCTCGCAAACCCCTGAACTTTTTCAATCCTAAGTGTGAAAGTTTTCAAAATTATGTTTAGGTCCTATCCTTAAACCAGGAATCTCGTGAGTGTGCGGACGATTGATACGCGTTATGTTGGATGCGCACGAGGTGTTTGTGCCACTCACAGTTCCGTTTGGGTGCCGCAAGGGGTGCCATCCCCCCTCGCGGCATGTTTTTAAGCCTAAGTGTGCCTATTTTTTAATTTGTACCCTATCCTCAAACCAAGAGTCCCGCGGATGAGAGATCGATTGCTATGTGTTACGTTGGACGCTCATCAGGTGTTTGTTCCACTCGCGGTGCCATTTGGGTGCCACTCACGCGACACGTTTTCAGGCCTAAGTGTGCCTGTTTTCAAATTTTTGTTTGGGTCCTATCCTCAAACCGTGAGTCATGCAGCTGCGCAATTGATTGATACATGTTATCTTAACGTGCATGAGATGTTCGTGCCACTCGCGGTGACGTTTGGGTGTCGCTGGGGTCCCCCACACACATTTTTAAGCCTAAGTGTGCCTGTTTTCTAATTCGTGTCCTAACCTTGAACTGAGAGTCCCACGACTTCATGGTTAGTGGATACATGTTACATTAGATGTGCATGAGGTGTTCATCCCACTTGCAATACCGTTTGGGTGCCGATGGAGGTTCCCGGCCCCCCACGTCACGTGTTCAAGTCTAAGTGTGCCTATTTTCAAATTCGTGTCCAATCCTCAAACCAGGAGTCCCACAACTACGCAGATGGTTGTTACGTATTATGTTGGATTCACATGAGGTGTTCGCACCACTTACGGTGTCATTTGGGTGCCACTGTCCCCCCCCCCCCCCCCCCCTCCGGTGCACATTTTCAAGCCTAAGTGTGCCTATTTTTGAATTCGTGTTTGGTACCCTGACACCGGGATTCTCATGACAGTGCGGCCAATTGCTACGTGTTATGATGAATGTGCATGAAGTTTTCATGCCACTCATGGTGCCGTTTAGGTGCCACTGGGGGTGCCCCCCTCCCAGCAGCACATTTCAAGCCTAAGTGTACCTGCATGAGGTTATCAAGAGTAGACGATATAATCTACTTTGGCCATATGGGCCAGGGGAATTATGACTAGTGGAGCCAGAACCAATGAGAACAAGGTAACCACGGTAAATTTTAGCAGTGACAACTGATAAGGCAAGGTTAGCAGGACCTCCAGTGGGGTCACCATTTTGATAAGTCCTATACAGGAAGTTATTACACTTGTAGTGAGTGAGGCCACTTAGTTAGTTGATTCCATAATTACAACTAATTTTTTAGGGTATTCCAGGGAATGGTTATGTGTAAGTTTATTGATCATGCATATGAGTCTGTCTTAGGCATTAATGAATTGTAATTTAAATTTGTAGCGTGTGTGTACTACGATTATGAGGTATATAAATTCCCTTTAAGCTTTATGTATTTATGGTCGCCCATCCGGGAGGGGGATACTTTAAGTCATGATTATAGAGACGTGGAAGTTTGTCTGGATGTCTTAGTTTCATATGCTTTATTGATTTTTAATGAGATACCTTCCTATTATTAGTGAGCTTGTCTCTACAGTTATGTTTTACGTTTATATTGACTACCGAGAGGAAAGCTTTTATATGCCATTATTGGGAAAGATTTTTTAATGGGTAGTTTTGCTTAGGCTCCGGAGAAGGTTTGGCACACTTGTTTTGTGTATGGATATGGGTAAATTAAAAAGGGATTTCAGTTGCGTAGAGGTGTCATCGATAATTCGATATTTTTCTTGGGATAAGTGTTGAGTTACCACTTACATAAACGATACACTACACCACAACTGACCTATCACGGTCTTTGACCGTGACAAGTCCAACTTGTCAAGATCTTTGACCGTGAAAAGTCTGGGGGTGACAACTTCCGGTCAAAGACAGTGACAAGCCTGTGACAAAACCAAAAAAATTATCACGGTCAAAGATCGTAACAAGTTTGTGACAAGTTTCTTTATCATGGACTTGTCACGATTTTTTACTGTGTCAATTCTAGGAAGAATTTTAAAAAAAAACTGTTGGGCAGTATGGCCACTCTCGCTGCCTAGCAGTATATTTGTACCTGTTATGGAAAAATTGTACCTGTCCAGAAAGCATACATCCAAATAAAATAGATCTAATGTACCAAATCATGGCATATATAATCCATATCCAAATAAAAAAGAATTGCAAATATCCATATCCAAACCTAACATGTACTAAAATAAAAAAAATACCAATACAATCCAATATCCAAATAAAAAAGATTGAAATAATGTCATGAAGAAGGGTCTTGAGCAGGTCGAAGGATGAAGGAAGACCACACGACATATGATTTGGACACCCCTCAATATGTTGAACGCCACATTGTACGCACAACCACAAAGGTGAGTTATCTTTTCTGTCCACCACATGTGTGATGCGCACTCTTGCTTGAATTTCTTGGAGGGGACGTCCATGAACCAGCATACACAGGCCGAAGCCCAGGTCCCTCAATCCCCTCGCTATCGTCTCCCCATAATATATGTCGAGTAGAAACGCGCTCGGCCGATCGATTGTTGACATAAGCCGCTCGACGGGGCTTACGATGGGAAATGGATCATCATATTGTGATGAGTCCATGTGTATCGGCGATGAAGCAGTGACGTCCTCGTCATCATCTACCTCTACCTCCTTATCCTACCCCTTTCCCTTTCCCTTACCCTTACCCTTTCCCAACCGACACATTATGAAGGTGTACATATCTAGGAATGTAGCCTCCAATCTTGATAGCTTATCTTCATGGGTGTCCATCTTATGTGCCAACCCGATATTGCTCATCTCCATTTAGATGATCCTTGACCTCCCCACCTGCGAGATCACCCCCTAATCCTCCCCTTACAATGCGTACCAAGAACTTGGTTGAGTGCATCCATAGCCAAAAATGCTTTGTCGACATCAGATTGCGACTCATGCACTTCCTTAAGCTTTGCCTGAAAAGATAAAAAGTACACAATTAGTTACTTAAGTAAATAAAAAATTATAACGTGATTAAAAAAATTAAACATTTATAACTTACAATGGTGGTTGTGACGCTCGGTGCCACCTCCTTGTCCTTGACCTTTTCGTCTGAATTTCCACATAGGCATCAAGCCTATAAGGCCTACCCCAGGGCCACCCACCGTGTGCTGAAATGAAATAATACAGAATTAGTAATTAACGTAAAGTAATGCTATATTAGAATAACATAAAACTAAAATTAAAGAAAAATAAAATCTTGTGCTCCATCTCGGCGTAAGACGTCCACCCGGAATAGTGCACGTCCAAATTTTTTCCCATTTGTCCCTCCCCGATTGGAGAAATGCCAATTATCGCTCATTGATCTCATTCTCAATAAAAAAAATTCCATTGTGCCAATGAGATCGTCCTCTTCAGGGGTACGGTGCCACGTACTCTCAGAATGGACTCTCGGGTCTTCCCAAAGTATCGTGCCCGCATATTTTTCTACCACGTCTTATATTGATCCCACAATTGTTCCAACTTGGAGTCGCGAAGATGTGGGGACAGGCCAACTTGTTCTTATCAAACAAATACAAACCAAAAAGAAAGTAAGTGTTAGTTTCTTATAAATATAAATATAAACATAAATACACTACCTGTAGTGCCCCCAGATGTTCATCATGAGGTCATTAAGCATGGCCCTCCAATCAGTGTACCCTAGTCCAACGATCACCTTCAGCAACTCTAGTACTCTAGCTGATAATGTCGTCTTATTCTCGATGATGGACCCTAATTTTCCTCATTTTGAGGGGCCTACTGTATGAGGAGCCCTCGTCGCCTCCACTACTACACTGGGATGAAGTCATTTTCTGCAAAAATTATTAGTAGTAGTACAAAAATATATATGGACTTTGAATTAATGCTCAAATTTGATAATAACAATACATAACAATACCAATATCAATTTATACCAATACTAATACCAATTTACACACACGCACACTTCCCCCCCGGTACACACACTCCCGGGTCATGGACTTTGAATTAATGCTTAAATTGATTAAAATCATAATTAACATATTCACTTGGTTATTACAAGGATTAAAATGATCAATTACAAATGAATAAAAAGTATTAAATTGTCATCCGATAATAATAAAGCACTAGAATAATACAGCTATTGGTTATTCCAAATAATTTTAATACTTATTACGAATCTAAAAAAATTTCAAATTCGGGTTATCATAAAAAATGGATTGATATTTGGTAGGAGCAACCAAGTCATCCACACTACTGTTTAGACGCTTTGGCACATGTATGACGATTCATCACGACTCGTTGTTGATATACTCTGAGGAAAACACTTGCTTAGCCTTTTGAAAAGCACAAATAAATGGCTCATGACTCACGTGTTCGTTACTCTTCAACTTGGACAAGCCAACCATGATCAAATTGTTGCCAGGATCAACTTTACAAGCATTTTTATCCTCAACTCTTACCCAATTACAGTAAAATACAACCTCTTTGAAGCTTATATAGTCCAATTCAAATATATTTCGAATTACACCATAATAAGTCAATTCAGCTTCAACGAGGTTTTTATCTTTCGTGCTCGCTCGAAAGAAAGTAAGAACCTTGTATGAAATGCCCAAGTTCTGTACATTTGTATTTTCCTTGTACACTCTTACACCGAATAAGTAACCCTTCAATCGATACTTTTTGCGCTCTTGTGCCATGAACAAGAGTCCAGTAGCTAGACGAGAAAGCCTTGATGTCGCATCGGCCGTCTTTAAGAGATGGGAATATAGACAAATTAATTAGGTTAGTTGTAAAGCTTTCTTGTAATATGACATTTAATAGCAACCATTTTCATTATAATTACCTCGTGTGACAACCACAACCTCAATTCGTTGTCCGATTGTGCCATTACTTTTCGTCTTTTATTGTTCTCACAGACTTCATATTTTCTACATAGATCGTGACGAACGTATTACAAAATTAATCATGTAAAAATTAAAATAATGTAAAAGTTCAATAATTTAAACTTACCTTTTCCATTCTTCGACACTTTCATGTGTTTCAAATGGATAATAAGCTATTTGTTCATGTTGCAAACTCGTTAATTTCACTCGTTTCCCCATCACATGACCACCCTCATCGACGAACTCATAATTGTCATCCAAGTTGGTAGAGTCAGGCATATATTCTCCAGTGTAGATTGATTACTTCTTGCTTATGTATTCCTCGGTAATTGATCCTTCAATGTATCGTGTATTCTTGATGTAATCTTTGGAAACTTTCATCGATCTTTCAAATGGATACATACATCGATATCTAACTGGGCCATAAAGAAGTGCCTCATCTCATAGGTGTACTGATAAGTGAACACTTATGTCAAAGAAGTATGGGAGAAAATACTTCTCCAAGACACAAATAGCTTCGTTCACCACTAATTTTACGACCACTATGTGATCTCGATTGACTAACTTCTCACATAAAAGTGAGGAGGAGATACTAATTTGCATAATATCCCTCTGCAAATCCTTGTGCTTGGAGAAACATTGCTTACAATAGAGGAACTAATTGCATGATCACACGCCAATCGTGGGACTTAGCATGATTCACAATCCTTTGCAAGTTAGATGAAAAATTAGATGGAACTTTTAAATTATATATTGTGTCTAAAAGCATCTTCCTTTCCTCACTCATCAAAGTAAACGCACCAAGGGGAATTATTGTCCTTCGCCCACTATCTTCTTTCAACCACGGTTGTGGTTTAAGTTTCAATGCTTTAAGGTCTTTTCGTGCATTTTCTCCATCCTTCGAATGACTGCCCCCAAGGCATGTGCCCAAAATATGTTCAGCGATGCTCTTATCTGTGTCCATCACATCTAATACATGGCACACATGGTTATTCTTCCAATAAGGCAAATCAAATAAAATTGGCCTCCTAGACCATATCTTTCTTATCTAAGTTTCATTCATAGTTGGGTTCTTTTTATGCTTGACATTCTTAAATTTAGGATTCTTACCTATTATATTAGGTCCACAATCAGAAGATTTACTTTCAATTTCTGAGCCTGAAATTTTTCTCGGTGGTAGACTATGTTCAACCCCACCTGGTAAAAAATTTGAACCTTTCTCAAATCTAAACCTATGAGCAGGGGGGTACAAACCTCTTATGGAAATGGTATACATTTTTTGAGCTAACGGGGAGACAAAGAGATTTAGTCTTTTCCCCACAAATAGGACACCCCAAATTACCATGTATGACACAACCGAATAATATCCCATGAGCTGGAAAATCATGAATTTCCACATCAACATAGCTTTCAGTGTAAACTCCTATTTTCTAAAAGAGTCAAATTCTTGCAAACCCTATTCCCACACTCATTTGATTCTTCTACCAAAGGATCCAAGTAGACATCGATGTCCTCACTTGGTGCCTTATGCCTAGGTATCAATAAAGACAGCATCGAAAATCCAAGTCTCATACACTTTTAAGAAGGGAGGTTGAGTAGGGATAGGATCACTGGCCATACACTCTAATTGGCTCTTATATTTCCAAATGAATTGAAACCATCTGTTGATATTGCCAAATGAATGTTACACTGATCTCGAGAAAAATTAGGATACTCAAAACTCAACCTCTTCCAAGCTATAGAATCAATAGGATGACGCATGAGATTATTCCCTGCTTCTTCCCTAGCATGCCAAGTCATTGACTCTGCTATCATGGTACTGTGAAAAACCGCTTTAATCTTGTCCCAACGAGAAAATATTTTAAACCTTTTTGAGGCACTTTTGAGCTTGTGCCTTCCTTGCCAGTAGATTAGACACATCTAGGTTCATCACATACCGGACACCGATCGAGATTTTCATACTCATTTCGGTATAGTATGTAGTTACATACACAAGCATGAATTGAGTTATACTTCATTCTCAAACCTTTCAAAATATTTTTCATAGTAGGATAGTTGTTTAGAAGCATATTCTTCTTGGGTAGCAAGCGCTTCACCCAATTCAAAATTCTTGTCATGCTATTGCCATACAAACCATATTGGGTCTTCAAACTATCCAAAAACAAACCATGGTATGTAAAGTTGTTTTATCTTTCTCACAGTCAAAGTATAACGGTTGGCTCGCCTTAAATTTTAAACTTTGGTAGTCATCATCAAGGTTTATCCCGATATCTTCATGAGCACCTAAACCTTGTACATCGTCAGTGACCTCATTCTCTTCCACTTCATAAACTCCATACGCGTCATCAAATAAATCCTCTAACATATTATGATCTACATTGTCATCCTCCCCTTGTACAATTATCGTACTTGTTGAAGGTTGTTGTGAAGGTTGCTCTGGGACAAAAGGAGCTTTCGTTTCCCCGTGAAAACCCCAAATTCGATAAATATCTTGCATACCCCATCTTAATAAATGTAGTTCAACTGTTTCCATTCAAGAACCTTATCATTCTTACACCTAGCACATGGTCAAGAAAACTCTTCATATTATGACATCTTTATGCGTATTTCATAAATTCATTTGCACCTCTGCAAAACACATCCCCTAATCTATTTGTCTCACCCATCCACTCTTTGTATTTAGGATATTCCATCACAACTACTACAAGCAATCACCTATTATGGGTAAGAAGCATATATTCGTGGATTAGCATAAACAAAAGTGTGTTCCCATTAGTATAAACAATTACCTATTCTTCTCCCCACATAAGAACTAGAAGATTAGCTTCTATGCGTAAATTTATTCGTACATTCAAATTCAATTTTAATTTGATATTGAAATTAAAATTCAATTTATAATATTAATTCGTATTTCCTCCATCTGCTCTAAAGGGTGAGTGGTCCTATCCAATTAAAGACCTCGTATTTCTGTAATATACTTAATAGCTCATGCACGTTGTTCTAATTTGAGGAAAATTAGGCAACATATCCCCATAGTTCTCCAAGTACAGGACATAGATTCGCAAGTGTGAGTGTTATTTAAATTTATAAATAGAAATAACACTTAACATCGCATCATCTAGTATGTACCCAGATAACATTAAGATACGACTGCATAATTTCCTCCAAAAGTAACAAGTTTAAGCCATTAAGAATAATATTATACAAAAGCTATGCAGTCCCAAACTGTCCAAACGGGACAATTCGAAAGATCTCATTACAGGGGTAATAACTCTCGAATGGGTCTAAGGGCTATTGAATGCGTACGCGTAATAACTAGAAGGCTAGTATCTATTCGTGCTATATATAATTTAAAGTATGTTTCATTTAATTATTTCTTATCACAATTCGAGAGATTTCATTTAATTATGTAATTTAAAGTCTGTTTCATTTAATTTAAAGTATGCATAAGAACTAAAACTTATACCAGTTTATACCAATATTTATACCAATTCAAATTCAATTCCAATTTATACCAATATCAATACCAATTCAAATTCAATTTCAATTTATACTAATTTTACCAATATCAATAACAATTATTAGTATTCAGGGCCTCCAAAAGTTAGGGTGTCACACAAATTATTGGAACTCAGGGCCTCCAAAATAAAATTTGTATGTTTAGTCATTGATATCTTTATCAACTATGATAATAAATTCAATTTTAGTACTTTTACACACATCCAATAACAAATGAAACCTTTTTCATTAGAGAAACGGGTCCTATAAAATTACAAGTATATATACTCTTCTACTTAATGTTAAAAATATTATAAAAAACTCAGTATAAAATTACAAGTATATATACTCTTCTACTTGTCACGAACTTGTCACGGTTATTGACCGTGATAAAAAATGAGTATTTTTTTTATCACGGACAATGACCGTGACAAGGCTGACCGGCTCAAAGGTGACAATATAGCCTTTTTGGTGTAGGGATAATTTTTCTAAGAGATTGATAATAGCTTTAGATCGGTCGGGAGGGCATTAACATGGGATTGACTTTGTCGGAGATACTTGAGGGTAGTGGGAGTAGGCATATCAAATTATTTTTCCCCGATTTGAGCATTCGGGGATGGCATTACTTTTAAGGAGATTGAAAATAGGCATGGTTCACTAAGTGGATATGTGAACCACCATGAGCAGGATGAGGTCAAAATAGGGGATGAGTGTTTACTGTTATGTATTTATGACCTACCAGGTTGAAATAGGAGCAAGTTATCATTATTGGTGAGATCAGGAGCAGGATATCCCGAAGATAACTTCCTAGCACACTATGGAACGTCACGTCATTAGTGGAGTTTAGTCGCACGAAGGGGTAGTTCACTGTGAATTGCATTGATATTTTGATGAAGAGGGAGTAGTGTGATAGTGGTGTTCACTACACCCAAATCTATAAATAGGTTTGGTTTATGACAAACATTTAAGTTATTGAGAGTAGGGGATACAAATAGTATGGGGAATAGTTTCATTTCTTCGTTCGATGATCGGAGAGGGTTATATTTCTACAGAAAATTCTTTCCATGAGGGGGTCCCAACTACAAGGGGTAGCGTGTATCAAGGCACTTGTTTGATGATTCACTATACATTATATAGACAATTAGAATTACGGTAGTGTAAGAGATTGCTCGTTTGATTATGATGAGGTTTCGAGGTCCTCGATAGGGCATGGGACTATTTGTGGCCACTGGAGTTGAGTGACCATGTTGATTTGAGATATGAGTTAGGATATTATTAGTGTGTGTGCATGTGTGTGCGTGTGTGGTAATAACTTGGAGGATAAGGTTTCCCTAGTCAAGCGTGTTAATGTTAACGAAACTGGCTAAAGAATTTAAGAATGAGCGGAATTAGGGTTCGGAGTGTAATACCCCGTACTTTTATGGATATTTAAATTACATGAGTGGGTGTAACTTTAATAAGTTGAGAATTCAAAGTAAATAAGATGGACTAATTATATTTCATGACACAGGTGAATTAAAGCGACAAGTGATGTTATGTTATGTGAAAAACACATGTGGAGATGTGTCAGGTTTAAGACGTGAATTTTTGTTAAGTGACTCGAATGAGAATTTCGAGTGCACGGTTGGTCTCGAAAGGGTCGAGATAGTCAGAATGGAGTACCCGGGGGTAGTGTTTGAGTTTCAAAAACTTTTTGGACTAATAGGGACTCACATTTGTGTATAAGAGTCAATTTTGGGTTTATTAAAGGATAAACCCTTATTTTTCTCTTATAAGTCACGAGAGAAAGAGAAAAGAGGAAAGAAAAGAAGAAAGAAGAGAAAGAAGAAAGAAAAGAGAGAAAAATAGGAGATTTTCGGCCAAGCTCCGACAGATTTCGGCACGAGATCATCAGATTTATCCAACCAGGAAAGTATTTAACTTGCTTTAATGATTTAAGGGTGTTTATTTTTCATATTATAGTTGGTGTGAAAACTATAAGATTTTGGATTTGAGATTCTTGTACAAATATGGGTTTTTGGGAGATGATTTCATATGATTTTGATGTGATAATAATCCTACAAGAAATCTAAGTTAAAATCCATGTTAATGGGGTAAATTATGGTGAGAAATGAAAGGGTTGCATAAATAAGAATTAGGGTTTAAATTCTTAGAAATTGACGGATCCCATGAGATTAAATGGTTGTGTTGGTTGTAGAGAAGTGTGTAGATATTGGCATTGTTGGTTTGGGAGATTAGAAACCTTAAATCTTGGATTGGATGAGTGTAAGAGTGAATTTCATCGAAAGTAGACATTCTGACAGACCGGACCAGTCCAAATTGAGGTGACCAGATCGGTCCGATTATGACCAAACCGGATCGTTTTTCTTGGAAATCGGTTCGGTCCAGTTTCGAAAGAAAAATTGGAGAAGTTTTCTTGGACTAAAAGGATTGAAGAAGAATTTCATTTTGGGAGATAGATATTAGGGGATCCTAAATAGAGTGCGAGGACCTCTAAAAGAATAAATGGGTGATATATAAGTCTCGGGTTAGTGGGAAAGTTACAGGGTTTAAATTCATGAATGATTGGGACGAACGACATTCGAGGAACTATTCGGCGGGTTTGTACATATATATTTATGCACGTAGAATATATATGCCAATTACATATGAATGGAATATATATATATGCCAAATATGTATGAGTAAATCCTAAGGCGCGAGTAGGATGATGTAAGAATATTAGCAGACGCGATAAGTTACTATCCGAAAATAATGAATGTGAGAATTGGATCATAAGTGAGTGAATACTTATGGGATTAAAATAAGTTGTGTATACTTATTGATTATATGTGGGAGTTGTCCTATCACTCTTTTAGAGACGTGGGAGTTGAGAATGATATTTATATGTGTGGGGACAGAATTTTGAGTGATTACGGGAGGATATATAGCTTTTATGCCAAGAGACGGGAATTTAGGGATACATGCTATAGACTTAGGGCCTAATGGATTTCGATAACCGACAATGTTAAGTAGTAGTGTATCAGTAGGATTCCTTGTTTGGATTTCGCTTTGCGAGACGTCCCATGCACGAAACTTAGCGAAACGTCGGAAGTGGTGAGATATTTGGTCATTAGTCCACGAGTCTGGTACCTCGATCATTATATAAGTAGGTAGTTATAATTGTAAGTTGAAAGTTATATTATGATATAAGGTTAGTGGAGCCGGTAATGCCATAAGAGAGCACTGACAATGTTTCTTCTCACCGCGAGTTGAAGGGTGGAAAAATGTTAATGACAATTAAAATTTCGATTTATGGGGTGATTGAGAATACCCAAGTATCATAGCAACGCTATGAATGCGAGGGCAATAGGATAATGTGTATTATGTGTGAGACGTATGTAATGTTTACGTTAATATGCATTGATTGTAGGGTGTGTGGGCGCCCTGGTTAGATGATTTTTAAATCGTCCGAGTTAAAGGGACCTGGGAATAAATGTATGGAATATATGCCTGTGGGGCAGTTATTAACAGAGATGAAATGGTATGATGGATTAAACATCGTGTGAGAAGGATTATAATCCAATTATATGTGTGCAATGAGAGTAGCACACCCATGATGGGTTGAAGGCTGTCGGAAGACATTTGAAAGGATACCTCTTGAGGAGAGGAGAATCCAACTATGGTGGAAAGTAGAGCGGAGTCTTACTCAGTTGAATGTTGAGAGAGACTTGTGCGTAAATAGAATGGTGATGTCAATAAGGTATAAATAGCCCATAAGTGCACATTATGGCGAAAAGTGCACGGGCGAAGAGTTTTGGTATACCCCAGGGAAGAAGGGGAGTATAAGTACCACTTAATGTAAGACGTTATAAGTGGAAGTCGGGGTTGAGCGGGACATAGTGAATAGACTTTACGTTAACCATAGATATAAATAGGTTGGTTCAGGATGGACAACTAGAAATTTTGTATCAAGCCGATAATTCCAGTTTTGGAAGACAAGCTAGTAAAGAAGGAGTGCACCAGTGTGAGGTGACTCCCAATATGGTTGTAAATCAGGATGAGATCCTTGAACCCCACCTCTGATAGGAATTTTTAGGAAGCAGTGGGGATGACATTTTATTTTGGACAACTCGTGTCATTTATAGCCCGATGAGTAGACGGGAGGTGATTGACACTAGCAAAGTGGTATGAATGCGATTCTAGAGTCACTGCGATTAGTTTACTTCTGTAACTAACCTAACTTGTAATTAAAGTAAAATATAGTACGATAATTGGGAGAGAAATTACCAATTGGTAGAGTTGTGTGTGGTAACTCGTACCTGTTTGATGTGGACAAGGTGCTTATTAAGGTTTTGTGGGGGAAAGCCTGGTCATTATCCCTCTGGTTGTTTAAAGGTGAGCGAATAAATAGACTTTTGGATCGGACGCGATCTAGAGTCCATTGTTGAGAGGGGCATTAACCACAAACTGTTTGGATGACTTTTGAGCATCGTAAGAGTTACGTCGCCATGAAACAAGATTTGAAGGACCGATTGGAGTCGTCGATGTTCTTGTGGTTTCTCTCAGGACGGGAAATTTGTGCTGTGATTGGACACAGGAAGCTAGCACTTAGTGTTGTGCATCTTTCCAATAATATTAAGGCAATAGAGCCAGTGATGAATATACTCATCTTATTTGGATGACATTAGAAGAAGCACAATGTGTGATGTGTCGTTATTAAGGTGAGAGCTTATTACTAATGGAGTGCATTAGTATGAATAGAATTGAACAAGCTTTCTATAAAGTTGGGGCTATAGTGCGTAAGCCTCTAGACTGGTGGGTGCCACTAGTGAGTGTATAATGGAGTAACCCTTATGTTACTTTGAGACAGATATCCTAAGTGTTGGCACAGATCTTATCCAAATTTCGTGGACGCAATACCCCGTACTTTTATGGATATTTATTTTACATGAGTGGGTGTAATTTAATAAGTTGAGAATTTATAATAAATAGGATGGACTAATTATATTTCATGTCATGGGTGAATAAAAGCGACAGGTGGTGTTATTTTATACGAAAAACACATATGGAGATGTGTCGGGTTTAATATGTGAATTTTTGGTAAGTGACTCAGATGGGAATTTGGAGTGCACGATTGGTCTTGAAAGGGTCGAGATAGTCATAATAGAGTATTTGGGGGTAGTGTTTGGGTTCCGAAAACTTTTTGGACTAGTAGGGACTCCATTTGTGTATACGAGACAATTTTGGGTTTATTAAGGGATAAACCCTTATTTTTCTCTTATAAGTCACGAAAGAAAGAGAAAAGAGGAAAGAAAAGAAGAAAGAAGAGTAGGAAGAAATAAAAAGGAGAAAAATAGGAGATTTTCGACCAAGCTCCGACGGATTCCGGCACGAAATCGTCGGATTTATCCAACCAGGCAAGCATTTAACTTGCTTTATTGATTTAAGTGTGTTTATTTTTCATATTATAATTGGTGTGAAAACTATAAGATTTTGGGTTTAGGATTCTTGTACAAAAATGGGTTTTGGGGAGATGACCTCATATGATTTTTATGTGATAATAATCCTATATGAAATCTAAGTTAAAATCCATGTTAATGGGGTAAGTTATGGTGAGAAATGGAAGGGTTGCTTAAATAAGAATTAGGGTTTAAATTCTTAGAAACGAATAAATCCCATGAAATTAAATGGTTGTGTTGGTTGTAGATAAGTGTGTAGATATTTACATTATAGTTTTAGGAGATTAAAAACCTTAAATCTTGGATTAGATGAGTTTAAGAGTGAATTTCGTCGAAAGTAAAAATCTGGACAGACCGGACCGATTTGAATTGAGGTGATCGGATCGGTTTGATTATGATTGGACCGATTCATTTTTCTTGGAAATCGGTTTTGTAATACCCCGCACTTTTATGGGAAATTAAATTCAATGATTAAATGTAATTTGGGAATTTAAGAAATTATCGTGAATAGTAAATTTTGAAGTTTTCAAGGATTTAATGATTTTTTATGTGTATTATAATTACTCTGGGGATTAAGTAAATGAGTCGGAGTATATTTTTATATGTCACAGCTGGGAGAAGAAACAAAGGATAATATTTTTATTGGAAAACCGCATTAAGTTGTATTGGGTTAAAATAGATGAATTGCGGTCAAGTACCTCGGATGGAAATTTCGATTGCGCGATTGGTCTCAGAATGGCGAGATAGTCAGAATAGAGTATCCGGGGGAATTAATTATGTTTCGGTAATTTGTGGACCCGTTTGGATTCGTAATTGAGTAAACGACATTTTTGGGTTAATAAGGGATAAACCCTTATTTTCTCTCTTACAAGTCATGAAAGATAGGAAGAGAAAGAAAGAAAAGAAAGAAAAAGAGAGAAAGAATAAAGGAAGAAGGAAAAAGAGAGAAAAGAAGAGAGAATGGGGGATTCCGGCCAAAACTCCGCCGGATTCGACTCGAGGTCGTCGGATTTCATCCTCCAGGCAAGTGTATACTTGCTTTATTTCATTTTGTGCATTTATTTCATATTATAGTTGGTATACTATATGATTTTGGGTTAGAACCCTTAAATTATAATTGGGAAAAACTTGAATACGAGTTTACATATTGATGAAATGTAAACTCTTAATGATTTCTAGTATTAAAGCTATGTTAATGGAGTAATCAATGGAATTTAAATGGGAGAAATGCTAAAACTAGTGTTTTATGGCTTTAGGATTTAAACCTAAAAGAAATGGTTTAATATCACAAATAAATTGATGTGTTAGTTGTAAAACACAGATTAGGCATTTGTAGTGTTGTTGGTTGGGATTAGAAACCTTAAAAATGGAGATTAGATTAAGTTTTGGATTTTGGGGCATATATAAACCCTAGGAAAATTCGGGATTTTCGGGCCAGCCGAATCGATTCGGTGAGAGACAGTTTGAAAGTAAAACCATTTCGAATCGATTCGGACAAGCCGAATCGATTCGATCCTGGAAGAATTTTGAGGTTTTCTCCTTTTAAGTTTAGGGAGACTTAAATTATGGGTTGGAGATTTTTATAGGAGTTTCTAAATGGGATATTAGGACTCCTAGATGATGATTAGAGGAGGATAAGTAAACCTCGGATTAATTTAGAGTATGGTCCGGGGTATGGATTTAATTAATGTTCAAGGATAAGAGACATTCGGGAAAATCTTTCGGCAGGAATGTATTGATATATTGATGTGGTTAGAATAAATATGGGCCGAATAAAATCGAGAACATCCTAGAATGGGATTAGGATGGAATTCGGGGCTAGTGGTCATCGTTATGTGTGTTTGGCAATTATGGCCATATATATATATATATATATATATATATATATATATGTATATATATATGTGTGTGTGTGTGTGTGTGTGTGTGTGTGTGTGTGTGTGAATGGTATATATATATTTCAAGCATACCCCCTCTAATGCTATCATTGGGAAGTTGCACGATGAGGGTGAGCACCCTGGCTCGAGGAGCAGAGTGTGGATATTCTCCAGGTCATAGTCGTCCATTGTGTTATTATGTGATATACCTTTTTGGGGGGGATGAGACGTGGTGGGTATGTTTCGTCTCATTTCCGATTAGGAACTATGACCTCTTCCCAGACGTTGTGATATTTTTTACCACGAATTTAGTCCTATCGGTGGTCCCCAAGATGCTACGTGAGTGAGGCACTAAAAGATGATAGCATTGAGAGACCGCATCCTCGAGTGATAACTCGGTGGGATGGTTATTATACTTGTGTGTATAGTATATTACTTGTGTATGAAAACAAGGTAATATATATCTCTATGAGAGTAAAGAGATAAAAATGATAAATGATAAATTCTCAGTCTGGGAGATTATATCCGGATGTGCAATATAAAAATGAATATAGAGTAAACCTCAGTCCGGGAGATATTATCCGAATGTATATTGTAAGATGTATATGAGAATGAGTATAAAATGTATATTATTATATAAATATGTTTATATATTCATTTTGTACGAAGGGCCTAATGGATCTCGACCATTGACATGCCAAGTAATAGTGTATCGGGGGGTTCCTTGTTTGGATTTTGCTTCGCGAGACACCCCACGCACGAACTTAGCGCAGTGTTGAGAATGGAGAGAAGTTTAGACCTTTGTACTCGGGTTGTTGAGGTTTCTAGCAGACGGGTGAATTAGATTAGTTAGGCGGGGTAGCTTAACTAGGATGTTTAAGACGAGTGCGTTAGGTGTGCACTATTAGAATAGGGGTGAGCGGTATCTCATGGGAGTGCGACACCAACTTAAATATGAGATAAAACATATTTTTCTAAATAAGGAATTTATGCACTTGAAAAATATTTTCACAACTCGGGCTCTGACCCGTTTCTATATTTTCCTCTCTCTCTATTTATTATATATATATATAGGTGTCCAGACACACGGATGCCTGGATGATGATTCCTTCTAGTCAGACGTGTGCTGCGACAGCTGTGGATGCATGCAGGTTCTCGATAGACGCTTATATCCTTGTAATCTAGATAGGAGGTATTGTATATACATTCGGGCTGATAGCCCAACTGCTGTTATTTATTCTTTTACCACCTTTTATGCGGCATTCGATTTGGTTGTATCATATTTGAACCGAGTGTTCGGTTATTTTATCTCTTTCCAGTTTCATTTATATAAATTGTGTAATTGTTTAAAAAAAGAGTAGATAAGTAAAATTTTGACACCACCCTAATAGGTTATTAGTAATTAAATTGGTTTTTGACAGTGATGCTGAGAATGATCCATATGCGACTCCTGTTTTAATTTAATATAGGAGTGATCGCCCGGTATTTTATTAGGCGGGTTGTCACAGGTTCGGTCCAGTTTTGACAGAAAAAATGGAGAAGTTTTCTTGGACTAAAAGTATTGGAGAAGAATTTCCTTTGAGAAGATAGATATTAGGGGATCCTAAATAGAGTGAGAGGACCTCTACAAGAGTAAATAGGTGATATATAAGTCTCAGGTCAGTGGGAAAGATCCGGTGTTTAAATTAAGGAATGATTGGGCGTACAATATTCGAGGAACTATTCGGCGGGTTTGTACATACATATTTATGCATGTAGAATACATATGCCGATTATATATATATATATATATATATATATATATATATATATATATATATATATATATATATATATATATATATATATGTCGAATATGTATGAGTAAATCCTAAGGTGCAAGTAAGATGATTTAAGAATATTAGCAGTCGTGATATGCTACTATTCGAAAAAGAATGTAATACACTGTATTTTTAGTGAATATTTAAATTGAATAAAATTAATTTTGTGTACTTTTTGTGAATGGATATATCACCATTTATATTGTCGTGTGTTATTTAAATTGGATTTGAAATTGGATTTAAAATGCGATAATTAATTAATTGAATTAGTTTATATTTGAACTCGTATCAAGAAATTAGGTTTTGGGACGCGTAGAATTATTGTTTATAGATTAACACAATGATTTAAAGGCATGTTAGGTTAGTATAAGGCTCGGGCATGGTTTTAAGTCATTTAAAGTTATTTTTGAGCTCTTTTAGGTGAGTCCCATTTGGAGCCCAAATCCAATTTCAAGACTAAAGGGTTGTAAGAGGTCACTAGGGAACTCATTTTATCACAACACAATGGGGAAGCACTAAAGGGGCCAGAGAGAAAGCACCAAGAGGAAAGGAAGATTTTGGGGAATTAGGGATTGATTTCTCAATCAATCCATAAGGCAAGTTCTATATAGAATATGGTTATGATTGTATGTGCGCAAATATTGTATTTATTCATTGCAAATCTAAATCATATTATATTGTAAATCTAATTTTAGAAAACTAACTAGTTAATTTCATAACTAACCTAATCTAGATGTTACTTAGGTTGATTTTCCCTCTATAATGATTGATTTCTTCATGAACTTGGATTCAAACAAATGAATGATAATTTGAATTTATTTTATATTGTTAACCATATACAATCCCTATGTTTAATTGAATTAATCCATGGAAATTTATAGAATTGGATAAAACTGGGGTTCTTTGATCATGAATTGGGTTTTCATTTGAATATTGTTGTAGATTTAGGATTTGATGATGGAATTAAATTCTAATTTTTACTTTGATGTGTTTTTATCTTTTGGATGTTAATTGGGGTGCTTGGAGGAAGCTTTTGTAGTTATTAATGGAATTTGGAGAGAGAAAAATTGGAGTTAAAGTTGAATAAACCCGTAATGGGGGTAAACTTGAGTGGATTTGTGTTGACCGATCGACCTGTCCCTGGACCCCAGTCAAGCGGTGGTAACAAGTATAGCCTAGTTAGGCTTTTTTTACATTAGTTGGGAATTTTGAGTTTTAGGCCTAGGACTAGGATTGTTTGGCCTATAGTTTATTATGTATTCATAGAAAGAGATAAATTCTTATGATACGAATGGTTAGAAATTGATTTCTGGGGTATTTGAATATTTGGACAATCATTTATTTAAAGAGATGAAATGGATGATTTGGCATTCGAGGGTAGACCTAAGTGTAGAATGGATTTTTGGGGAATTATTAAGTTAGAGGACTAGGCTTGTTGGTCAGAATTGGTTTTGAATTGTTGTGATGGACGAGTGATGTGAATATCCTTTGGTTGAGAAAGGGTTTGGCTTATAACTTCCCGAGTGAGGTAGTTATTATGTTTTGTGATTTCATTTAAATTAGGTGTGAAATTATACCTAGATATGATGCCTTGGGAGAATAGATTTGGGCTAATGAGATTGAAAATAATGTATGGTTTTTAATGTACGGCAGGGTGAGATTTCACCTAGAATTGGGAACCCACGAGAATAGGGTTAATGTATTATGTCATGAATATAAGGATATAGATGATATATACCTTTCTTTGATAGCGATGCTATTATGACCTGGTAGAATAGGGTAGGTATGTGTGTAATTTACCTTAACTCGTTTGTGAGGGTTCCGTATGTGTATGCCTTAGCCTATTAGTGAGGTTGGATATTACTTGTGTGATTTATGTGCAATTCATACTATGTGTGAGTTCTCATGGAATATTATACTAGTGGAGGGATTATATTTTGGGGACACGTGCGATGCATATTGTGGGGGTGCCTCGATGAGTAGATGAGTTCTGCATTCACAAATGGTTTTTTCCCCAGGGTCCTATGCCTTGGTACTTGTGCACTCAGAGGGTCCACGAAGATATTTCTTTCATGTGGCCTTGGGTATGGTATGTTATATGACTAATAAGTATAGGCATATTAGATTTGGGACGACCTAAGACTATACCTAGTACGCGCGAGAGATCTCCAAAGCTAATAAGAGCAGGCATTCATTTTATGTGGGTGAGAGAGATTCTTATCTATTTGTACAAGCCTAAGGTTATACATTTGTATGGACATTAGACTTGATTAGATTCCTTCTCCTATAATATGTGATTATTCTGTGGTGGTGCCAGAGATAGTTGTACCGGTTTATATGTTATGCTAGAGATGTATATGACTTATAGTAGGGATGCCCACTTACGTGCTTATGTTTCGCACTTGTGCATTTCCTATACTAAATATGTATTTTACTTATAGTAGGGATGTCTACCTACATACTTATAATTCAGATTTATGTATTCCATATACTAGAGATGTGTATATTGTATTATTGGCATGAGATAGTCAAATGTGTATAGACTTGAGATATAAGCACGTTATTGGTTTTTTGGTTAATTGGTGAGGTGTACCATGGGTTTGAGTTTACCACACAACTTATGTTTTTTTAATGAAAGAGATAACCCTAAAGAGCAAAAAATAAAGATTTAAGAATGAAGATGTAAAGCTTTAATCTCATGTGTGGCATATGGGTTTGGGATTTAGAACCACGGGATATTTTAGGTTGTTGGGTTGGGTAACTAATAACTTAAAATATATTACAACACAAGAGGAAGATGTGTAGTTATTATGTGGCCAAGATTCAATTATAATCCTATTTTATATAGGCTTGGTGTTTACGTTTTCTTTGAAAAACTATTTTTATAGGTCTATGTTGCGGTAATTTCTATAGATGCGAGATAGTTAGAGGAACATCTCTAGTGACGTCCCATTTCTTACTCCCTCAATTGTAGGTGTCGAGCAAGTGTAGCTCATCCTTTAATTTCCCTCATATTCAATTTGGTTGTACATGTATATTTTTATTCAGAGATAACTTATGTATTTTTTTATTGATTGGTATTATAGTTGGTTTTGTGTGGATCAAGTATTTTATTATATTGTCCTTGTTCTTTAGATTTTTGTTTATTTCTTATTCTAAGAATGTTACCAAATATTTTGATTCCCGTAATTTTTATGGTAGACCTGATAAATCTATTTATGAAATTTTTGGAATATCACTCATAGTTTACGTGGGAGAGGATACGACATGCAAGCGAAGTATCATGAAATTTGTGAGTCAGGTATAAAAATTCGAATTTCGAGGACGAAATTTCTTATTTAAAGGGGGAGGAATGTAAATAACATATCACATGCCCTAATGTTATGCTTAAGAACTAGTGTAGTTCTGATGATGAATTATCTGACTGAACCTTTAATCTACATAATGAGAACCTATAATCTATAGATATTAATATTACTGACGTCATTCTATAAAACCCCTCAATTTATATTGATTATAGAATTGAATATGTCAGTTAATTTGTTAAATCTTGCTTAAATAATGAACTTAGGGTTTAGTATCATGACTTCAATAATTAAAGCTTCAAACGAAGTTATAATAATCTACAACTTATCCAAATGTGTTAGTAACACTTGTTTGAGGCTTAGTTGTGAAAGAGAATGGTTAATTTGGAGTTTTGGAGGCTTGAAGTTTGAAGAAATTTTTGTTATGGCCGATTTGGGAACAAATAAAGAAGGTAACCCCTATCCAGACCTGGCCTAAGCCGACCCTAGACTCGGCCTGAACTGGCCTTAGGACTATCCCCAGTGTTGGTTGTTGTTATAGTCTAAAACTGGTAAAGATATATTTTGAGGTCTTATCTAGGAAGTACTAAAAATAAAATACAAGAAATATAGAAGAAAACAATTTGAGCTTGAGAAAGATAATAGATAGAGAATGAGATAAGAAGTTTACGTGGTTCGTCTTAATAAGAGGCCTATATCCACAAGTGTAGTGATGTTTGTATTAGAGGTGGGTACAAGCTCTCAAGTACCCCTCTAGGTTTTAGTGTATGTCATTTTCTTCACGTCCCAGCTAGGCGTTATGATATGTTATTTACAGTGGGAGTAGGAAGATGAAGATGTGGACGAATGAAAGAAGATCCTTTAAATGATCTAATAAACTTTGATTATGGAGTTCATGTGGTGGAAAGCAATGGGTACTCTAATAAGGAAGGCAATTGATCTTGTGGCGGAGGTTCTAGTGATCATGACGGTGTTGGGATAAACCTTGACGATGAGTACGAGAATTTGAAAGTCAAATCGACCCAATTGTTTTTCCCTAACCATAGTAAAGATCAAACAAATTTGGATGCGATGATTAGTTTGCATAATTTCAAGAGACATTTTAGTTTATCTAACAATAGCGTGACTAGAATTCTGAATTGGGTACAAAATCAGGTTATAATATGATTATAAATCAAATTATTATTCTAACACATACTTAGTAAAATTCTTAATTGAAGTAAATTTGCCTATGATCAATTGTATGACTCGAACCCCAAATCCTCAATCTCTTCAACCTTATATTTCTCTCTCAACCTCCTTAGTTGATAGGTTTTTCTCCAATGTAATGATTAGGTTTTCTAAATAAGTAATTGAAGGCACTAATTTCGAAATTAATCCCATGCCCAAAAAATAAGCTTTTCCCAACGATCCAAAAATATTCTCTAAGTGGCCCGAAACTTGGCCCAAACCATATATTAACCCAAAGAATTTAAATTCCAGTATTTTAAGCTAATAACGGACTTTCTAAACATTTCAAAAGTCAATCCTATGGAATAAAAGAGTTGATGTATTACTATAATTGGGTTACCACTAACGAGAACATTTATTTTTTGAAGACAAGGCAATCCAAAAGAGCCCTAGTCATGAATCTACCTGATTCTAATAAAGATTATCGGGATCACGATCTAATTGTAAAGTATTAGCAATTTTCCCCTTTTTCTGAGGGTGAGAAGTACAATGGCCCTAAGTGCCCCCGGGAGGGCCAAGGAATAGGTTGGCACATGTGCACTTAACTTGGATATTTTTCTTTTTGATCTCTGACTTTTATTTTATATTAATTTTATATCTTTGTTTTATGTTTTATAGAGAAGAGTAAGAAAAGATTCTCCGTATTTTTGAAGTCAATTTCGCTGATTTGGAAATAGTTTGGTCTATTCAACAAAGAATTAGTGCAGAAGATCATCCCCGTTCAGCATCCTTCCTGCTCACCTATCGGAGTTTTATTACCTCCTTTATGGCCAGACCAACTGAGGAGATACCTTGAGCCCCCATTAGTTTGACGATCTGACTTCTTCATCCTCCGATATCTCAAAATCTGGTTTTGAGTCCTCCCACCGAGCAGAAGGGAATTTCTCGACAGATAGCACTTTGTCATCATTTGAGCCCTTAAATGTAATTTTAGTGTCGAATAGCATTACTTCTTCATAACTGGTCAAAATAAAGATCCTCAACCTTCTCACTGGAACCAGGTCACCTCCTCCAGTGAGCACAAAACCTGAAGTTGAGGGTTCCAGCCATCCCATCACTATGGACACATCCCCAGCCAAGGACTATGAGCCTCAACATAAGAGGTCTGGATCTGTCCATAGAGGTGGATGGAAAGGAGCCTATCGATAAAGTTAAGGGTATTGCTTAGTCTATAGTAGCTAATCCTGAGCTCACTCGTGGGCTAATTGAAGCTGGACTTCAACTACCGATGAAGCGAGTACATCTTCTCTCCCTCACTTAAAGCTGGTTGATTGGGCTAATCGCAATATGTCCCTTGTGAGTGTATTATCTAATATATAATTGTTACCATTCTTTTTACTAACTTCCTTTTCTAAATGTTTGTATTGCAATTCTTGATCGACTACGAACAACTTCTGAGGAGAAATGAAAAGCTAAAAGAGTTATGTTCTGATGTAAAGGTTGCCTTCAAAGGAATACGAGAATCCTTGGATGTTTCTCATCGATCACATGAGGACGAAAATAAGAAATTAGAGGAGAAGGTTAAGTTGTTTAAGCATGAAAAGATCACGACGAATGAAGCTGTGACCACCACCAAAAAAGAATCTAATGTTGCAAAGATATTTGTTGACTAGGCAAAAATTTAAGTGGGAGAGGCAAAGAGCTACCAAGGATGGGGGGATGCCTTTACCAGGGTTTGGAATAAGGTATTCTCTAAAAATTCTGTAGAGATTTAGTATCTGAATACATAATCCTTCAAGGATGGTTGGGATGCTGCTCTCTCCAAGGTTGGCACTAAAAAGGGATAATAACTCTTTCTCTTGCATAATCCTAGCATTACTCATTAGATAGAAAAGGAGGTGGATGAGGAGGAGGAGGAGGAGGGGGAGGAGGTAGGAGAGTTTATAGCCAATCATCAGACGATGGTCGCCAAGCGAGTAGTGGATGAGGTCGCGACAGATAAAGAGAAGGTGTGAGATAGATCCAAGTAGTGTTAGGAATTTGGTGCCCTTTCCTTCTATTTACTTTCTGAATATTTGCATTGTGAATGTAACATCTTTATGTAAATCTCTTTTATATTTCAATAAAATAAATTTTTATACTTCATACCATTTTCTTGATCAAATTATTACAACTCTCCTTTCCCTGGCACCTACTTACATCCGACCACCTATTTTTCATTTTAGCACCAAATTGTCTTATTTGGTCGCTACTCAAAATGACCTTTAATAAAGGTGTAACCAGCTATTCCGTGTTGGTTATGAAGAGATGGATGAAGAATGTAGGAGGGGCTTAACAATAAGCCTTACATTTAAATTATTAAATGATAATAGAGATGATTAATATTGATAAAAATCCATAATACCACATGTGTTTATGCGACCCATAAATTATTGTGCGCGTCCAGCATATCACGCGTATTTGTATATTATTTATACACCAATTAGACAATATTCTAGTATTATGGGTGCAACATATGTTATGGTATACATGTCTCCACAATATATTTTGACAAGGTGGCAACCCACTCGGGTTGGTTTATGTTATAAATACACCTTGTTTCCCTACACTCTGAGGAGAGCTTCTTGGAAGAAGAAGGGTTTTATTGTCTGAAGAATTTTTAGAGAGTTTTAGAAAAGAGTTTGGATAAGAGTTTTAAGAGTTGTTTTGAGAATAGTTTCACCACCTACCACCTCTCCAAGAAACCACGACAAATGAGTTTTTCAAAGAACAGTACGAACCCACAAACCATGTTGACTTTGCATATGAGTATGACGAATACGTAGGCACAACAAAAGTTGCTCAAGTCAGACATGTACAAAAATCGAGTATTTTCCATATTAAACTCCCCTCTTACATTTGCCGACTCTGCTAGGGAGGTATTCAAAATTTTTATCATGTAACGCCTCATTCGTGCTTGAAAAAGTGGATGGAGACGGAGAAAAGAGGTTGACAATACAACTTCTTCTCAAATATTTATGGAAAAAAATAAGCAACTTCATCTGAGATAAGTATCAGATTTTCCTACTTATAATATCTCTTGTCTTGCATCAAAATTTCATGATATTTTATAGACGGGCATAAGTTATGATGTCAATCTCAAAACAAATAGATGTACTTGATAAAAAAATAAATAAAAATAGTTTGACATTTATATCTTTACCTGAGAATGTATATCTTATGTTTGTATAAAACTGATTGAATAGTGAATGGTTCAAAGAGCTTGATACGAATTCGTATGAGATTTCACAATTAAATCTATTCTGATATGACTTGTAAAAGTATATAGTTTCAAATATATGTTTTTGTCAAGAAAAACCTACTGATTGATAAATTTCATACTATTAAGCAAACATAATTTAAGTTACGGATTGAGTACAGATGAAACTGGATTATTTTATGGCAGAGCATTTATTAAAGTATCAACAGAATAATATTTCCTCTAATTAAATATCATGGATATCTGACAAAATATAATAATTCGTATCAAAGCCAGACTGTTGCGTGCAAGTCATTCAACATTAAGAGCCATCGTCATAATGTAGGGTACACTTATGAACAAAACCATATGGGTAGTGAGTAGCTGTCACAGATTGGTTAGAAAAATGTGTAGTACACTTATGCACAACCCTTTATGACCTTGGTGCAACATTCGAAAGCCTAAGCTACTAGCGTGTGTCTTCAAAAATAGCACCACTTGAGATGATAAGATAAATCTTTTATTATTTTCCCAGTTTCTTTATACATATTGGGGTGAGAAAATATACTAGCTCAACTAACACGATTTTTTATTAACTTATTTTCTTGAGAAGCCAAAATACCCTTGTTTCGAGGAACCTCACCTCGAGAGAAATCAACAGAGATTTTCTTCAATGAACCTCTTCCTGATGATGTTCATATTGAACCGTAACACCCGTTCGAAGAAACTCAAAACCCAACCACCATACGAGTGACCATCTTCGTGTGTGTGTATATATCAAGCATAAAATTCAACAGATTCACCTGAGATTTTCCAAAAATCGACAGACCTCATCTGAGCTTCAGTTGCACCTAAATTTTTTGATTGTATCTCTATCTGGGTGGATCCCTCACGTTTTGCGTTTTGCATTTGGATATGTGCTTCCTCGCATTTTGATAGGTGCTCCATCGCATTTTGCATTTGTAGAGGTGCTCCCTATTGTTTTGCATTTGGATATGTGCTCCCTCGCATTTTGATAGGTGCTCCCTCGCATTTTGATATTGTGCCACTTCGCGTACCTTGCTTGTACATTTTAAAGTCAACTTTTAAATATATTATCAATGCTTCTTTGAGCAGATCTGGCTAGTTACCTGGAATATAAGCTTGATTTTTCTTTTTCCTATAAAAAAATTTGTCTTTAGAGCTCATGATGCAGTACACTTTTAAGTGTCCCTTCACATACTGGTACTAATTCTAAAGTAGTATGCCTTATGAGAAAAAATTGAAATAATTCTTATATATACGTATGTCGTGTATGCGTATTTTGCGATATTCATAATTTTATAACTATAATGTTATATGGAGTGTTGGTTCTTGGATTATAAGAAAATTATTATTGTATTTTATTCTTCGAGAAACCTCATATCGATGAGATGTGTCATTTTTAATGCCTATTCACGAGAGTGTTATTTATTGACTATTATAAATATTATTGTTGCAAGTGATTTGAATAAAATAATGGCTTGAACAATATCAAAATGACATGCGTGGACTTCACAATTGAAAATGAATATCTTTATCACACTTATTGGTGAATCATATAAAATGTTTCTTGTACTTCCTCCAAATGTACTTCTCCATGTTTATTGAGAAATATAAATTACGTCATGCGGTTATTATATTTATGGGACATTTCCTTTCAACATAATATATTATTGTACCCCAAAACATTTACAAGTGTTATTCAATGATTTTCGATAAATATGAACATACTTTATCCTTTGGGAATTACTTACGATACATCTAGAGCCTGTATACGCGATGAACCACACCACCTAAGATAGAACTACTGGTTTTTTTTATTAGGATTCATCGCATGATTTCTCTATACGTTATTGTGACACCCCGCTTATTAAAATAAAGAGTGGCCAGTCTAATACTCCAATAAATACAGGAATCATAGATGTTCCATTCTTAGCATCACTGTCATGCAATTAAAAATATGAGATAACCACCAATTATTTTAGAAAACGGATGTCAAATAATTTGTAAGTTTAAATAAAATCATTTTAGACAATCCAATTTATAAAAGACGGTGGATAAAAGAGGGAGTACAATAGATTAATTACCATATGAGAAAAATAATAACCGAATAAGATGTCGATTAACAGTCCATTACAACAGTTACACCAAGTATTTCAAATAATTAGCACAATATATAAACAGGTACAAATCTTGGGCAACATGCTCGAATGACCAGAATGATCGTAACTAGAGTATAGAAAGGATGAATGCGTCTAAAAATCAAAAATCCTACAACATCCGCAATAATGTTGTAGCTCCCTGACGCTGAGAAGGAAGGATCATATCGGGTGCCCTTGCGGCGGAGCACCTGAACATAAAAGAGAACCACACAAGAAAGAGAAATATAAACGAGTCAGGGCCCGGTTTGATATGATAAATGTGTGAATAAAATTCATAACAATTATGATTAATAAACATCATTAACAAGTTGGATTCGCTCTTCCATACAAGCATCTTCCTCACCTCTCCTCTACATGCATGTCCTAGCGTCGCACTAGATCATTAAAAATTAAACTACTTGTATAACTTTAGATCATTAGCTAGATTCTATAATCATGCTTATCTTACAAAGAGGAGTATACCTTTATGCAATAGAATACAACTTAGTTTACTTACTAAGATTTACTTTCCAGTTTTACACAACTTAACTGCACAGTTACTTTTCTCTTTAGGAAACATATTTGAAGCAGTTTATCTCACATAATTCTTTACCATCTATAAGATTCCCACTTTAATAAGAATAGTTATAATCACATCATATAATGATTCTAAGACCATCCTTCCGGGTTTCCCTACTGGATGCGCCCCTAAATAGCTATCATCTTCCAGGGACTATCACCAAGACAACCTGGGCATTCTACATCGCTTGACGTCGGGAAGCGGCCATATACCTTCGACAGTGAGTCATAACCACACTCGAAATTACCTCACTTCGAATAATAATCACACAATATATAATAACCGATCCTATGGCCGAGGACTATATTCACCCTGTATTCACTAGCCAAGGTACTTCACCTCATACGCGTAACTTCCCCTATGATAGCAATTTAGAGAGGTGTGTATATGCAAATTATCATTTACAAGTTTTTCTCAATTAAAACATTCACATTTTTATATTCTCAAAATCATATATTCTTACCAATATGTGCCAATTTTAAAATATGCATTTCTTATTCTCAAAGTCAAATGTTTTTAACACATAGGCTATAAGGTAAAATTAACTTTACAATAGTCTCCAAGAGTTCAAGACACTGATATAGGCCTCCAAGGGTAAATTTTCTTCAATAATAGTCTCCAAGAATCCTAGACCATACCATCCTACTTCCCTTAGTCCTAGGCTAGTTTCCTAGATGAAAACGACACTAACTTTTATTAAATAACCCCCGGAATAAGCCTTATTATCCCCACACTAATCCACGGTATTAGCCCCCTTAATATAAACCCATAATACTCTATATTACTTCCAAAGAGGAGGTTCCTAAGCCTTAAATCTAAAATAAAAGTCCTAGAAACAAAGATATGAAACTATCCTAAAACAACAGGGTTTCTGAATCGATTCGCCTAGGGCCGAATCGATTCGCCCCCGGTAAAGAATCGATTCGTCCAAAAGCGAATCGATTGGGCTGAGAAAACTATCTTCCTGTCTCAGCCCGAATCGATTCAGCCTTAACCCGAATCGATTCGGTTTCCTATACATGTATCCCCCGTATTTAACGAATCGATTCGCAGGGCGAATCGATTCGTCCTAGACGAAATGCCCAGTTATGGCTACGGGTTGTGTTAACGCTAAAATCCCCAAAACCCAATTCTTCAACTACCTTCAACCTCAACAACTAATAATTCCATCAAATCATTCTTACACAACTTCTAACTAGTAAATTCATTTCAAATCATATTTAAATCTGTAGTTATTTTGACTATCTCAACCATATTTGGGCTAACTGTACCCTCTAAATTGGCATCCGGAATATCATCCAATATTTGATGTTTCAACATCCAATTAAATCGTTAACAATGATCCAATTGGAATATACGTCCTAACCGTCGTTTAAACCACGACGACGCAATAAAACATAATATGATGCTATTTACGCTCATTTAACAGTAAATATGCAAAACTCGGTAAATATTATCTCTTAAATCACTTAAAATAATATTTACTTCAACTTTATTTTATTTTATAAAATTAACCCACCCGGTAATTTAATATAAAATAATCACTCAAAAGTAAGGGGTATTATATACTCCCCCCCTTACGAGGGAATTTTTCCCTCAAAATTCAGGCGTACCATATAACAAGATCAAGGTATACTTTTCTCAAATATCGTCCTCTCGTTTCAAGTAAATTCCTCAAAATTATGGTGTCCTCACTAGACTTGGACTAAGGTTACCACTTCCGATCTTAGTCTATACTCTCCATGATCTAAACTAGTAACCGGTCGTTCCTCACCTGAACTATCAGACTACATAACACGGCAAAAGTTGCCTTTCCTCCTGAATCACGTTATACCCTTCCTCGGGGATACCCGAACCAAAACTTGATCCCCTACCTCCAATACTACATAACTTCTATTCACGTCGACATGGCCCTTCAAAGTATGCGGTTCAAATGAGCTCCATCATCAAATAAGTATTCATGGACCATTTCAGGTCCAAAGAGTTTATTATCTCCTATTTCTAACCAACGAGCAGGCGAACTACGCAGCCGGCTACACGAAGCCACATACGGTGCCATGCTTATAGTGAAACGATATGAATTATTGTATGCAAATTCGACCCATACAGGATACTTCCCCCATCCTTCCTTAAAGTCAAATACGCACATCCGAGGTATGCCTCCTAATATTTGGTTAACTCACTCCGTTTGTTCCTTCATTTGTGGACGGTAGGATGTACTTGACTTCAATTCGGTTTTCCATTACCTCCTCAAAACCTCACCAAAAATTTGATACGAAAGTCTAATCTTGGTCCACCACTATATTGATAGGAACATCATAAAGTTTCACAACTCCGCAATAAAGAGATGGGCGTAACCTGCCGTAAATAGTCCGTGCATATTAGCAGGGAGTGTGGCGATTTGGTCAAATTATTGACAATTACCCAAATAGGATCAGGACCGATGTGATGCCGGCAATTCAGTGAGAATGTCCATGGATATACCCTTCCTCGTCTATACTGGTACTCTAACGGTTACAACAATCCCTTTGATCATTGGTGATCTATATTCACCAAGTGACAAGTGGTGCATTAGGAGACAAACTCATAAATGTCCCTTCCTTGTGCTTCTACTACTCTCATTACACTAGTAGGTGTAATGGCCAACACTGACATAAATGCTCTTGTCAAAGTGTCCTCTTGGTTAAGCTCGTTCTATTTGGCTTTTCATGCCTTCGCTAGTCTCCCCCATGGGTTTTCTACCCAGCGTATCCACTACCACATTTGCCTTTTTCTGGGTGAGAATGAACTTCGTATTGATAATCCTTTATGGACACTAACCACCGAATCTGTTGCCCCAACGAATACTATAATGACTTTTGGTCCATATGAAGACCAAATTCTTGCCTAAGAGGTAGTGACTCCATATCTTTAAGGCGAACACTATCGCGGCGAAATCTAAATCATATGTGGGATAACACTTCTCATGGGGCTTAAGCTTATGAGACGCATAAATAATGGCCCCATGATCCAGTATTAAAGCACCTCCCAATCTTGGTAAAGACGCATCCATTGAGATCAAACAGTCCACTACCGATCTTGGCAACGTGAGTGCAGGAGTAAAAGTCAACTCATCCTTTAACTCACTGAGAGCTAGGTTACCGACGTAACACTCTTTCTAAAGATGGGCCTCGTATTCTTTTCGGCCTGGTGCCCCGAATTACTCGAGATTCCATACACTTTATTCCTGGGGACCCAATCCTTCTTAAAGTTAACCCACCAACCATCTCGTGGTTAACTCACTACAGCCTCCCTAAAACAGCGTCACATGCCCCATGGGCCTTACTTCCTAACAATCCTAAGGTCGATGTGCTTCCTACCCATTGAATCAGTACCATACTAACTATATCCCTAGTTCCCAAGACCTTTCTCAATTTATGACATTTTCTCAATTTTAAGCATGGGACATCTTGCAAAGAAAAATCCAAATAAGAAACCCTCCCGTTACACTACTACCTCGCATTTTTTAACATCAAGATATAATGGCCTAAGGCACATAATCAGGACTAGAAAAATTCTAACTCATAACCATACCAAAGAACTTCTACCTCTATCCTTCTGCTTCAACGAAAAAGGATCATCTAACAAATCGGGGCGCCTACTTTCTACACGTGTTACAAACCCCCTATCAAAACTATATTTCCTTTGCATTTTCCTTTAAATAAAGGCCCGACCATAAGCCTCTAGTCGACTCCCTTTTCCTTGTCTCGCCCACATATATCCAGTGACAGAAACATTCCTAGTGCTTTTTTACCGCACATATACTTTTTATTAGCCCTTAATCAATCACATGACTCTCGGCTAATTCCACCAAAACCAACATCCTAACATAAAGTAACATCTCTCCACTCCCAACGTTGTTAAGGTTCATGCGTGGAGTGTCTCGCAAGCGAAATCCAAACAAGGAACCCCTCCGATACACCACTACTTAACTTTGTTGGTCGTGGAGATAAGTCAACATAAAACATGTAAAATAATAAAAAATTCTTACATATCTTAGGCCATTTCTATAAAGTCTCAACCCGTATCCAGGTGAGATATTATAGAACAACTAGTTCCACTATGGAATTGCAGATACGATAGCCTTGCAATCATTTGTCTGCTATCGCTCCGACCAATCAAAAATATTTATACTCGTATAACACATACAAAACGAGTAGGACAAAACAAATATAATTTTAAAATATCAACACTCGCTTTATAGCGAATGAAGGAAAATAGAACCTCGCTACCGCGGAAAACATATAGATACATCCTCTATAATATCATCGATACTGCCACAAGCTCAAATTACACACCCGCATCTAAGGTTAATAAAATACTACTCCATCTTGCCATACAGAATGCACCACCCTCAACCGAGGTGGAATTCATGACAACATTCGTGCCAGTTACCCTGATCGCTTCAAATAGCTTCCAGATATCGTACCTTCGTCCTATTTGTACCAAAACTACCTTAATCAACGCCCTATCTAGGCACCCTATTTTGTCCTTTAACTCCTACCGGCCAAAATCAAATAGTGTGGTTTCTACATCCCACAACACAATCATTCCCCCCTCTCTGGCCATCCTGACCATGATAAAGTTTTCATAATCTCAGGCTCTATAGCCTCAATCCAGAAAATCACCCTCATAGTTCCTTTAACTCCTCCTAGCAAAGGAAAATAGACTACCGTCCATCAACTTCCTTATTTCCATGAATCCCCGGGTGGAAGTCCACCAATGAGGTCTCACGAACACGACTTCCCCATACGTTTTAGCAACACTTTCTAGTGAGCCTATCCTTCCACTAAAGGACTCTTTATTCCTTGTACCTACCTTACTTCGGTGCAAGGTTTCCTTAACCATGTAACTCTTTATTCACTGTCGGCCTCTGATCGATCCTCATGTGAACACTTAAAAATTTGCATTCTCTTCATTTCTTATATATATAAAAAGAACTTGCTGCTTAAACCATCCTTAGGATTTCTCTACAAGCAAAACATCCTGCTCCTCCAAATATGGTGACTACCCTTTCTACCATTTCAACATTACTCCAATGAGTGAAAAAAAATCCTCAAATTTTCACATCTGGGCATTTCTATACCCCGCTCTAGGCCAAAGCTTCCAGGCCCTAAACATCCACTGAATGAAGCTACACTGCCTCCGTATGACTTAACTTCAACGGGTGGTCCTTATGAAGGGCCATTCAAATTTTTCCCCATTTAACTTCACTTGGTAATTCAATTTTAGCATCACTCTCAACCATAGCAGCACTTGGGTAGATATGGCTATTATACTTAAGTAGTCATTGTATCCATCCACAAAAATGCTACAAAAGGAGTGTCCTCCACTGTGGTCCTCATCCCCGACTTCAGTTTACAGTTCTAACTAATCCCCATCTCCTGGTGCCCTCATAACTACCTTCCTTGGTCGCCCTTCATCATTTAACCTACGAATCTCAAATGAACACTCAAAAGATTTTCTGAATTCTTACATTATATCTAAAGAATGAAATCTCACAAGAGGAATCAACAATCATAATCCTAAGGCTCTATGTTAAATCAAAAGCAATGCTGGAAACGTAGTACGTCTGCACAAATTCCTAAGGACACTAGAACCTGATGCTCTGATACCATCTGTGACACCCCGCTTATCAAAATAAGAGGTGGCCAGCCCGATACTCCAATAAATACAGGAATCATAGATGGTACATTCTTGGCATCACCGTCGTGCAATTAAAAATATGAGATAACAACCAATTATTTTAGAAAACGGATGTCAAATAATATGTAAGTTTAAATAAAATCATTTTAGACAATCCAATTTATAAAAGACGGTGGATAAAAGAGGGCGTACAATAGATTAATTACCATACAAGAAAAATAATAACCGAATAAGATGTCGGTTAACAGTCCATTACAACAGTTACACCAAGTATTTCAAATAATTAGCACAGTATATAAACAGGTACAAATCTTTGGCAACACGCCCGAATGACCAGAATGATCGTAACTAGAGTGTAGAAAGGATAAATGCGTCTAAAAACCAAAAATCCTACAACATCTGCAATAATGTTATAGCTCCCTGACGCTGAGAAGGAAGGATCATATCGGGTGCCCTTGCGACAGAGCACCTGAACATAAAAGAGAACCACACAAGAAAGAGAAACTAAATCATACATTTGCAACTAAGAAACTATATATACAAATTACTCACACTATATATACAAACTATATATTAAATCCTTAATAATGATCCAATTGGAATATACGTCATAACCGTCGCTTAAAGAACAACGATGCAATAAAACATAATATGATGTTATTTACGCTCACTTAACAGTAAATATGCAAAACTAGGTAAATATTATCTCTTAAATCACTTAAAATGATATTTACTTCAACTTTCTTTTATTTTATAAAATCAACCCACCCGGTAATTTAATATAAAATAATCACTCAAAAGGAAGGGGTATTTAGTTATTACATAAAGCTAAAAATGACTTAAAGGGAGCATGGTGGATACTATTTTACATTTTATAAAAAAACTTGTAAATGTTATTTTATGGGTAATTCATAGTGAATCATTTATGAAAGTGTTGAGTACGTTACAACTCACGATTAACCTGGAGATTATACACCTTCATATTTAATATGGGATGTGCTCAAACGACCTTAAATTATGCACGATACACCTACGAGTATGGGTGGTTATGATTCATTACATAAATATCCTCGGACTTTATTTAATTTTTATTTTATTACATCAAATAAAATAAAATAAAGGGGGCATGATGAGAATTGTACTTGGATATTTTCTGAGATTTATTACCCATTTGCAATGTTTTATTACTGTGTCGGAAAGATATTATTTTGCAGAAGCTTCTGAATGATCAGATATTGAGCTACGCAAACATCAAGCCATTGTTCAAAGAGATGATAGTTTGAGATGTACCCCATGAAATGTAATGATTAGGTTGCCTTCATTTTTTCGGGTGGGCATTTTAAATGGTATATGTAATTTATTTTATTTTATCTTGAGATAAAAAAAAAATAAAGAGGGTCAAATGGACATTATGATGTAATTAGCTTTTTAATTTAAAGCTTCTTCGACATCCTTCGCGACGTGGTTTGATTGATGAACCTTCAGAGTATAGTAACGTCCAAGTAGGCCCTTACAAAAGCTTCTTCAGTTTCTTTCGCAAAGAGTTCCGATGGATTAACTAATTGTTAATCAGAAATTAACAACACAAAGTCATAGCCATCCTTCAGATATGACATCATATTACGAGAACCTTACTAATAGTGTGGTAAGTCTTCCTCAGAGGTGTATTATATTACAAAAAAAACTTATCGAAATTGGTAAGTGTCTAAGCAGAAGCTACTTTTGAAAAAAATACCGAATTGATCTAGACGAGCCGCCAAGTAAGCACTATTTTTTAGAAACAAATCTCGTCTTGATTTGGAAGAGTCACTAAGTAGGCGCTATTTTTTAAATAAACAAACCTTAGTAGTCAACTACTAAGTTGACTCAAAAAGTGTAAAATTCGAGAAAACCTTAGCAGTCAGCTGCTAAGTTGGCTTATAAAGTGTAAATAAACCTTTGCAAGATAGGTGATAAGTTGACTTACAAAGTGTAAAATTTGAGAAAACCTTAGCAATCAGCTGTTAAGTTGACTTACGAAGTGTAAATAAACCTTACCAAGATATGTGTTAAGTTGGCTTACAAATTGTAAAATCGGAGAAAACCTTAGCAATCAGCTACTAAGTTAACTTAAAAGGTGAGTTGACTTAAAAAGTGTAAATAAACCTTAGCAAGATATGTGCTATGTTAACATATAAAGTGTAAAGTTGGAAAAAAAATTTAACAGTCAGATGATAAGTTGACTTATAAAGTGTAAATAAACCTTATGAAGATATGTGCTAAGTTGTCTTACAAAGTGTAAAAAATTAGAGAAAACCTTGGCAATGAGCTTTTAAGTTGACTTACAAAGTGTAAATAAGCCATATCAAGATATGTGCTAAGTTGTCTTACAAAGTGTAAAAGTTGAGAAAACCTTAGCAATCAGCACCTAAGTTGATTTACAGAGTGTAAAGTAGCATTCGCAAGATTTGTGCGGGGTTAACTTGTAAAGTGTAAATTTGAGATAAAATGAGCAAAAGTTGAGTTAAGTCACCATGAAGGTGTATTTTTCACAATCTCGTCGTGATTAAGACGAGTCTCTAACATGTATATGCGCTAAATCTTACCCAAAATAGGGGTAAATGTAATATTCAGTCTTACCAGTCATACTAGCACATGTTGAATATAGTAAAAAATTGAGTTACGAACAATCACAATAAAAGTATGGATGCAGGTTCATTTAAAGAGGAATGGGGACAACGTCCATATAATCCTCCAACCAAAATAGGGGTAACTGGACAAACTCAAAGTATATCAGTTGCATAAAAAATGATGACCATGAGGTCCGTCGGAATAACCCATGAGCTCAAAGTATATAAAATGAAGTGTGCGATATGATATTTAAGATATGAGATATAAGATTTTAGATATGAGATATGACATTGAAGTATATCATTATATTAAAATGAGATACGATATTATTACCCAAGATCCACAGGTTGATTGAACATATCAAAATCGATTAAAAGTGTTTCGTACATACAGTCGATATATTTCAGCCAGGCATCTAAGCATCAACTATATGTACGAGGGGGCAAAGGTGGAAGGGGCTTAACGATAGGCCTTACATTTAAATTATTAAATGAGATTAAAGATTATTAATATTGATAAAAGTCCGTAATACCACATATGTTTATGCGACCCAGACATTATTGTGCGCGTCCAACATATCATGCATATTTGTATATTATATATACACCAACAAGACAATATTCTAGTATTATGGGTGCAACATATGTCATGGTACACATGTCTTCACAATATATTTTGAGAAGGTGGCAACCCACTTGTGTTGGTTTTTGCTATAAATACACTTCATTTCCTTATATTTTAGGGAGAGCTTCTAGGAAAAAGAAGGATTATATTATCTTAAGAGTATTTAGAGAGTTTTATAAAAGAGTTTGGAGACATGATTCAAGATTTGTTTTGAGAATAGTTTCACCACCTCCCACCTCGTCAAGAAACCACGATAAATGAGTTTTTCAACGAATAGTACGAACCCACGAACTAAACTGACTTTGATTTTAAGTATGACGGATACGCAGGCGCAGCCGAAGTTTTTCAAGTCAAACACATACAAAAATTAGGTATTTTTCCATATTAAACTCCCCTCTTACAAGGAGCTTGAGGAATTTCTCATCGAAGATGGGTCTGCTCAAGCTAAGGAAGCATTCCTAAATATACTTTGACTTAACCTTCAAAAGAGTCATAAGGAAGTAGTGGTAAGTCTGTATGTCGACTATGAGATGAAGCATGTTAACTTGCAAAAGAGCATTGGGTTTAATCAGAAGCTTCTATCCTTATCTTTGTCTTGTTCTAAAAAGGAATTTGTCTTCAACTTAGAGTTAAAAATCTCTAAAGAAGTTTTCAGGTTTCTAGAGCAAGAGAATAAATAATTACGTATTAAGTTTGTGGGCCTTAAGAATTCAACGTCTGCCGACCAGAATGAAGATGCTTATTTCCTAGAATAAGAGAATAACCGTTTGATGGAAAAGTTGGAGCAATCGAAGAAGTCTAAGGGCAAAGATCAGTCTTCTTAATAACAATCTATGATTCCTTAGTTAGTGGAGGAAGAACGGACCAAGAAGACTCTTTCGAACCAAGATTTAATTATAAATAATTAGTCATTGACCATCAAATGGTTGAATGAAAAAGTTGATCATCTTATGTATTAGTTCGATAATCAACCTCATATCGTTTGGATGGATGGATGGTTAACACACATGATTACAGAACTTGACAATGCTCACAAAGTCAACTACAAGCAAGGTTGGATCAAAACCCCCATAGTGATGAAGTTATTGGAGAAAAATGAGTTGTGATATTGTCATGATCTAGGTTATTTGGAGCACCCTAATCCTCCATTCAAACTGGATGTTTCGTGGATTCCTCCAGATGCTATTCTAGTGAGCTTGATCAGGAAATATCTTAAGGGTTATGGTTTTCACGGTGATGATGAACTTAGTCGACCATTGCATTTGATGAACATGGCATGTACTAGCAGTGAAACAAGACTTAGAGATTTGAGTACTACTGTTACCCCTCATGCCTTGGATGTTACTCCAGTTGGTGTTGAGAAGGATTCAAATGAGCCACCTCGTCCCCATGGATATTTTTTTTTATTTAATTGTCATTGTAATAATTCTTCATGATTAATGAGAACTTATATCCTCCTTTTCCCGCATCAACTTATTGGATGTTAGTTATTTAGAAAAGTTACACTAGTAGTTTAGTCTTATGATTATGTGGTCGGCGGTTGCCCGACTAATCTGCCTTATAAGTTACCAATGTTGGACGAACCTATGTTATCCTTACTTAGGTTCTACTAACGTGTAATTTATCTTATTGCTCGCATAGATGAATCTCGTCATTTCGACCAAGTGCTAGCGTTAGTTACCAGTGGGGACCAATTGTAGCAAGATTAGTCCTTGCTTTTAGCCTTTTATGGCTATTCTTTGTTGTTCATATGATTGATTGCACTGGATTTACTTAATTTGGTTTGGTAAACTTCTCGTTCTTGACCCTGTGGGGGCATACATGAAGTTTTTTATTTGGAACTTCTTATTCTTGACCTTGTGAGGTCAAACATGAAATTTTTTATTGTCTTTGAGATTACTTTTCTAGCACATCTCCCAATCCGGCGAAAAAATATAAGAATAGCAATAATATTTTACGGGGATTAACAATCTTTATTGATCAATGAAAATGAGTGAAAAGGAGTTGAAAAGAAATAATATTTCATGTAATTATTGATAGTACTTCCTCAAATGTTCTGCATTCCAAGGGTTCTTGAATTGTTCCCCTTCTAGTGTTTTAATTATGTAAGTCCCTTGTTGTACGATAGCATAAATTCGATATGGACCATGTCAACTGTGATCTAACTTGTTTCCATTATGGAGTACTTTCTTGAGCACAATCTCCTTCTTTCAGATTTATCGACTTCACTCTTATATTATAAAATCGAGCAGTCCTCTATTGATAAGCTGCCACTCGAAGCGTTGCATGTTCTATGACCTCTTCTACTAGGTCCAGATCTAACCTCGTCATGAGGTCACTCTTCAGCGAGTCAAATTTGAGCACCCGATGACTCCGCAGAACAATTATTATGGGAACCACTGCTTTTGTCACGAAGGTCAACATGTAAGGAGTTTTATCGATAACCATTCTTGGCATTGTCTTGTATGACCAGAGTATGCTTTGGAGTTCATTAATTCAGTTTCTTTTGGCATCATCCAATCTTTTATTTATTCCATCGAGTAGAGTTTTATTAGTTACTTATGTCTGCTCGTTGCACTGTGGATGACTAGGTGCGATGTGTAGTTTTTAGATTTAGGAATGAACACAATAGTCTTGAAATTCCTAGTTATCAAACTGCATGCCATGGTCGGAGATGAAAGCATATGGCATCTCATAAAGGTAAATGATGTTCTTCTAAATGAAATGGAATACCTTTTCATATAGAATTTCCACTAGAGGTTCAGCCTCTACTTATTTCGTAAAGTAGTCAACTGCCGCGACTAGATATTTGAACCTTCTTCCTATTTTTAGTAGCGAACCGACCAAGTCAATGCCCCATATAGAAAAGGGCCAAAGGGATGTGATCGGTAAGAGTGGAGACCCCAGTCTTCTATGGATTACAACATATTTTTGGCAGTTATAACATTGTCTTGCATAGTCTACGCAATCTGCTTTTATGGTGGTCTAATATTAGCTTTAGGAGGCTACTCATAGGACCAATGATCTTCCTGCCGAGTTTGGTCCACAGGAACCTTCGTGTATCTGATTTATCAAGTTATAGACCTCAACTGGATGGATACATCTGAGTAAAGAAATGATGAACCCTCTTATGTATAAGAGTCCTCCTTCTTGGACATACCTCACTACCTTGTATCGCAGTCTCTTGGCTTCCTTAGGATCGATCGTGGCATAATGCCTTTTTCTAGGTAATTTTGTATTATATCCATCCATGATGGGCCTAATTTCAATTCAATTATGTTTTCATTCTCTTCATCTATGCTCCATTGCATGAGGATTTCTAATAGGATCATTCTTCTTAGCTCTGTTCCGGTGGCAGATGCAAGTCGAATAAGTGTGTCTACTTGGGCATTATCAGTCCTATAGATCTTGATCACCTTGACTACTGGGAATATTAATATCATCTTTTTCATTTTGGTCAGGTATTTTTCCATAGACTCCTCTCTTTCCCCATAGACGCCTAGTACCTTATTCACTATCAGATGAGAATCACTAGGTGCTTATATTTTCTCGACGACAAGAGATGAATCTAAGCCAAAACCTATTGTGAGTTCTTCATACTCTACCTCATTATTGGAGGCCTTAAATTGGAATTTGAGGGCATATTTTATGTCAATATTATCGGGCGTGGTGACTATCATGCCTGCTCCATTACTAGAAGTGCATGATGAATCATCTACGTACATCGTCCAAATAGGAGGGTCTTCTTTGAAATCTCCTTCTATTATGGTCCTATAATTGAATTTTTTTTATTACTCCAGAGTGCAGGTAATTTCCTCTTGTTTAGTCGAAGATTCTAGTGTATCGGTGATTTGATCAGTTGTATTAACGTTCGGTTTATCTCTTGTAGGAGTCTGCTCGTTTGGTTGAAGTGGTGAGCTCTCTTTCAAATAAGTCTCCTCTTTAGATAAGGTCAAGCATTCTTCCATAGAAGTCTGCTTTTCTTTTCCCTGAGTGAGCTCTCTTCTTTAGAAATCTGCTCGATGGGTTTTTCTTCGTATGTGAACTTAGAAATGAAATCTGCTATGACTTGGCCTTTTATCTTCGTTCTTGGCTCATATTTTATGTCATACTCTCCTAATTCTATAACCCAAGCCATCATTCTACCTGATTTCTCAAGTTTATGAACGACTTGTCGTAGTGGTTGGTTTATATAGACAACAATGATGTGAGCTTGGAAATTTGGTTTTATTCTTTGGGAAGCCTTAATTAGGGATAAAGTTAATTTATTCAGCCTTAGATATTGTATCTTCGCTCCTTAGTACACTTTTCTTCTATAATAAATGAGATTTTGCACCCCATTTTTTAATCGTACCAACACTCACCTAATTTCTTACTCAGATACAACTAAGTATAAATAGAGTTTCTATCCCATAATAGGACTTGAGAGCAGGGGTGAGGATCCTAGATATTTCCTTAATTCCAAGAAGACGAATACACATTCCTTGTTCCATTCAAAGTATTTCCTTAGTACCTTAAAGAAAAGAATGCATTTGTCAGTAGCTCGTGAAACGAATTGATTTAGCGATATTACACTACTTGTTAACTTCTCCATGTCTTTTTTATTTGTTAGAGACTACGTGTTGATCAATGCCATACCTCTTTGATTAACTATAAAGTCAAGGAACATTCTTTCCCATACCCCGAAAATATAATTTTCTTAGTTAAGCATCATTATGTGATTTTTTAACTAATTGAACGTCCGACCCAAGTCTCTAATATGGTCGAAAACCATATTTCTCTTGGTGAGCATGTCATCAATGTACACCTCCATATCTTTCTAATCTGCTCTTTAAACACCTTGTTTATCAACCTCTGGTATGTTGTCTCGATATTCTTGAGCCTAAATAGCATAACATTATAACAATAGGCACCTCGGATGGTTATAAACATAGTCTTTTCCTTATCCTCTGGTTTCATTTTGATTTAATTATCTCCTGAATATGCATCTATGAAACTGAGCATCTCACTTCCGGCAGTGTAATCAACTAATTAACTAGTCCTTGGTAAAGGATAATGGTCCTTCGGATAGGCCTTATTAAAATCCATAAATCTAACACAGATACGCCATTTTTTATTCTTCTTTCAGACCATCACTACATTAGAAAGACACTCTCGGTACTTGACGTCCTCAATGAAGCTTGTTTTTTATAGCTTCCCTACTTCCTCTTATATTCTATGTTCATTTTCTCGCTAGAAGCACGTTTCTTTTATTTGATCGAATTAGCATCCTTTACTATGTTAAGTTCATGACACATGAACTATGTATCAATTCGTTGCCTGAGAAAATCCACCAACTCCTTTCTAATGGTAGGGTCTAGTGATGAGCCGATCTATGTTGTTCTCTCTGGGTGTTCATCATCTAAGATAATTGACTCTACGACTTATACGACTTGTCCTAACTCTAGTGTTTCAAACTGGTAGGTAGTGGTCAGTTTCTTCTATTCCTCCTTATCGGCTGAACTGTGGTAGCATTATCTAGCTTCAATTTGATTCCTTTTAACCATTCTAACCCCATAATGAGTGGGAAAATTTAAACACTGGTGTACAGTAGAAAGAATTGCTTCGAATTTTTTTTAATACATCCCTGCCCAAAATAATATTATACGCTGAGTTGACGTTCTTCTCTAGGACAAAGAAACGAATCTTCTCAATTTGACTGGTCGATCAGATATCAATCATAACTTCTAGTCTAATTGTTCCCAAAGGATACACCTTTTTCCCCTAGGAAACCAATGAGGAGCCTGTAGTAAGCTAAAAGTTTTCTGTTTCGCACTCCCAAACCTCTGAAGCGGTTTTAGAATAAGACGTTGGCTGAACTTTCATTGTCGACCAAAATTCTAGCTACCTTCCCTTCGTGGACCATCATCGTGATAACCAGGGGGTCATCATGAGGATAAATCACCCCTAACAGATCATCTTTGGAGAATCCCACCATAAGACGATCTTTGTTTACTTTCCTCGAACATGTGTCTATATCACCAGTTAAGTTGATCTACTAAACATAAGCACAAGATTTGTCCTTTTTGCTCTTCGCTATTTCATCTCCTTTGCCTGTGTCACCTCCTACAATAAAGTTACACACAAAAGAGATCACTTTTACCTTGAGCACAGGCTCCTTAGGTCTCCTTGGAAGGTCTGAATCATCTTTGGAGTCGTGACCCCTGCCTCTTTTCTTATCGTCTCCTCTTCTATAAGGAGATTTCGAACGTATCATGGTTTTCTGCTCATTTGCATGATTTTTTCAGCCTCCCTTATCCATAAACTTTAATAGTTCCCCTCTTTAAATTAGGTTCTCTATCGTTCTTCAGGGCTATGCAATTCTCAATTTTATGACCATGATCTTTATAGGAATCACAACATCTACTTCTATCTCTTAGATTTTGAAGGGGCTTCATCTTTTCAGGCCACTTTAGGTCTCTTCTTTCATGGATCTCTTCCAGAATATGGTTAACGCTAATGGTTAGAGAAGCATATTTGTCATATATCTTCGGCTTCTCCACATTTTTATCTTTTTGCTCCTTCTTCTCTGAGCTCTTATTAGCATTTCTCTTAGAGTTGTTAGTATATTTAGAAGTCATAGCCTCCTCGGTGTTCATGATTTTACCTACTTTGGCCAGCAGTTCAATTATAGTCTTAGGTGGCTACTTATCCATCATAATATAACTTCTCGAGTAGGAGTCCACTTATCAATGCGGTGATCGCCAACTTCTCATCATATTTAATAACCTCTAGTTTTTCAATATTAAATTGGGTGATGTATTCGCGAGTGGTTTTTCCAACTACTTGCAGAACATTTAGCAGATGAGCTACCCTTTTAGCCGACTTGGCTCTAAAGTAGAAGTTACTGAAGAATAAATTTTCCAACTGTTGAAAGTTATAGATTTATCCCCGTGGCAAATTATTATACCAGATTTCTGCTGACCCAATGATAGTACTGGAGAATGCTCGACAATGCATCTCATCAAGGACTAAATAAATATTGGTGAAAGATTATTATTATTATTATTATTATTATTATTATTATTATTATTATTATTATTATTCCACATGTAGTACTGGATTAGTTTTGCCATTATATTTCACAGTTATTACGTGTGGCTTGAACTTGGCAGGCATGGGATAATTCACAATTGAAGGTTTAAATGGTAATTATTTCACAAAACTCATATGTAAGGGATTTTTTTACTTGGATATCTCCCCCAAATGATCCTCCAGTTGTTGGATTGAGCCCCTCCATGGTTGATCATCTGGATTGGCTTTGGCCGAGATAGTTTTAGTTGCTTGGTTATTAATTTGTGTTGATTTCTCTTCCTTAGAAGTTTGATCAGAGCGTACTAACCCTTGTACGCTGGTCCTTAACCTTACGGGTCCTTCTCGGTGATCTATATGGATACTCTGGGGGTTTTATGATAGCGCCCCATCGCCGCTCGGGGACCTAGCCGATCAAACATTGATCCCTCGCTCAACCTCTCCAAAACACTTATCCTTTCTTTGGAGAATGACTTCTCGTCATAGTTTAGTGATCCTGAGGGATGAGGTGTCTCCTGGGCGATGGGATCTGCTGTTTGTTGATTTAGAATATCTAGATGTGATTCTTTCGTTTTGTGATCCAAAAATCATCTTGGTAGGGTTTAGTAGTGCCAGCTCGTAATAGGATGGATGATTATCTCTATAGGGGTAGGAGGAAACATTTCTCCTCTCCTGTTAGAGGATTCTCGCCCAGATGGTGCGATAGGGTCTACTATGGGCCAGTTTTGATTGACCTAGAGTATCTGAGTGAGTTTCTTCACAATTTCCTGCATTGCCTCTTGGCTTTTGGCTATGCTCATCAAAATTCCTTGTATCCCCCATTCCCATAAGGGTGGAGGGAAGAATGATTTCATTTGCTCGAATACTCTAACCTATACACCCAAGGGTTTCAAAGATTAATTCATATTCAAAAGTTTCATAAAAACAGCCCCAAAATTAGTGTCCACTTTCTCTAATTAAGTTACTAATTGATTTTATCAAAAACACATAATTAAGGGTTTGAGCGACACTTAAGACCCATAATACCAAAGGAAGAGAATAAATTATTCATGCCTGGATATAAATCATTTGTAAATGTTGAATAGACAGTTGGATTCCTCTAAAAAAATTAGCAAAGAGTCGTGCCTGAACAATCTTGAGAAAATACCAATTAAGCCTTCAAATATTGAGTCAAACACTTGATTTTGAGGATAAAGTTTGTAAATGAAAGGGAATAATTTTGGAAAGGTCGTTTGGTTGAAAAGTTGATGAAAAAATGATTTGAAAAGTCAAGCCACAAATTTGTTGTTATATATAAAAGATTAAGAATTTGATTAAGAAAAGAGTTCTAATCAGATTACAAACACTAAAAAAACATTCCGGATGATGAGACTGTTAGAATTAGTTGAAATTTGGGAGCGTAGTAGCTAAAGACGAGAGGAAGCGGCACAAACAATTTCAGTTCGATCGGACGGTCGAATAATTTTTTATATATTTTTTCTAGAGAGTTTTATGTTTTGAGGCTCTTAGAGAGTTTTATGTTTTGAGGACACTTCTAAACGCCCCAAGACTTATATATACTCATATTAAGAGTCTTGTAATCTAGTTTTTTGAATTTCGAATATAAAAATAAATATATTTAATTATTAAAAATAATTAAATCCAAAATTTTATTTTTCTCTAATTTCGAATTAATTAAATAATTAATTAATAAAAATACGAGGTGTTACATACCTCCCCACTAGAAACGGAATTTTTTCCTCAAAATTAGACGAAGCATAAACATCAAACGCAAATCCCGAAACATAAAATAAGGCTCACATATGCCTACTCGTTGAATGCCATAATTTGGCGATCATAAACCCAATCCTAAGCGCACCTACCCCACGAACAATAAAATAATATATATCCCTATATATATACACATAACTATGAAAGTAACGGCGTACCATGCGCTCTCGTAAATCACCACTCGATTCTATTTTTGATAATCTTTACAACACATAAATCCTCAAATCAAATCACATCGCCGCATCGATATAAGACACACCAGAAATTTATACTAATGATCTTCCAAATAATTAACGTCTCCAAAATCAATTCTAAGGATCCTCACATCAAGCTTACTAATTCTAAACCCAATGCCTATAATGTCCTTAACACAAAAATCCATATCTCTAAGAAACACATCTAACATGTATGTTAGACCCTCTACCAGAGTACGAATAAATAAAGGAATCAAAGATCGATAACACGAAAGCTAAACGGACTCATAACCTACGAGACCTCAGACCATGCTCTGATACCATCTGTCACACCCCGCTAAATTCTGGCTTCGGCTGCTACCAAAACTAAGTCGAGCGTGAGTAATTAGAATACCATTCTTAGCATGAGACATATATGAGATAGAAATAAATCAATCCACATGATAGATAATTGAATCAATCCCAAATGATAATAACCAATTGTGCGATAAGATATCCATCACATGATAATACTCCAAATAATATCCAGTCTCCAATAATATAAAACTGAATAATCTCCAACTGAATCCATAATGAAATCTAAATAAAACCCATAACAACTTTGGAACCGAATGGCCCAATCCAAACCATAAGCTGTGACTCAATGTAAATACGATGGAAAGGAAGCTAAACTAAAATACTAAGCAGTATTAAAAAATAAACTCTAGATGCACCTCCAAACGATAATCTCTAAATAGTCCTATGCAATTTCTCCAAAGCCTATCCTGAAAAAGTTAGTCAATGCACGAGGTCAGAGCCCCTAGCATGAATACACAGTACTCACCTCAAATAGGATCTTGAATCTAGACAATAGCATTATACGAGATAAATATCACAATAGAATATTTTAATTAATCGAGATATGATTAAGCGCAATCGATAATAAATCACTAACTACCCTCGATAATTCAAAATAAAACACACCAATATGATTTTAAATATCCATAAGCCCCCATGTTGTTAATTAATTAAATTAACCCAATATTATTATGTTTCTCAAATTTTATTGTTCACCGCGGTTCTCCCGCATATTTATTATAGCGGTCCTCCCGCCTCGGGTGGTACTCTCACAAAAAAATTTACACTTCCCTTTGTCAATGGCCTCGAATCCGTTTAAACTGGCGATCCCGCCCTATGACAAGGTTCCACAGACGACACGACATAAATCGCCAGCTGACTCGTTTAAACTGTCGATCCTCGCACATTATATCACCCAAATTTTAATACCTGTTTTTATCTTAGGCGTTAATTCTCATTTATATACTTGATCAATTTACACAACCCTTATTATCAATGTGAGATCCTCAAAATACCCCTTAGTCCCATACCTAAGGGTCCCAAGAGTACACATACGTCCTACCCTACATATAAGATGAATTTCCAACCTTAATCTCATCCTAGTCTCGTGCCAAGGCTAGCGTAACGACGATATAACATAAAAATCAGCCCAACCCGGAATATTATATCCGCACGATTCTACACTAACTAGTCTAATACCTATCAAGTATAAATCAAAACCAAGACCTACCCATTAGTTCCATACCTAGAAAGCCTCCTACAATAAAGGTGATCAATATACTACTCAAAATCCCCTCGTCCTCGTGATGACAAAAATGAATAACATAAATCAGACAAAACACAATTCAATACACACAACATAGCAATTAAATCATAAAGATCCCACTTCAATTTAATTTAATGAATAACACCGTCATTGATTTCCGACACAGTTAATTCCATTCAAAAATGTTAAATTAATTAACATGCAATAATATTCCATAGGTCATAATTGTGCCCTTTTATAAGCCATTTAATTTTATAAGTGTACGCGTCTCGTATAACATATAAATAACCCTATAAATTCTACATGTGAACCTACACCCAAAAACCATAAAAACCGAATACTCTAACCTACGCACCCAAGAGTTTCAAAGATTGATTCATATTCAAAAGTTTCATAAAAATAATCCCAAAATTAGTGTCCACTTTCTATAATTAAGTTACTAATTGATTTTATCAAAAACAAATGATTAAGGGTTTGAGCGACACTTAAGACACATAATACCAAAGGAAGAGAATAGAGTATTCATGCCTAGGAATAAATCGTTTGTAAATTCTGAATAGACGTTGGATTCCTCTCGAAAAATTAGCAATGAGTCATTCTTGAACAATCTTGAGAAAACAAAAATTAAGCCTTCAAATATTGAGTCAAACAATTGATTCAGTTTGGGGCTAAAGTTTGTAGATGAAAGGGAATAATTTTGAAAAGGTCTTTTGGTTGAAAAGTCGATGAAAAAGTGATTTGAAAAGCCAAGCCACGAATTTGTTGTGATATATAAAGGATTAAGAGTTTGATTAAGAAAAGAGTTCTAATCGGATACAAACACTAATAAAATATTTGTGATGATCGGACCATTGGAATTGGGTTAAATTTAAGGGCATAGTAGCTGAAGACGAGTGGAAGATGCATAAAAAAATTTAGCTTGATCGGACGATCTAATATTTTTATATTTTTTTTTTCTAGAGAATTTTATGTTTTAAGGACTCTTAGAGAGTTCTATGGTTTGAGGACTCTTCTAAACGCCCCAAGGCTTATATATATTCATATTAGGAGTCTTATAATCTAGATTTCCGAGTTCTGAATATAAAAACTAATATATTTAATTATTAAAAATAATTAAATCCAAAATTTTATTTTTCTCTAATTTTTGAATTAATTAAATAATTAATTAATAAAACACGGGATGTTACAACTAACTTAGAAACAACTATCATATGGGAGAAATATGCATTCTTGTTATTGTATCCCAAATTTAGTTACATTTTACTCACTGTAGACTTGATCTGTTTGAGGAACTGTTTTTCAAGTCCTAGGCAACAGCAACCTCGACCCTCATCTTTCCAGCATTTAATTTCCAGATTTATCTTTCTATTCTGGAGTGTAGGCGTTGAGCTTATGTGTTCACCTTTATTTTTTGTATTCTTTTCAATACTTTGATTTCCATTTCAGTACATCTTGAGTCGGATTATTTGGGATTATTTATGTTTGAGTAATTTTATTTATTCAGAGTTGGATATTAACATAATTGAGACATTGTGTTTGGGTATCAAAGTTTTATTATGTACTCCTTTATTTTTTTAGTGGTTGCATGTTATCGTTTTATTTTATTTCAGCTATGCTTAAAATGATACAATTATTTTGTCTCTTATATTATTTATATTTAAAAATGATCAATCTAGTTATAGATTTTGCAGGATGTCACAAGAATGGTTAAGGACTAGGTGTCGGGTTTTTTTGTTTGAATTATTCTCTCAGTATTGGGTTCCACCGATCGTGAAGTAAATTCTTATAGTATTGAGTCACAGTAACTAATTAATAATTAAGTTTTAACTCGTGATGACTAGTAAAATAATCTAATAAGATTATTAATTTATAAAGTATGTTTGCTTTGGGGTTTAGTTCTCGGCATATTTATAAAGTCCGTTTTTAGTCTAAAATAGTGGATATTTGTCCGTTGGGTTAGTATATGATTTGGGCCAAGTTTAAGGTCATTTGGAGTATGTTTTAAATTTGTTGGGTTAAGGCAATTTTTGGGCTTAAGCCTAATTTCGGGATTAAATTACCTATGTGGCCCTTAAAATATACAAATAGCTTCTATTGAGACCTTAAAATATTTTTTTTCCTATTAAGCCCATAAAGTATCTATATAGTGTCAATTTGACCCTTCCATCCATTTCGTCCGTTAACTTTAACGGAATTTGGGATAAAAGGGTATTTTGGGCCATTAATAATTAAAAATAGTCTAAATATTCATAAAAAATCATTTTTATATTAAAAAATATTTTTAAAAAAACAAATTTTGACATTTTTATTTATAGAAAATGTTTTTTTTAAATAATTACTATATATAAAAAGTAATGTTTTTAAAACAATTTTTATTTACAATAATATTTTTGAAAGCAGTTTCTATATAAAAAAATTCTAAAAAAACACATTTTTTATAAATAAGTTACTTTGTAAAAAATAAACTTTTTATATTTCAAAAAATGAATTTAAAACTATTTTTTGTAAATAAAAATTATGTTATTAATTAAAAAGGTAGATTAATTTAAAAAATACTTTCTATACCTATTTACAATAAATAAAGCGAACAAACAACTATTTTTTAGTTTTAAAAAATATTTTATACATAGAAAAAAGTTAAAACTTGTTTTCTATAAATAAAAATGTTAAAAAAAACTTTTTGTTATAATTTTTTTAACATCTTTGAAAGTTACAGGAGGTAAGTCTGAACAACAAAAGTTAAATTTTTTATTTTTTTCAAATTAAATATATAACCTTAAACAGAATTTGCCTAAATAAAACTTTGCACCAGTTTTATACCAAGTTGTTATGATAGAACGATTAATCAAATTTTATCTTAACATAAAACATGCATCTAGGTAATAGCAGATAAAATAAAGATCAATCACAAAACATATCAATGTATGAGAAAAATCAACAATGGAAAAAATCTCAGAGGGCCCAGCCACGCAAATTCACTATGATACGGAATAACACAAGATACACATATAACTTACTTAATGACTCGATGTCTTCGCAAGCCTTGGCTCCCCTTCAATCTTTAACCGCTCCTCTCCAGTGACAATGTAGGAATCCACCCACGCAAGCTGCCAGAACGTGTGAGTCCACACACACCTCGATTTCACCAAACAGACTTAACAACCGTCTACGGATACGAAACACGGAGTCCATTGCTTCTTCGTCGCAACACCACACCAAGGAGTCTACCGCATATAAACAGCAAACTGTGTACGGAGTCTAGCGCACGGAACTTTTCTATATCAAGATAATGAGAGAAACAAACTATGGTTCTCACAAACAACGTCTCAAAGTATATAGAAACATGAAACCTGGATCTTAAACACTTCGGGTGAAACTATAGTTTAAGAGATTTTGGATAGGTATAAAAAAATGTATTTCCCTAAAAGTCCTCATGAAAATTGATGCCAACACTCAAATTTATAGAGACCACATTTTTTACGTGAGAAATTTTTCAAGATAGTTCGTTAGAATGAAAATAAGACTTCATTCGAATGAAACTGGAAACTTGTTCGAACCAAATCAAACCTCGTTCGAACGAATAACTAAACTCGTTCGAACCATCTTCAAATGATATTACTTCTATAAACAGAAAAGCCTGGTTTGATGTTCATTTGAACGAACAACTATTTCATTTAAATGAAGCCGTAATGTCGTTTAAATTATTCCAAAACAAAAAAAAATGTTTTTTTATTTTAAAAAAACTCCAAACAATTTTGTATAAACAAATACCCAAAAATAAAATTTCCAACGATCAAAATTCATATACATTCATACCTGAGAGATCATAAAAAATGCGAAGACAAAATATGGCACGAAACACTGCACGATATGTAATCTCTAAAACGTTTTCTGTACATCTTCAATTAAACATGCCATAGGCTTGCAAGGTAAACAACACAAATCCTAACCTATGACTCAAAATGTTTTTTTTTTAAATTAAGCCAATAATTACAAATTGACTCAACTGGAAATTTATCCTTACAATTATCCCCTTTTGTTTATTCCGAAACAAAATCAAAAATAAAAACTCTATGGGTTGTCAATCTCTTTAAAAGGCTTAATCCCTAAACCCCAAAGGAAAAGTTACAGACCCTCGACAAACACATGTCTAAATAGCTTTGCACACTTGAATTTTGTTTTTTGCATATTGCAAACCTACACACTTAAGCATACCTTCGAATGCAACTTGAATATATATAACAATGTAAAATGCATAAGAATAAAACTCCCTATGTCTAACAATCCCTACCTAGATAAGACGTCTCCCCCTAATATAGAGATCTCCTATAACTAAAGTATAAGATACAACTTCTCCCATTTTTTTAAGAATAAACACGAATAGAATTCATAAAACTATTTCTCCCCATAAACCATTTCTCTCCTTAACTATGAGAACATGTGATACCAAGCAAAATTAAGGAAGAAGGAATAATATAATGCAGTGGTATAAAGTGCAACAAAAACACAACATGTTAACACAAGCAGATATAATCCACACAATGATCACATAATACCAATAATGTTACAAATATGATACCAACTTAAATACACAATGAAGTATGAGATACCAATACAAAAAAGCAATAAGAGATACTAATATGACCATAGAGCATGCCAATTTGATCTAAAGATAAAGCCATGTCAAACTTGGATTAATTGCAAACACAAAAACTCAAAACAAAATGATACCATATATATAAATGTGCAAAAATATACCAATGACACATAAGCACATATATATATATATATATATATATATATATATAGGTATAAATGATCACAAAACTATTACAAAACACATAAGCTTTACACATTATAATAGTATCGATGTGTCTAAACATGTGGGATGAAATGAATGGGCGTGAAGTAGTTACAAAAGAATTATGATACAATCACTTAAAAATGTCCAAAGAGTTCTATTTGACTTCAAAACTTTATAAAACTAATATTTATCCCCTCAAGTGACAGACAAAATGAACTTAATGAATTAAAATGCACAATGCACACAAGCCTAGAATTTTGATGATTTAATAAATCAATAACATCATGAAATGATAAGCATAACTAGGATTCATTGTGAAAACCCGTTAATCTTCAACTATAACATCTTCAAAAGATAAATACATATCATGTATTTTTTTCATTCAATTCTTATAAAGAAACCAATTTTGAAAATCAATAAAAAAAACTGGTTGTCCTTTAATCTTTTCATTTTGCCTCTCATTTTTTAGGGTTTCATCAATGATGGCTTTCCTACAAAGGGGATTTGCTCATTCCATAGCCCTTTTATCTTGCACCCTCATATATTCAATAAAAATCAACAAACTCAGGGGCAACGATTCTTACATGCACAAATCCCCCATAGTCACAAGATATATAGATGACAAGATTGATTGGAGAACATCTCACTTAGCTCAAATATAACATATGAAGTTAAAATTCAAAAGCACTCGTGCACGAGTGTGTGGAGGCATATACAAAGTTAATCTATTAAGAAATTCAAAGCCGAACAGCTCCATGTAAGCCTTAATAAGAACAATCTAAGCATTAAAAGTCATAATTAAATGTCCTAGGCACATGAAAATATGCAATGGAGTGGATTCCAACACACAATTATGCCACACAAAATGCGTAAAACTATACTACACAAAAACCTAAAAATATTTTTGAGATTTTAGACATTTTAAAATGATATTAATTTTAAAAAATAACTCAAATGACAAACAAAACTTTTTTCTATTTTTTAATAAGACACTAAAGATGAAAAATCGAAATACAAAAGACTCAAACCACATACAACTAACAAACATATATAACATGAAGTCAAAAATCTAATGTACGAAATTCGCATGTGAAGAGTCATGTACAATTATGCGAGAATCAACAAGTCTAACATGTAAATCCTCCAAATCTGATTTCCTTACCCACATAGGTGTAACATCATGCTCTTGAATTTTAAGAACCTTGGTGACTCTAGACATAGAATTTCTAGGACTATTTTTAAGATCAAGATAAAAACTCCTAAGGTGACCTTTCTTACTACAATGTGTGCCCATGTTGACATAACGAGGGGTGTTACCAAAGAGTTAACTTAATCTAACGTTACTAGTAATGGTTGACTCTCTCAAAAGAATGGTATTGGATTTAATAGTGTAAGCATCTTAATCATCGAAACTAATCCCACACTTATCATCTCTGTTTCGATTGGTGCCTAACATTTTATCCAACATCTTCGACCCAGATTCCAAATCAAATTTGACATGATTGGAGTCTTTTAATCTCACTTCTAGATCCATTATCCTAAACTCAAGTAAACGCTTAGTCTCTTCAAACTCAATAAGATCCTTCTTCAAAATCTCTATCAAATCACGAAAGCTATCTCTCTCGCCCTCAACATACTTGACCTTCTTCTTAAGAGTCCTATCACCTGCCATAAGGTCCTTATAGGGGGCTTAAAGATAATCTCGATATTAGAGATAATCCTACCCAGTAAATATAATAGACTCAAGGGAATAAGGAAATGAGGGAGCTCAAGCGAGGCAGCTCGGCATAGCAATGCAAGTGAGGCAGCTCAGTGTGGCAGCTTAAGGAGATCTTCTAGCGAATTAACTGGCCGAGAGGGCTCATCATATAGCTTTGTTGTCTCACTTAGTCATTTTTTTTATATTGGATACAAGATATAATGATTGTAATAATGTAACGATTATAGCATTATTCATTGTGAGATCAAACGGTACTCGCGAGAGAGCATTCCTGTCAGGGACTGGAAGAGATTTCATGCTCTATCGGGAGACCTCACCGTGGGAAATTCAGAGGGACTTGGTTTGGAGGATTGAGGAGTAAGGCACCGTTGGGGATTGTCCTGGCCATCTTTGATACACCTAGTAAAACATCGAAAGACCTTTGATCTTGGAATCTTGGGCGGAACAGCCTAGAGTTCCATCGTGCGTTGAGTTGTGAACCAAACATCCCTTTACTTAATGTCACATCTACTTTAAGTGATGTCATTAGCTAGATAAGCACTGTCAAATCTGCATTTGAGTAAACCACTATGGTATTTGGGGTTTATAGACAATTAGTGAGCCTCTATGATGACAGCCCTCTGACGCACAGTGGTTAGGCAAAAGGCATGTCTTGGCATTTAATGTTTATGACGTGGAGATGACTAGTCCATTAGGTATTTAATGTTTGTGACATAAAGTATGAGGTATGTCTTTCACAACTGTAAAATAATGAAGAACCTCGGGAGTGGTGTGGGGGGTTATTTATGAGCCTCAACCACTTCTGAAGGGAAGGATAATTTTTTCAGAGTTCTTTCTAGAGAGTATTAGAGAGAAAATATATCAGAGAGAAGTTATTACAAACTAGAGATTTTACTCACCCGCCATTATCATTTATTATGAAGCTTTTAATAGTTGATTACAGATCTTTGAGGGTTGGTTGGTGTGTTTGGATTCCTACCAAGGTGTATCTAGGGTGTTTACTCCTCTCACCCTCTGATTGAGTTGTTTCTGAGTTTCCTTTACTATTGTTTGGGTTATACACAAGTGTATTATGAGTCCAATTTGTGTGTTGATCATGTACAATATTGTGTATTTATTTGTGTCCATTTAAGAGTTTCGGGATTATCATTTATCACTATACTTATTGGGGTTACACCTCAACTAGTATTACCATACTCCCAGGCTATAAGGGGACTACCCTCTTACATTTGGCTACTCCGTATGCCCTATCCTCAAGAATACAATGATGAGCCCTACCAGAAGGACTACATTCCTCCCATCTTCAAAAAATACACTAGGAATAGGGGAAACCTGAAGGAGCATATTAAACGCTTCATTAAACACTTAGGATCTCATGGTAATAATAAGAAGCTCAGGTTAAGGGAGTTCTACAAATTCTTAACCGATAAAGCTTATACCTGGTACCCTCAATTGGCACCGAAAAGTGTTTTAACGTGGGAAGAGATACATGTACAATTTATCCAGGAGTTCTTTTTGGAAGAAGATGCATTTACGTTGACTCAGTTAGGAAGGGAAAAGCAATGACCGGGGGAAGACGTGGTGGCATATGTGCGAAGATTAAGGGAGAGGTCGCTCGATGTGAGGGAGGAAGATAAAGAGTCTAAGCTGTTGAAATTTTACATTGAAGGTTTGCTCTCATAATATATTTGTCACCTCATTAATGAAACACGCCAAGGAACTTTTGCAGTATTTCTGAAAGTAATAAGAAATATATCATTGGTGGTTCGGCCAAACCCTGTTGTAGTACCGGGGTTATTCGGGTAGCCGATATAACCTATTGTAACACGTGGCTAAGCCCCATCAATAGAATACGCCGACGGAGGTGAAGGGGCTAAGTAGCCAAAGAAAGATAATAAGAGAAAGTTTAGAAGAGATGGAGAAGACCCACCACCACTGCCTTGCACAGTTGAAAAGGCTGTTAGTTGCTATAACACCATGGTCCAAAGAGGAATGGTGTATGAACCAAAGGGCATTATGGTCATGGAGCCAGATGCAGTAACGAGAACTGATCCCAAGTATTATCAGATCCATCGAAAGGTGGGTCACCCAACGGAGACTTATTTCATGCTAAGGAAAATCATCAGCAAACACATGAAGACGATGACTTTACAGATCCCTCAAGAGAATATAAACATTGACCCCCTCCCATCACATGGGGCAAATTTGATGGTTACTTATGATGAGGAGGCTGAATGAGAAGCGAGGAAATTGGAGTTCCAATAGGAAGATTTTAAAGACTCTTTGGAAGATTGTAAAAGGAGCATAGACAATGTGTTTATAGCCTACGATGAAGCAAGTGCGACGGATGCAGAGGAGGTATACAACCTAGAAGGGGAAGAAGTGGACCTAAGTTTAGAGTACCAAGTTGTTTCTCAGTTGCCCAAGTTCTCATGGTTCTACGACCAAGTGGGGATACTGAAAGAAAGCCGTATGGAGATAACGCAAGTGATTTTAGATATCGTAAGAAAGAACGCAATACCCTCATTGAGATGGAAGGGGCCCATGGCCGTGCTGGTGAGAAAGTTCTTGTCCGAAGTAACTTTTAGTGATGTTGATGGGATGTGATATTCCCACACAACAGGCCCTTATACGTGACGGCAAGCATCAACGGGGTAAGCTTTGCAAGGGCCTTAATGGATGGGGGAGCATAAATCAATATCATGCCTATCAGTTCCTTTTGGATAGCCAACATTTCGGAGGAAAGATTAATACCAATGCATTTGGTGATTTTTGGCTACGATAATCAATCGTCCAAGTCTATTGGATATATGAATGCGGGGATTGTGATGGGGAACCTTACCTCGCATATTAAGTTCCACGTGATTGAAAGTATCATTTTGTACCACCTGCTGATAGGGAGGGTATGGATGCGCAACTAGGGTCTAGTCCCTTTGACGTATCACCAGTGCATGAAGGCAAATATTAAAGGGACTGAGATCATTATACGTGCCAAGAACAAGCCTTTTCCACCAAAGAAGCTCATTTGGTTGATGCAATTTTCTACACAGAATTAGAGGAAGATTCCAGGGTGATGACAAGAAGGATGGAAGGTGCTAGAGTTCCCTCTATCAGAGAAATGATGGGGCCTGTGAACATCCAAAGCAGCTAAGGGAAAAAAGGAAAAGAAGTAGCTGAAGAAGTTCACTTGGTTGATCCCAAGAGGTAGAATCTCTTGAAGTATCTCAGGGATCAAATGAGGCCTAAGATGGATCCGATGGAACATCAGGTCCAATGACAGAACGTGTTGAGCAGATATTCGGGAGATAAACTGGTAGAATCTTTGAGGGAAAAGAAGATAAAAACGGTTATAATGATGAACAGGCAGTGCAAAAAGAAGATCACGGAGGATGGGAGATTTATTTACCTCCTTTGAGGGTGTGAGAGGCCAGTCGAATGAGCTTATCTAGGGGTTAATAAAGAGGCTGACCCGATACATAAATGTTTCTTAGTGGACTAGAAGGGGCAATGCATGGTCATTGATAACTCAAATATACAAGAGTTTATGGAAGACGTAGCCGAAGAAACAGATTACATGATGGATTGCCCAAGTCCCCAGGTACGAGAGTTAAAATAGTTGAACTTGCCTGAAGAAAGAGACGATGCAATGCCCATTTTTATTTTAAAGGACCTGAGCGCAGAGAAAAGAGGGGCCTTTATAAAGTTGATTCGAGAGTTTAGAGATGTCTTCGCGTAGAAATACATAGAGATGGAGGGTTTATATGAAGATGTGAGCTTCCACAAGTTGAATGTATGGCTTCAGCCATATCGATGAAGCAAGCCACAAGGACCTACAAGACGGAGTTAGATTTAAATATTAAGGAGGAGGTCTAACGGTTGCTACTAGCAGGATTCATTGAGCTGATACAAAACCCACTTTGGCTGTCAAGCCTCGTCCCAGTATGAAAGAAGGATAAGAACTAAATAAGGATTTATGTGGACTTGAGAGATCCGAACAGAGCCTGACCAAAAGATGAGTTCCCTCTACCCTCGATTGATAGATTGATTGATGCAATGGTGGGTCATGAAATATACATTTTTATGGATGGGTATGTGGGATATAACCAAATTAAGATGGATTGAGCTAATGCAGAGAAGGTGGCATTCAGGACCCCGTTAGGAAACTTCATGGGCAAGGTGATGCCCTTTAGGTGAAAGAATGTTAGGGAAACATATCAAAGGACGATAATGGCCATTTCCATGATTTTCTTCACAATTTTTAGAATTCTATGTGGATGATTTGGTCATCAAGTCAAAGAAGGAAGAGTCCCATCTAGACGACCTGAGGAGGGTGTTCATTCACTGCAGAAAATACGAGCTGAAGATGAGCCCACTGAAGTGTGCATTCGGGGTCACAAGTGGAAAGTTCTTACGGTTCATGGTAAATTGGTAGGGATTAAAGATGGACCAGAACAAACAGCGATCAGTCCTGGAAATACCATGTTCAAGGATGACAAAGGAGCTCAAAAGTTTCCTCAATAAAATCTCTTACTTTGGGAGATTTGTGCCAGGACTAGCCGAGATAACTCACCCGTTGATAGAGCTACTGTGAAAGATCATGAAGTTTAAATGGGAGGAAGCTCATTAGGAGTCTTTGACCAAGCTGAAGAAGCTTCTAACCTCTCCATAAATGATGATCTCTCCAAAAGTAAGAGTAGCGTTGCAGCGCCACCTCATGTCTACCACCAGGTCCATCGGAGCACTCTTGGCGCAGGAAGTAAATGGGCAAGAAATGACATTCTACTACCTGAGCAGAATCATACATGGACTAGAGTCAAGGTATAGTAGTGTAGAAAGGCACTGTTTAGCGTTAGTTTTCGTAGAACAAAAACTTATACATTACATGTTATCTTTCAAAATTCACATTGTGACAAGATGTGACCCAATTAAGTTTTTATTGGCAAGAACTATTTTAATTAGAAGAGCAGCTATGTAGTTCCTCATACTTTCAGAATATGACTTAAGGTGTGTGGTTACTCACACGATCAAGAGCCAGGTATATACAGACTTATTGGCAATCTTTCTATCTGGAGTATTTGAGCCACCCAGAGAGAACATTCCGGGGGATGACTTGCAGGCAAACTTTTTGGAGGCCGATCTTGAAGAATAGATGATAGAATTTGTAAGGTGTGGGTTCTTCAAATACCGTTAGTATTAAGTGAGCCGTAACCCCTTATCAAGACCGGGAGTAACACCGTTAGATATAAAGTATAAGTTAGAGCCACAGGCAAATCAGAGACAGAGAGATTCAATATTCAAAGTTGTATTAAAGAACATATTGACATGAGCAGCATATGGTTAACATAATAAATGAACTGGACCAGCAGGTAGCGTTATCGGAGGGATAAAGAATAAGCACTCTAGACACAATAAAGACAATGTAGGAACTTCAAACTCAGTTAATGCCCAATGATAAGTGAATTGAATGTGTATGGGAGTTAATGCTCTCGCGAGGTTTCTCTGGTATAAGGAAACTTGGGCAGCAATTCTGGGCTCTAGATGATCTCTCCTTGTGATTTATTTTTTTGGCCTTATTTATATGGGGGAGAGGTTGCTCGAGTCAGCATGCCCTTGATCCCTCTGGTTTTTTGGTGCATTAAATGCATGAGATATTGTATTTAATCCATGGTATTTGATAGTTTTGGCTGGAAATATTAAGGCATTAATGAGGGATATGACTTGTCAGCTTGAGACTTACTCTAGGATGGCTATGTGGTCAGATTTGGTGAACAAGACCTACCCTCTTAAGGATAAAGGCACTTGAGTGCTATATTCTTGAGTCCCTAAACGTCAGATGCCGTGACGTCGGGAAGTGGTTCAAATAGTGGTTATTATTTGGTATCTACTCACATCAGTCAGACGGGATGGAACCCAAGGTACCTCAAGGAGGTGACCTCGAGGGAGCAAGTATTGAGGGAGATCGAATGACTCGAGGAGGTTCACTCGAGTGGGTAAGCAATGATTAGGCTCGAGTGACATTTGTCCTGGGTGAAGTTTTATCAAAGTGTGCTAATAGGGTTGGTAATAATTCCTAACGTTGCCTTATTCTTAATCCTCCAAATCATGTCCCTACAAAGTTCCCAATAGGAGGTTGCTTGATAGAGCATGAAAGCCCTCCCATGCCCTGCCAAGCATGGTCCCTCGTGGGTACGAAACAACCTCACTCGAGTTATACATTCATAAGATAAAGTACATAATACAACATTCTATTTCTTATTACAAGCTATTGTCATCCGAGTGACCTTTGTTCTTCGAACTAGATCCTTCGAGACAGATCCGTGGAGAGTCTTCAAGGTAGAGCGTTGCGAGCTACTTGCTTGTAAAGAATCTTCAAAATTAGTTTTTTTTATGTGCTTCTTTACGAATAATCAATTAACTTTGCTAAGTTAATCATCCATGTGGGGGGGACACCCCCCTAAATTTGCCCCTTCGTAGAGATATTTGTTTATTACATGAAGAAATATTTGTACGAAACTTCCACTTATCTATAATTTTCCTTTGGGGGGAAAATGAAGAGATTTATTCAAATTTCCTCCCAAAGCTCTTCATTCCCCAAGGCAGACAAGACCCTAGGCATGCCTCATTAAATGAAATTATCGTTTGCATTTTAATGCGTCACACGTGGAAGTTCCAGGGCGAGCGCATGAAGACGACACAACCATTCAACGCATCTTTCCTCGAATCATCATCATAGAAACATTTAGTATTTTGTGACCACGCGCATTTGTCCAACACGCCAGCTACATAATTTTGAAATGTCATCATTACACTTTTTCAAACGTCACTTTTCTTGTCATCTTTTGGAATTCGTGTTCCCCTATAAAAGGGAATGCACCTTTAGTTCAAAATCACCTTTAGGCTTAACTTTCTGAGTTCAAGATTTTCTGTGACAGTTTAGTAAAGAAATTCTTGCCTTCTTCAAGTCCTTATCTTCCATTCTATTTTCTCTCATCTGCTATGGCACCAGTAAAGAGAAATATTTCAGTCAGGGGTGCCTCTCCTTCCACCCGACATGTCAGGCTCAGTGGGAACGATCCCATCGTGCGCCTTACTTTGGAGAGAAAAATCGTTTCTAGGCGACGTCAGAGCGGCTTCCTGGTGCTTTGGTGCCAACTGAGGAGCCAAACTTACTGATGGCAGAAGGTGAAGACGCTGAAGACTTTGCCTATATCCCCATTGCTACTGTTACCCATTTCCATATAGAGCGTGGTGATTTCCCCTATTCTAAGGTGGAATTTGAGGCTTCCTCTGGATCTAGTGAAGGGTTGGGACCTTGGACGGAGTATATCCATTCAAAGTACTCTGTTCAACTGGCCTTCGTAGGTTTATCTTGTTATGTCTGGTTAAGTGATCTTACCTTGGCTAAGAATAACACCGCTTTGTAACTATTGGTGTCCAGGTGGAGCCATAGGTCACAGACCTTCATATGCCCTGGGGTGAGTTTACTGTTACCCTGGAGGATTTGTGAGAACTGTTAGGATTGGAAGTTGTTGGATTTGACACCTTCTTCAAGGAGGTTGTCTCTAGTGTAGAGAAAACTCTGAGGAGCGAGTTAGAAGACATTGTGAAGGATTATATGGTCACTTATAACAAGTGCACCTACTCTGAGGTTATCTGCTACTTTTACTTCATTAAAGAGAAGGCTGTCATCAGAGCCCGTGAGGCTGCTAGGGAGAACCCTCGAGGGAAAGAATTTTTTGAGAAGACTCCAACTGGGAAAGTCTATGAGTCCAAAATTGAGCTGGCGGGGTACATATGGGTAATGCTGCCAAAGGTATTCCTTTCGGATAAGCCCCACGACTGTCCTCGTAAGGACCTAATCAACATGGTCGTTCGAATGGCCTGTGGTGTAAAGATCTCCCTCGCTGCCATTATTCTTGGGTCTCTATACACTTGGTTAGATCGTGTGTCTAAAGACTTCGCTAGAAGCATTGGTAGGTTCGATGTGTCTAACTATGAAAGCAATATTCTTTTGACGGTGTTCTTCTACGCTCATTTTTCGTATTATACCCCCGATGGCCACTTCCTCGGTTCACAGGATGTGAGAGCCCACTGTATTTGCTGTTGGAAGAATAAGAGTGTGAAGAAACCTCTGATAGATCTGATTGATTGAGCTGAGCGATTCAAACCTCGCCCTTATGTTGGGGTAAGATAATTTTTTATAAATAATTGATTTGGTGAGGAGGAGCATCCCATTGCTCCTATTGAAGAAGCCCTTGCCAAAAATTTCCCCTAGCACAGTGTCCCCCTATTGTTGATCCCTTCATATTTTCCTTTATATTCCGAATTGTCATCATTTAACTCTGTATATATCCCCCATCGGGTAGTCATGCAGTTTGTCTATGATTAAGGGGGCCCCTGTTAAGCCATTTCACCAGAGAGAAGCCCACTAATTTTTCATTTGCTTGTTCAAATTTCCTCACGTCCACTGTTGCCAGTCTGTGTGCCCATTATCCTGTAAACCCTGTGATCCCGAGCAAGAGAGATCGAGAAAGGAGATCAGCGATGTACATTAATGTGTTCTGGAAGAACCAATTGGTTCTTTTTTAAACCAACCTTCTTAAGCAACCCCGCTATCCCGAAGTTGAGAGGTTTCCACCCACTGAGTTGGGTTTGAGAAACTGCACCACCCAATCTTCTATTTTCCCCTCGGTACAGCCAACACCAATGCCCCCCGAGTTGTCTCCACTAGTGCCTGTGGATCAGGTAGTTGTGAAGAGAAAGAAAACTTCTCAGCCTTCCATTCTTCTGACTGATGTTGCCCCTGGTCCTTCGAGGCCGGTTGGAAGGATTGAGTCTCCTCGTGCTACCTCAACGGGTGCAGCAGTTAGGGACACTCGAAAGGCGCCTTTGAAAAAGCTTAAAACCATTCCACAACCTCCATTAGCCTCTACTCCTGACCCAAAGATTTTTGAAGCGGTGAGCCAGATGGTGGATCGTCTTCGTCAGACTTGGGAACATTTTATTAAAGAAGACAAAGCTTTCATGTTAGTTCAGATATCTACTCGTGGGTTTTCTTATGACCCCCAATCTGTTAGGGGTAGTAAAAAGAGGCCCCTCAAGCTTGTAATGGAGGAGTTGAGTGATCCTAGTGAGGATTAGTTGGCTTAGGAACATGTATCTAGTAGTGACGTTCATGACGATGATGATGATGAGGAAGAGGAAGAGGAAGAGGAAGCTGAAGAAGAGGGGGAAGAGGAAGAAGAAGAGGAATGAGAAGAGGAAGAAACTGCATTGGTGTCGCGACGTAGGTTGAGGAGGAGGGTTTCTACCTCAAAACCTGCCTCCCCCCCCCCCCCCCCCCAAGATTATAAGAATTATAAAGGATGTGTTAGAAGGAGAGGTAAGCCTCTTAATCCCTCTTACTATAATTATCTTCTTCCTTCTCTTCTTTTCATACTAATACTCCCATGTCTCTTTTTTCAAGTTGATGCGCGAGGAGATGCGCACGATGGAGTTAGAGATAATCATTCCGTTGAGAGATCTGCCCCTAATACTTCACAGGTAATCTCCCATTTCCCCTAGGGATAGTTATATCTGATACTTCGTCTGAGTCTAGTAGCATCTATTCTCCTGATCCTTCTTTTTTGCGCGACCAGGTTGGCCTCGAGAGTGTGGTGCCTTCTGTGAAAGTTGTTGAAGTTGTTCCTATTGTTGTTGTAACTTTGATACCTGTGGTAAGCCTTTATTTTCTACACTTATCTCTCCCTTTTATTGCTCCCTCGATTTACTGGTTCAATTTCTGACTTTATTCCTTACTTAGTCTCCCACGCCCGTTTTAATCGTCTTCATGTCACCTCTACCTTCAAACGATCAAATGCTTGTTACTTTATTCGGGCCTACGATTTCAAACCTAAAAGGTGTTGAGTCAACTGCAGTTGCCCCGGGAGGGGGTGAACCAGATCATGTTGTTGAGGCGGTGGAGACTAGGCAGGAGCAGGTTGCTGAGGTTGGGGAAAATTTGATTGCCCCCTAAATTCATCCCCCATTGGTAGCTCTCGGGGTGATTGAAGAGGAGGACGTGGTCCAGATGGCCACTCGTGAGTTTACAGTTGGGCGACACCCTGAGGTATTTCCACTCTTCTATCTATCTTTTGCATGTATATTTGTTAGCTTTAAAATCAAAATCTCCCATAACCGAGGGTCAGGCCAGCCTAGTCTTATAGGCATAAATATCCCATAACCGAGGGTCGGGTGGGCCTAATCTTATAGGCATAAATCTTCCATAACCGAGGGTCAGGCGGGCCTAGTCTTATAGGCATAAATCTCTAAGTTAGCATAGTGTTTTTATTCATGCTTTCCTTTGTCTTTATTGCTAACTTATACTTTTTATTGCATTTCAGGTGGAGGTCGATCAACTAGCAACTCATAGGCTCGAAGTGGACCCTATTGTTAAAGAGTTAGTTTAAGCCCCGATAGTAGCATCAGTTGCTTCTTTGGGCGGGGCCCCTATCCATGGTAATACTCCTACACCACGCACTCCTCAAGTACAAGCGAGTGATAGTTCATCGCATACCCAATGACCATCTGCCAGTGATAGCATTTTCATTATACATCTGCCTGAGGCAGCCCTCGAAGTGGTTGTACGGCAGACTTTGGCCAATTTTCCCCCCGTTCTGACTGAGGGTCCCGTTTATCGATAGATAAATTATTGGCTCACTTTCTTTCGACCTTTACTATTCGTTGTCAACAGCTAATTCATGGGATGATGGCCTGTCGATTGCTTGGTCTCGCGATGGTATTAGAGGAAATTCTTAGCACCCCTTTATGTCCCTTAGCCCTGACACTATTAAATCTTTATTGGGTAGGGTTAACGTGTTAACCAATGATGGTTTTTCCATGACATGGCTGGTGGAACTGCTGCGGAGTTTCAAGAAGAGTGATATTCCCAGCGTCTATAATCGCCTCCACAATTCTCATCGCGAGCAGGTGGCTATCTCTAAAGAACTTTTGGGTCTGGAATCCGAGTTGCTGGTGACTGAGCAAGCAGTGCAAGAGGCCCGTGAGGCTGTTACTCATGCAGAGGCGCAGTTGGATAAGAAAGAGCAGGAGTTAGAAATCATCTATCAGACCCGAGAAATTTACTAGAAGAATCCAGCTGACCTTGTTGGAGAGCAGAGCCAGCTTGAGCAAAATCTTCCCCCGCATTACCACCGGCTACTTGGTTCCGAGAATCTCAGATTTATCATGGACGACCCCTAGCTTCATTATTCAGTGTTTCTTTTGTTGATCTTGCCCATCTCGGTGAACTTTTGATTTTTTCTAACTTGGTTGTAGTCGCAATGCTATCGCTTATTTGAAATAAAGAAACATTGTCAACTTTGATGTTTCCTTTCCTTTCTATTATTTTAATTGAATATTTACTACACTTGTACATCAATGCTAAGTACATCATGTATAATAAAGGGATCAATCAGTGAACTTTTGAAAATAAAATATTGATCTAGCATATGCCCTATGAATTTTTCTTCTGACTATAGTAAACGGGAGAGCCCAATTACTTTAAAGCATACATCTATGGTTTAATAAGAAAAATAAGTCATTGGCATTAATGTGATAGAAAATACACTCAGACATAATAAATATGTATCCACTTATTGTTCAATTTGAGAGTCACATTATCTTCCAACTTAGATATCTCGTAGTAGCCCAAATCATGGGCTGCTCAAACAATATAAGGCCCTTCCCAGTTTACTTCAAAATTTGGTAGCGACAAGCCTCTTATGTGTCTCGTGCATGCTTTTAGAACCAAGTCTCCTTCCTTGAACTTCCTTGGCCTCACCAATTGATCATAAGATCTGGATAACTGTTTCATATATATCTCGAAGTGCCTCGTGGAATTATCCTTATATTTTTTCAAGGCTTCGAGTATGGCGACTGTGAGGGAGCATGTAACTTCGTAGGTTATAATGAGCAGAATGTACCTCGAGTTTAACTAGCAGCATGGCTTCTGCCCCAAATACTAAAGAGAATAGTGTGTACCCCGTTGGTTTTCTCTTCGTCATTCTATAGGCCCATAAAACTTCAGTGATCTTGTCATCCCACGTTCCAGGGAAGTCCTCTAACATCTTAGCCAAAATATTCACCAATGTCTTGTTGGTAGATTCTACTTGCCCATTGCACTTCGGGTAGGCCACTATTGACTTGTGATGAATGATGGAATACTTTTTCATGAGCAAGCTCACTTCACTGTTCACAAAGGGGATACCATTATCCGACAGGAACACTTTCAGGATGCCAAAGCAGTAAATAATATACTTCTTCATAAATCGAGCTACTACCCTCGCAGTGGATTTCTTGAGTAGTATAGCCTCCGCCCACTTCATGAAACATTCTATGGCTACTAAAATCCATATCTTTCCTCGTGACGAAGGGTTGATAGCTCCTACTAGGTCACGGGCCCAAGTATGGAATGGGAATGGTGTAGATAGAGAGTGCAGGTCCACTGAAGGGGCGTAGATCATATTCCTGTGTAGCTGGCAGGCTTTACACTTTCTAACAAAATTAATTGAGTCTTTCTCCGTCGAAGAACAGTAATAGCCCAAGGCCATTAGCTAATCGCAAAGTTTGGCTCCCCCAATGTGACCTGGCTCGTGAACTTGCTTGAACACCTCTTCGGCCTCTTCACTTCTTATACACCTTAGTGGCCTATCATGATAGCCTCATCGGTATAGCTGCCCATCTTGCATGAAGTACCTCGGTGCTCGCCTTTTTATCTTCATAGCATCCTCTTTATCTGCTGGCACTACTCCGTATATCAAGAAGTCTATGCAGGTCTGTCTCCAATCCTTCGGTTGGTCAATAAAGTTGCCCTCTACCGCTTGATAAAAAAGACAGCACGTCGAGCACTCTCTTTGTACAACGGTAGATTCTTATCTCATCGAGGGCTAGTCATACTCCGCCCGCTGTACCCTTCTATATAGAGGAATCTCAATAGACTCGTAGCTATTCTCGTGTACTTCGATCAATCTTCTCTTGGCCTCTTCAAGGTCCATACACCTGGACAACCAACCTCCCTTATTTTTGAAATATAAGTTGCCCCTGACAACAAAGTAGTCCTTCCCCTCTCCCGAGCTGCTTTCTGATTTCACCTCTCCAGTCATCTTTATCTTCTAATGACAGCATCTCAGATACTGTTGAGGGGGCAGTTCTCTTTGTGATTCGGACCACGGTTGATTCCCCATCAAAGGCAATCTTTTTCGTAATGGTGGCATAGGCATCCTCATGCCTGTTCATCATTTGGTGTGCCTTTTTATCTTTACCACCTCAAACTGGCCTAAGAGTCGCTGAATAATCGTGCGATAAGGTGTCAAACACATGTGCTTCAATGCGAATTCCCCTGTCACTTACTTCACTACTAAGATTGAGTCCTCTTTGATTGTTAGAACCTGAATGCCCCTCCTCAGCGCTTCGAGTAACCCAAGGACCAATGCCTCGTATTTAGCTCCGTTATTTGAGCATTCAAACTCCAATTTGAAAGACAGAAGAATCTCTTCAATACCTCTTCTCAGAATGACTCCCACTCCTCTTTTTTTCTGGGTTAAAGATCCGTCAAACTCCATACTCCATTCGTCTAGGCTGGCTGCCACGAAATTGGCCTGGAAGTCATCATTCGGGAGCTCTTCAATAGGTGACTCAAACGTCCAAGATGGGAAAATGGCCAACAGATCTGCATATGCCTGACTTTTGATGGCCCAAGGTACCACGCACTTGAGATCATACTCTAATGGATTAGAAACCATCTAGTAGCCCTGCCTATCAATACAGTTCTAGAAAGTAAGAATTTTATGGGATCAAACTTAGTTACAATATGAACCGTGAATGATAATAAGTAATGCCTTAGATTTTATGCCACAAATACGAGGGCCAAACAGTGCCTCTCAATACTAGTATATCTGGCCTCAGGCCCGTGTATAATCCTGCTTAAGTAATAAACAAGTCTTTCAACTCTTTCTCTCTTGGGCCAATAAAGCCCCAATAGACCATTCCGTTGATGTAAGATATAAGCGTAAAGGGGTACCTTCCTTCAGGGGAATCATTGTCCGTGGAGAAGTTAGGAGTGCCTTCAGCTTGTCAATGGCTTCTTGATGTATTATTTCGCATGCAAACTTCACGCCCTTCTTCAGCAGCTCCATCAAGGGATGCGTTACCTCAGCCAGCCCCGGGACGAACCGCCTTAAGTAGGACACCTTGCCAATGAAACTCTTTAGCTCTTTCACTGATTTTGGCCTTGGCATCAAGGATGGCTCATCGTTTATCCAATTCCATTTGTACCCCCTGACGGTTACCAAGAACCCACCCCATGAATTTCCTGCTCGTTACTCCGAAGGCTCATTTGAGAGGGTTCATCTTTAACTTATACTTTCTGAAGCGAGTTACCCTCCTCAAGTCATCTAGGTGGTATTCTTCCTTCTTGGACTTAATCACCAAGTTTTCAACATAAAATTCCACAGTCTTATGGAAAAGGTCGTGGAATATGGCCATCATCATCCTCTGGCAGGTGGTTCCTGCGTTCTTCAATCTGAAAGGCATGACCGTGTATATGAAATTGCCCAAGGGTGTTCGAAAGGTAGTCTTCTCCGCGTCAGTTGGATCCATTTTTATTTGATTATAGCCCACATACCCATCCATGAAGCTATACATCTCATGGCCCATTGTTGCGTCGATTAAACTATCAATGGAGGGAAGTGGGAATTCATCCTTTGGGCACACTCGGTTCAGATCTCTGAAATCTACACATATCCTGATTTGGCTTTTGTCTTTCTTTCCCACAGGTACAATACTGGATAGCCATATCGGGTGTTGTATAGAAACTATAAACCCCACCGTGAGCTGACTCTGTACTTATTCCTTGATCTTCAAATCTAGCTCTGCTTTGTACGTTCGAGTGGACTGCTTCACTGGGATTGCTGAGGGTAAGACATTCAGTCTGTGGAAACTTACCTCCGTGTCAACCCCATGCATCTCGGTGTACTTCCATACGAAGACATCTTTGAACTCTATCAGAAGTTTGACTAACCCCTCTCGAGGGGCTCCCTCCAAGACCTTCGGGATAAAGATGGGGTTTGAATCCCCACCCTCCCTAGCTAAATCGATCTTTTCCAATTCCTGGATCTGTGGCCTAGGGCCATCTTTCATATACTTCGGATCTTCCTCCACTTCTTCTACAAACTCTTGGATCCCAGAGTTATCAATTACTAGGAATTGCCCCTAGTTATCCACCAGGAAACATTCATACACCGGTTCAACTTCATCATCCAGTCTCTCGATTGCTCGCTCACACCTTCATAATCTATAGATGATTCTACCATTAGGCAAAACCACCCACTTGCACTGTCGGGTCGCATCTCTTTGGAAAGGTACCTTTCTATGATTTTAATCCGCCTCCTTCACCGTTTGCCTACTAAGAACGCTATGTGTCTGAACTTAAAGCTCAATGGGATCAATTTGCAGGGTCCTCCGATCACGAAGTTGTCTTGATAGGCTGGGGGGCCTTACTGACCCTAGATCACGTTCCTCTTCATAAGGCACAATCGTTCGAGCAAGTGCCCGCACCTTCTCTCAATTTAACGGGATCCTTATCCCCCTGATATATCTTATCACCATAGTAGCTTCTTCTGCCAGATTGATATAGAAAGCTACATCCACTATATGGGCCTCTTCCTTTGCAAAAGATTTCTTGGTAGTCCGTATCACCACCTCCTTACCCTTAATGTTTGCCTGAGCACATTGGTGATAAGTGGAGGGTATCAACACATGGTTGATCATCCATACCCTACCTACCAATAGCTGGTATAACGACTCGCAATTCATGATGTGAAATTTAATATGGGAAGTGATGTTCCCCATCTAATGCCCACATTGACATAGCCCACTGACTTGGAGGACTGATTGTCATAACCCGATATTGCCAACGAATGGGGTACTATCCTCGTCTTCGATAACCCGGTGGCATAGAAGGATCCCACATGCATTATATTGATGGATGCCCCTCCATCCAACAATACTCGTGAGAAAACGTAGTCATTCATCGATGCAGTAACATATAAAGGTCTATTGTGTGGGTACCTAATCATCCTATCCGCCTCCGAGAACGTGACTTTCGAGAGATATCTACTCACCAACTTAGCCATAGGCACCTTCCATTTCAAGTGTGGGACTATATTTTTCTTTTCAATCTCTAGAATGGACCTCGTAACTACCAGTCGAGAATCTTCAAGCATGCCAACCTGGTCGAAGAACCAGCCAAACTTTAGCGAGTGAGCCACGGCTGCACACTCAATCCACAGATCTGTTTGATCATCCTCGAGCTCATAAACTTCTTCCACATCTCTATATACAGCCTCATCATATGTTATCCCTGCGTTGACCTCTCCCGGAGAACAGGCTCCCATCTGCCCGCTGAGCATCTTAACAGTAGCGTATGCTTTTCCTTCTTGATCCTTTCGGTCTTCAGTCTCATCATCTAAATGTAGGCAAGCCAACTCAAAAATTCATTCTTCAAGAGAATCTTTAAAGCCACTATCCAAAGTGCCCTCAGAGTCATTCCCTCCGAACTACTATTCCATCATTGATCGATCGGCCTCCTCATCAAAGGCGCTACCCATATGGGCCTCGTGGGGCGGTAAAGAGTTATTGTTTACATTGGTCTACGACAACTCAATGTCTCCATTCTTCACGTAGGGGTCAATAAACCTTCTTAATGAAAAACATACTTTATTATGATGATTTACCCTGTTATGGAGTGCGTAATAATGGGGTTTCTCTCTGTCTTCTCGAGTGAGCGGCGTGGTGTGGACATTAATCGGAATACAAATTTTATCACGGGCCATGAGATTGTATAGGTTCAAATTTTGCTCCACTGTGCAAGGTAGCTCGGGAGGATCCTCCTCGTCTTCAAACCTTCTCTTGTTGCTTCTACCCCTTCTACCTCCTCGATCGACATTACCTCCTTCTCTACCCCCATCATATGCATAGTTGATCCTCGAGGGTATTCCCCTCCCCGAGGTAACTCTTGGCCTCATTAGCAAGCTAGGCAAAGCGATAAGTGGTACTATAGGTTTTACCACTGGTGCGATATTCCTTGCTGCCTTCAAAAAGGCTGCAAACATACCTTCTCTTATCTCGTTAATCAGGTGACATATGTATTCGGGCAGCAAGCCTTCTGCACATACTTGTAAAATCTTATCCTCTCGCGTATCCTCCCACACATCTAGGGAGCGCTCACGGAACCTTCGGATATAGGCCATAACATCCTCTCCTGGCTTCTGATTCTCATGCGCGAGCTGGGTGCGTGTGAACTCCTCCTCATCCAAGAAAAACTTTTACATAAACAAAACTTGTAATTCCTCCCAAATAATTTACATTACGTGGAGCTAGTGTGACACCCCGACTAGTTAAATACCGGGTAGCTACTCCTTTATAAAATTAATACAGAATATCAAGTTGGTTCAGTCATAACATCACTGTCGAAAACATTTAATTTATTACTAGCTACCTAATGTTTAAAAAGAGAGATGCCAAATTATTATTAAATAAATTAATAATAACCAAGTAATTAAATCAACAACCTTTAATCGCATACACAATCTCATGTAAATAACCAACGAAATAAAATAAACTGAGTCTGGAGTAAACACTCCAATAATAATATTACCAGAGTAAATAAAATCCCGATACAAGAGTTTGAATAATCCAACACCTGAAATAATGAAATTCTAAATCTACAATATCTAGATAACAATTAGGCACCATGCCCTAACTGATATGAATGGCCCTGAAGGAATCAAGAATAAATGTGGAGGCATCTAATACCAAGATCGTATAACTTCCACAGCAGCTACAACACATCTTCAGAATGGAACTCCTATGCTTGGCGTCCCTGTGGCTGGGCACCTAAAATATTTTTACAAACAAAAATAGATTCGGAGGAAAATGGGTCAGGGCCCGAGGTGAAAACAGTTTAAAAATTTAACAAGTGTTTAAATTACAACTAAACAGCACATATTATAAACATGTTAGTTGCGTAATCTCACATGAGTTTCTCACCTCTTAACTAATGTGCACGCCTAACGTGTTCCCTTAAACCATCCTAGTTATGCCGCTAACTAACTAGTTGGTATCACTCCTGCTTTTGCATTCTAACATAGATTATCTACTCGTAACACTCAAACAAGTAATATTCATAACCCATTTTCACATTCATTAAATTACTTATCTCAAGTGTAAATTAACTTCTCCATTTTTAGCCCATTCAAATATCTTAGTTCTTCACATCTACTAAGAAACAGTGAACCAGTCACAAGTATATATATAAATCACTCTCAATACATATACACATATAAGGCACCCCTAAGCTAAGTTGCGGTGCACGCATACTCTGCTATCAAATCCATGTACATTACGTACCTAAGGATCACGTGTTCCGAATCACTCAGGAACCGTCTCAATACAAATCACACATATTGGAGGCGAACATAGTTCACATACCCATGGATCACGCACATCCCAATGCTCCCATGGTCAACTGACTTATCACCTCACAAATAAGTCATTCATAGTCCTATATCCTTATGGTACCAATCTAAATCCCCCCGAAGGCACACAAGATAAGATGGTCCTTTTCTTAAAAACTGACCTCCCGTGATAGCAAGTATGGTAGGTATGTCATACACATAAGAAATCCATACACTAGGCATTCACACAACCAAAGTATTCATATTTCAATATAGGTATTCACACATTCCATATAGTAAGTCTCGTACATAGCAAGTTTATCCTGAATATCATACGTAATATATATTTAACTTGAGAACTCTCCCGTCGTATCAATTTGAGTACCTAAACCTATCCCAGAAGGTTACTAGGTATCCTATTAGTTTCTAATGTCATCTTAGTAACTTAAAGTCCCTCCATTACTGTTCTTATCCTTACATCAGCATTCATTCCCATTATAGTTTCAGTTCGAATGATTTCTAACCGTACCTCACTTGGTAGTCCCTCGTAAGCAATAACATTCAATTCCATAAGGTAAACCATTTTTCCGGGAATCAACTAAGACCCTACTGACCTTAAATAAGTCCCACAATATCAAATTAATCATCCTAAGAATCATCATCGGCCTTGGGATTTTCATTCAACTTTAAGGGGAAACAATTGCCAAAAATCAAGAGAGGTCGATCGATCGACAAAAAGGATCGATCGATCGATCAAGCAGGTATTGCGAATCTGCATAATTTTTCCTACGGGTTACATCAAACTTAACCCTCAAATCCTTTACTATAATGTCCCAAACTCCCAAATATCTATTCCTAACATCATACCAACATAAATACATAATTTCTAACGTTTTAAGATCATAAAATCCAAATGAGAAATCAATTTCTTGGATCAATTCAGATAATTTTCTTATAAATCCCTAATTCTCCTATTTTCCTCAAGAACACTATATAATTCACTACAAATTTATAATTCTCTACCCATGAATCATAATTTTGTGGCTGCTATTATCTCAAACATTAAACTACATGCAAGACCTATCCAGATTACGATTTCAATTCTTCAAATCCATTCAATTATCATTGTTCAAGATTATTCTCCAATTTTAACCTAACATGGATGATATATGCACTAAATTATTGCAACTTAAATCACTTGCCTGGTAATGAAGATCATGATCCGATGAAGTAAACGCTATGGGGATGATCATTGCTTTCCGATCTATCCGGCGGTGGTTGTTTTGCCTTGGAAACCCTTGGAATTCTCCTGAAACCCTTTTCTTTCTTCTCACGTTACTCTTTCTTGTGTTTAACAAATAATGGCCCTAATAACCATAAGTGTTGGCTGATAAATATCCCCTAATTTTCGTGGGTCACTATTCACAGAAAATAGGAATGACTAAAATACCCTCCCGGGTTGTCGGTTAGGCCTAAAAATGCCTCGGGACCCAAACTAAACCCCCGGCTAGTGTTTTCTGACTATCTCGACCCTTCCGTACACGTTCGCACACTCAAAATGATCATAAAGACGAAATAAAAATAAAATACTTTTAAATCCATTAAATTTTGTCCTGACACCACTGACATGCGCGTCCCAACTTAATTACTGAAACTGCCATATTTTAAACTCACGACAATTTTAATCAATTCAATAATCACATATTACCATAATCACTCAGTAATATTCAACATTATCATCATATTTAAATACTAACTCTCGCCTCGCTAGTTATTTAAATTCGAATTAATTTCCAATTAATTATCCCAAATTAATTTAATTAATCACATAATTAAAAGCCATAAAATTACGGGGTATTACATACCCCCCCCCCCCCCCCCTCATATCGGAATTTCGTCTCAAAATTCGGAAAAAGTAGGCATACCTGGAAAAAATTAGGTAACCTCCAATACCCAAAACAAAATACAAAGAAAGGCTCAATCACTACAGCCCTCGCTTCATAACAAACTTGTTGAACACTCTTGACACTTTATCAGTTATAGGGTTAAACTTCAATAAATGCACCTCACGTTGTGCTCTTACTAAACAACATTCGAATAAGAATTGCATATACATCATTGGACGCATTATCTGAATATTATTATGAGTTTTTACCTCACTTCGTATCAAGTCCCACGTTTATTTAAACACAAAACTTCCCTCCTGGGAGCAACCATAAAGCATCATACTACTCTTGTCCGTTATTTGAATCTCTGTTCCCAGCGTTGTGGATTTTACACAAGGGAAAGCCACTTCATACGGTTGGTGGTTAACCCATTATAGTCATCGGACTCCAACTTCTGACTTCTCGAAAACTCGGATAATCCGCTCACCTCTCAGCATCCGGAGGGAGGATAGTAAGGTTTATCCACACAAACCTCAATAGGCACCTTGTCCACTATAAATAGGTACGGGTGCTTTCTCACAACTTTCCTGTTAGGTAATATCCTCTCCCCATTACCATATTATACTTCACTTACTAGATATGAAATGATCGCAATGAATCTAAAATTACTTTTCGTGGGTCACTATTCACCAAAAATAGGAATGACTAAAATACCCTCCCGAGTTGTCAGTTAGGCCTAAAAATGCCCCGGGACCCAAACTAAACCCCCGGCTAGTGTTTTCTGACTATCTCGACCCTTACGGGCACCTTGGAGCACTCAAAATGATCATATGGATGACATAAAAATAAAATAATTTTAAATCCATTAAATTTGGTCCTGACACGACTAACACGCGCGTCCCAACTTAATTACCGAAAGTGTCGTATTTTCAACTCACGACAATTTTAATAAATTCAATAATCACATATTACCATAATCACTCAGTAATATTAAATATCATCATCATATTTAAATACTAACTCTCGCCTCGCTGGTTATTTAAATCCGAATTAATTTCCAATTAATTATCCCAAATTAATTTAATTAATCACATAATTAAAAGCCATAAAATTACGGGGTATTACATACCCCCCTCATAATGGAATTTCGTCCCGAAATTCGGAAAAAGTAGGCATACCTGGAAAAAATTAGGTAACCTCCAATACCCAAAACAAAATACAAAGAAAGGCTCAATCACTACAGCCCTCGCTTCACAACAAACTTGTTGAACACTCTTGACGCTTTATCAAATATAGGGTTAAACTTCATTAAATGCACCTCACGTTGTGCTCTTACTAAACAACATTCGAATAAGAATTGCATATACATCGTTGGCCGCATTATCTGAATATTATTATGAGTTTTCACCTCACTTCGTATCAAGTCCCACGTTTATTTAAACACAAAACTTCCCTCCTGGGAGCAACCATAAAACATCATACTACTCTTTTCCGTTAATTGAATCTCTGTTCCCAGCGTTGTGACTTTTACACAAGGGAAAGCCACTTCATACGGTTGGTGGTTAACCCATTATAGTCATCGAACTCCAACTTCTGACTTCTCGAAAACTCAGATAATCCTCTCACCTCTCAGCATCCGGAGGGAGGATAGTAAGGTTTATCCACACAAACCTCAATAGGCACCTTTTCCACTATAAATAGGTACGGGTGCTTTCTCACAACTTTCCTATTAGGTAATATCCTCTCCCCATTACCATATTATACTTCACTTACTAGATATGAAATGATCGCAATGAATCTAAAATTACTTTTCGTGGGTCACTATTCACCAAAAATAGGAATGACTAAAATACCCTCCCGAGTTGCCGGTTAGGCCTAAAAATGCCCCGGGACCCAAACTAAACCCCCGGCTAGTGTTTTCTGACTATCTCGACCCTTCCGTACACGTTCGCGCACTCAAAATGATCATAAAGACGAAATAAAAATAAAATACTTTTAAATTCATTAAATTTTGTCCTGACACCACTGACATGCGCGTCCCAACTTAATTACTGAAACTGCCATATTTTAAACTCACGACAATTTTAATCAATTCAATAATCACATATTACCATAATCACTCAGTAATATTCAACATTATCATCATATTTAAATACTAACTCTCGCCTCGCTAGTTATTTAAATTCGAATTAATTTCCAATTAATTATCCCAAATTAATTTAATTAATCAGATAATTAAAAGCCATAAAATTACGAGGTATTACATACTCCCCCCCCCCCCCCCCCCCCCCCTTAATAACGGAATTTCGTCCCGAAATTTGGAAAAAGTAGGCATACCTGGAAAAAATTAGGTAACCTCCAGTACCCAAAACAAAATACAAAGAAAGGCTTAATCACTACAGCCCTCGCTTCACAACGAGCTTGTTGAACACTCTTGACACTTTATCAGTTATAGGGTTACACTTCAATAAATGCACCTCACGTTGTGCTCTTACTAAACAACATTCGAATAAGAATTGCCTATACATCATTGGCCACATTATTTGAATATTATTGTGAGTTTGCACCTCACTTCGTATCAAGTCCCGCGTTTATTTAAACACAAAACTCCCCTCCTGGGAGCAACCATAAAACATCAAACTACTCTTTTCCGTTATTTGAATCTCTGTTCCCAGCGTTGTGACTTTTACACAAGGGAAAGCCCATTCATACGGTTGGTGGTTAGCCCATTATATTCATTGGACTCCAACTTTTGACTTCTCGAAAACTCAAATAATTCGTTCACCTCTTAGAATCTAGAGGGAGGATAGTAAGGTTTATCCACACAAACCTCAATAAGCACCTTGTCCACTATAAATAGGTATGGGTTCTTTCTCACAACTTTCCTATTAGGTAATATCCTCTCCCCATTACCATATTATACTTCACTTACTAGATATGAAATGATCACAATGAATCTAAAATTACTTTTCGTGGGTCACTATTCAACAAAAATAGAAATGTCTAAAATGCCCTCCCGGGTTGCCGGTTAGGCCTAAAAATGCCCCGGGACCCAAACTAAACCCCCGACTAGTATTTTCTAACTATTTCGACCCTTCCGGACACGTTCGCGCACTCAAAATGATCATACAGAGGACATAAAAATAAAATACTTTTAAATCTATTAAATTTTGTCCTACACGACTGACACGCGCGTCCCAACTTAATTATCGAAACTGCCGTATTTTCAACTCGCGACAATTTTAATAAATTCAATAATCACATATTACCATAATCACTCAGTAATATTCAACATTATCATCATATTTAAATACTAACTCTCGTCTCTCTAGTTATTTAAATCTGAATTAATTTCTAATTAATTATCCCAAATTAATTTAATTAATCACATAATTAAAAGCCATAAAATTATGGGGTATTACAGCTAGGTGGGAATACCACGTGTAGGCTTTCTCTGTTAGGGATTTTGAGAACTTCCTTAGCCTTAACTTTTTGTCATTGCAATGGGGCCCCGGATTCTTGATAAACCTCTTCACTTGTTCCTTGGGATTCACACCTTTCCCTGTGTACTTTTCAAATATTGGGGGAATATAACTCACTAGGTAGGGTTCGTTATTATACTCCTTTGGGTAGAGAGTACGAAAGTCATCACATATGGAGGAGCTTTCCCCTTCAGACACTGCTATGAACTTTAGAGGCTCTTTCTTCATATCTTCTAAACTGGTTGGCGAGTAGATGATGATGTCATTGTTGTCATTGGGATCATTGAGGCTGGCAATCCTACTCCTTGACTTACCGTGATAGCTGGGGCAGCTGGAGTTACTCCCCCATTTTGCGACGCCAGTGGTAGGACACGCACCGCCTGAGGGTGGTGGAACCATGGGGAAGATGTTACCAAAAGCAGGCGCTGCCACCCCTCTAGTAACAGCTGGAGCTGATATATTGGTTGGTGGTGTGGTAAAGGAACTCACCCCTATGGGGGCTCCCAACATTGCTTGGGTTCTCAAAGTCTTAATGAACTTTGTGAATAGTCCCATCAGCCGGTGCATCTGTGCCTGGCCCATTCCCCATTGCTTGGCCATCGTCTCTATTATACCAACGTCAGGTGCGCTAAGCTTTATCCATGTCGTTCTTCTCACTTCAGGCAACGCAACATCATTTGCCTCTTTTTCATGCGGTATGGCATCGAAATCAATATTTCTAATGGTGTTATCCTCGGGCATCTTTTTAAAAGAGAATACCTCTCCAGCGGAGTCGCCAATTGTAAGATGTGGGTTATTTAAATACCGTTAGTATTAAGTGAGGCGTAACCCCTTATCAAGATCGGGAGTAACAGCGTTAGATATAAAGTATAAGTCAGAGCCACAGGTGAATCAAAGACAGAGAGATTCAATATTCAAAGTTGTATTAAAGAACATATTGACATGAGCAGCATATGGAAAACATAATAAATGAATGGGACCAGCAGGTAGCGTGGTCAGAGGGAGAAAGAACAAGCACTCTAAACACAATAAAGACAAGGCACGAACTTCAAACTCAGTTAATGCCCAATGATAAGTGCATTGAATGTGTATGGGAGTTAATGCTCTCACGAGGGTTCTCTGGTATAAGGAAACTTGGACAGCAATTCTGGGCTCTATATGATCTATCCCTTTGATTTATTTATTTGGTCTTATTTATATGGGGGAGAGGTTGCTCAAGTCAGCATGACCTCGATCCCTCTGGTTTTTTAGTGAATTAAATGCATGAGATATTGTATTTAATGCATGGGATCTGGTAGTTTTGGTGGGAAACCATTCTATTGGCTGGCAATAATAAAGGCATTGGATATGACTTGTCAGCTTAAGACTTACTCTAGGATGGCTATGTGGTTATATTTGGTGAACTAGACCTACCCTCCTAAGGATAAAGGCACTTGAGTGCTATATTCTTGAGTCCCTAAACGTCAAACGCCATGACATCGGGAAGTGATTCAAATAGTGGCTATTGTTTGGTATCTAGTCACATCAGTCAGATGGACTGGTGTGACACCCCGCCTAATTAAATACCGGGCGATCACTCCTTTATTAAATTAAAATCAAGGTGAACAGTTGGTTCATTCTTAGCATCACTATCGCAAATGAAAATTTTCAAATTTAAACACCTTAATTAATTAAGCTAAGTGTCAAAACCATTTAAAACCTTATTTCCATTTTATTAAATCCAATTATAAAACCTTTAGCCATTAACATATTAAGAGTCACACATTAAGTATAAGAATAAAAATGAACATTCAAGAGTTTAACCATCCATAACAAATCCCAACTTTAAAACACTAAAGGAAAACATCCTGACTGTAATAAGTCCCAAAATAAAGATACTGAAAGTAAGAGAATTACAATTTCTGACAAAACCAACTAAATAATGGAAAAGGGCGACACATGCCCCACTGGATAAAACTGAACTAGAAGTAGAGTCAACAATGAGGTCGTCTAAGCAATGGCCTGCAACTCCCACAAAAGCTACGGCACGTTCCATCCAAAGAATCCTAAGCATGACGCCCCTATGGCTGGACACCTATAATACATATATATGTATACACAAGATATCAGAGGTAACAACAAATGGGTCAGAGCCCGATTGTAAAACAGTTTAAAAATAGTTTAGCAAGTATTTAAAATGCTTACCGGCTAATGCAACAGTCATATTAGTATGCGACACTCTCTTGAGGATTCTCACCTCTCATCTAGTGTGCACGTCTACCATACTAATGAATCTCATATATCTCTCTAAATTATTCTCCATAAGTCTTAACACGTGAAATTAAGGTTATGATATTCACTTTAGAAAAATCTATCTCTTCAAGATTTCTTACGTTATTTAGAATAATTTCGTATTGTAATAACGTTTCCGAATACTTATAGTGAAGTGAAACATTTATTCATTACTTAACTACATATACGAACAGTATAAAGTTCCCATATAGATATACGTATATATATTAGTTACACATATAATATATATACAAACTGCACCCCATATAAAATCTATGGTGCAAAGTTTCCATAATTAAGCATATATATACCAATCACTCATATAATATATATATATATATACTAATGGCACCCCACATAAAAACTATGGTGTTGGCATACTCTGCTATCAAGTCCCTGTATCACACATATTTAGGGAAATGTTAGTTCAGAATCACTCTCGAACTGCATTAACACAAACACATACAAATGGAGGCGAAGCATAGTTCCAAGTCCTAATAGGTCAGCACATACCCACACGTCTCTTAGGACCGTTTGATTATCAATCAGATAGCCTATACCTATAAATCTTATGTTCTAGGGTACAAGTCAATATCCCCCATAAAGGTCCCATCGAGATAAGACTGTCCCAGCGCGAAAACCCCCGTGATAGCAAGTAGGCTGAGTATGATTTTTATACAGATATAATATATGCACAATCACACAGTCATATATATATATATATATATATATATATATATATACACATCCACGTCCACATTGTTAAATTTGGTGCACTCACGACCCATAATTATAATTATCCGTTATTACACATTTTACTCGATTATCTCGTATAACGGACTCGTTCATTTTATTCTCGTAACTAGGTTATTCTAAACTCACTTCTCGTCTCTCAAAGTATTATCTTTACCTAAGTACAATTTCAGTAGGCCCTCACTCACCTTCTAATCCAACTTCCTAGATATTTCGATTATTTAATCAACGCACGTATGATTTCTTAAGTATGAATATCTCCCCGTTTACCCTTTATTTCCCTTCACATTAAAGTTCCACTTAACGGGGTTTATCTTGACCCTACTGGTCCTTTTTATGTTCCATTATGTTTTAGCAACCCTAATCAAGGTTTACTACGCATAAAATCGGATTAAGCTAACACGAGCAAAAATGCAGTTTTCCAGGAGGGGTCGATCGATCTATCGATCGATCGATGTCTGGGCTCGATCGATCGATCAAGCAGTTATGGCGAAACTGCAGAAAACCCAGCTACAGAAATCTTACCCCAAACTCCTCCAAATCATCATGTTTCAGTCCCAAACTCCCAACAACTCATACTACAAGTGTTGTATACCCATATAAACAATATCCGACGTAAAACGTGCGATTTTTCATCAACTATAACAAGGTAAAAGGGTAAAAATCTTTATAAATCTCAAGAACCTTAATATTTTTCTTTAACTTAGTTTCTTCCATTCTTTTTACATATTTTCTATCACTAACACCATGGAAATTCGTGGTTCAACCTCTACATGCGAAATGGATTCCCAAAATATAAATTTTTTTTTACCTCTACAACTTGTAATTTTTGTCTCCAATTAATATTACTTTTAAGAACACTAATTCTAATCAACCCTAGACTAATATAAAATAGCATTAACTTGATTAAAGCAAGATAGATACTTGCCTGGGGATTTTTGTTTCTGATTTGTGGATGAAATCAGTTTGGTGGTGATCCTCGTTACGCGATCTATCGTTTGGCGGTGACGGCAGCGCAAACGGAGGAGTTCTTGGCCTAGAACTCTTTGGAAAGCTTCTCCTCTTCCTCTCCAATGGCCGTAAATAGTTTTTGGTTATGATAACCCTAGAAGACAACACTTACCATCTGATATAACCCTAGCAAATTCGTGGGTTTAATTACCCAAAATTACGAAATGTCCAAAATGCCCTCCCGGGGTACTAATTAAGCCTAAAAACACCCGGAGACCCAAACTAAACCCCCGGGTACATTATTTTGACTATCTCGACCCTTCCGGGCACTTTGGCGCACTCGAAATGACCATACGGGCAACTTATAATTTATTCACTTTTATTAATCAATATTTAGTCCCGACACGACACGGGCGCGTCCCAACTTAAATTTCCAAAATTGTCATTTTATTCACTCGTGACAATTTTAATAAATTAAATCTCATGTAAAACTATACTCATCCAGTAACATTCAACAAATTTCCAATAATTACTAACTCTCGTCACGCTAGTAAATATTTAAAATAACTTTCCGGATTAAAATTAAATTAATTTATCTCAATTAAATTTAATAAATCCCTAAATTTAAAAGCCATAAAAATACGGGATATTACAGCTGGCACCCAATGTACCTCAAGAAGGTGACCTCGAGGGAGAAATTATTGAGGGAGATCGAATGACTTGAGGAGGTTCACTCGAGTGGGTAAGCAATGAGTAGGCTCGAGTGACATTTGTCCGGGGTGAAGTTTTATCTAAGTGTGCCAAGAGGGTTGGTAATAATTCCCAATGTTGCCTTATTCTTAATCCTCCAAGCCATGTCCCTACGAAGTTCCCAAGAGGAGGTTTCTTGATAGAGCATGAAAGCCCTCCTATGCCCTGCCAGGCATAGTCCCTTGTGGGTACCAAACAACCTCACTCGACGTATACATTCATAAGATAAAGTACATAATACAACATTCTATTTCTTATTATAAGCTATTGTCATTCGGGTGACCTTTGTTCTTCGAACTGGGTCCTTCGAGCCAGATCTGTGGAGACTCTTCAAGGTAGAGCGCTGCGAGCTACTTTGTTATGAAGAATCTTCTAAGTGAGTTTGTTTTGACGTCCTTCTTTGTGAATAATCAATTCTCTTGGCTAAGTTAATCATCCATGCGGGGGGACACACCCTACACAATTCGATGGTTCTTCGACAGAAAAGAATGGAGGGGCAAGGGTTATCTTTTCTAAAAGAAAGGAGGAAATTTGCATTTCCTATAAGTTGGATTTCCCTTGATCCAACAATAAAGTAGAGTATGTGGTGTTAGTATTGGGGCTGCTAGAGGACTTTCGAAGGGGCCTCCATTCACTGTGCATCAAAGGCAATTCCAACTTGGTGGTTCAATAAGTAAATGGGAATATGCGTTGTAGCACCTCAGTTTAGCGCCCTAGAGAATGATCATCCAACAACTGATCAATTAGTTCCATCAAATGAAGATAAGAAGGCGTCCTAGAATGATGAATAGACATGCTGATCCATATTCCACCATTGCTCAAAAGCTTCCCATGAAGACCAATTCAACTACTGTGGTGATCCAACAAAGAACAGCCCCATCGGTTGTGCAATCAATCTTACCCATGGAAGGTGATTCTAATTAAAGGGGAAAAATCAGAAAGCAGCTGAATTCTGGGGAAGGCAAGATGGAACTAAAAGAACTGCATAATACTTCATCAATCATGGTAACCTCTACTTCACGAACGTGCAAGGATGGTTATTAAGATGTGTCGACCCAAAAAAAGCGGAATAAAGATTGAAGAAAAATCATAAAGGTCACTGCAAAACAACAGAGATCCCTCTGTACAGAAGAATTAAGAGGGAATGATACTTTTGGATAACGATGAAACAAGATGCATTTGAGTTACAATGGAAATGTGATAAGTGCCAATGTTTCTTTTAAGCAATTTAATGCCACTTTATTGAAACTCAAACAGACTGGAGACAGTCCTATATTGACTTCATCAAAGATAGAGTTGTTCCTTTGGAGAAAATAAATGCGATAGGACTCAAACGAAGGGATCTATGGTTTTACGTCTAGGACGACCAGATCTATCGAAGGGGATACTTCAATAGACCATTGAGATGCATCACGAAGGATGAGATAACAGAAGTATTGAAGCAAGATCACGATCCATCTCACATTGGAGGGGCCAAGCTATATGACCAATTAATGACATTGGGGTATTATTGGCCAATTATAGAGAAGGATTCTGCTGAGTTTATGCAGAAGTGAAAGGCATGCTAGCTGTATGAAAATATGATCCATGCTTCTTAGATTATTTGGACACTCCTTATCCATTCCACACTTGGGCGTTTGACCTGGTAGGGGCAATACACCCTTCGTTAAGAGGAAATATCTGGATTTTGGTGGCAACGGAGTGCTCTACGAAGTGGCTAAAGTGATACCACTCAGAAGAGCAACGACTAGCGTGGTGGCTAATTTTATCAGTGAATACATAATCTGTCATTTTGAGATTGTAAAAGTTATCCTCTCTAATAATGAAACCCCTTTTGTTAATAAAGAGGTAACGATGCTCATTGACCGATACTCTATTGTCCATTATACCTCAACGGTGGCATATCCCAAGGGAAACAATCAAGCCAAAGAAATTAACAAAACCTTGGTCAATATTTTGGCCAAAATAATGAAAGATTTTCTAGGATCATGGGATGACAAGATCCTAGCAGTATTGTGGGCCTACCGAACTACTAAGAGAAAACCCATATGATATACACCGTTCTCCCTTGTATATGGAGAGGAAGCAATCCTTCTAGTGGAGTTGAAAGTTTCTTCTTCCCGTTATGCCCTACAAAGCAGCATACTCCCTTAGAGCAGACATGTACAATTAGAAGCGTTGGACGAGCACAAAAATAACACGATGCAATACTTCTAAATGTAAACTAAGCAACTCTTAAGGGAGTATGATAACTTGGTAAGACCAAGGAAGTTTGTTGAAGGAGACCTAATTTTGAAAGTAGCTGTGAAGCACATCAGAGGGCTCCCTCTCCCTAAGTTTATTGCGAATTAGGAGGGACCTTTTATTGTGAAGAAGGCTCACGATTAAGGTTACTGTTTAATTTCAAAGATGGAAGAAGATAAACCATTAAACATTAATAACAAATCGTTAAAGGTCTATCATGTATAAGCAAGTAACCTTAGAATAGAGATATATTTGGTTTCAATGTATATACAAATCATTTTGAAGTTATATTTATTGTTGTAACGAGAGTTTGATTGAAGATTGCAAGAGTTTTAATTTATGCAAGTAGTTATAATATAAAGAGATGATAAGACAAAAAAAAATGAGCTTCTCTTTCATTCATATACTTGTAAATACAATATTATAATCCGAGAAATAGTATGTTACAATATTATAATGAAAATAAATGGTTTTGCCCCTTTGGGGGATTTTCCTCAATTGTGTGTGTTTGATCGTACTAGCATGTTTTACATCGTATTCAATCACACCTAGTTGCATGTTTAGGGTTTAATTGGGTAAAATTGTGTTTAATTAAATAATATATCTATTTGAACGCACGCGCACTCTTTCAAATTGGTATCGTAGCCAGTTACACAACTTTACCGTGTAATTTTTCGCAATATTTTTCTAAGATATCCATTTTCAAAAAAAATCATTTTTGAAAACGACTGTGTTCATAATGGAGAAATTATATAATAAAATGCCAGTTTTTGACGGGACAAACTATGCATATTGGAAAGCCCGCATGAGATCTGCATTAAAAGCCATTGATGAACGTGTCTGGATTTTGGTAGAAAGAGGGTGGACACCTCCCTCCGTCACTATTGAAAATGTGACCAATTTAAAACCGGTCACCTCTTGGACTGAAGAAGAATTTAAATGGTCGTCATTCAATTCTAAAGGTTTAAGTGCCATTTCCGAATCCGTCACTCCTGACGAGGTCCGACGTATAATGACGTGCACCTCGTCAAAAGACGTATGGGATGTTTTGCAACTTACCCATGAAGGTACGAATGCTATGAAAGAGTCTAAACTAAAAAATTTAACAACTCAATTTGAGACCATCACCATGCATGAAACTGAATGTTTTGATGATTTTTATGCTAGGCTTTCTGACATTGTTAATACTAGCTTTAATCTTGGTGAACATATTCCTAATGCTAGAGTTGTTAAAAAGATTCTTCGTTCTCTGCCTAAGTGTTTTATCCCTAAAGTCACTGTGCTAAATTCTATGGGTAATTTAAATACGCTAAAATTGGAGGAACTTGTAGGAGACCCGCAAACATATGAAATTGATATGTTTCCTAAAACTGCTAAGCCTAAAGATAAGGGAATTGCACTTAATGCCCAAGAGATAAAGAGTTAGGAGTCGGCAAGAAAGAGGGGAGAGTCATCTAGAAAAAGAGAGACAGATACGTCAGATTCTGAGTGTGATTTTGACTTAGATGATTTGGCCCTTTTTGCTAAAAATTTCAAGAGAATTCTCAAATTCAAGAAAAATGGTAATTTTAAGGATACAAAGAAGTTTGAGAAAAATAACTTTGAAAAGAAGAATGAAAAAGTTTTTAAGGATCCTCCTAAGAAAGAAAGTGAGAGATGCTTTGAGTGCGACGGTAGTGGTCATAGAGCTTTTGAGTATGTTACTAGGCTGAACAGAGAAAAGGACAAAGTTGTCCTTAATGCTACCCTTAGTGACGACAGTGAGGTCGAGTCGGTGGATTTCGAAGACGAGTCACCGCATGATTGTAACTTCATCGCATTCATGGCTAGTCATGTGAGCACTTCTAGTACTTCTCACGACGATGAGGATGATGCATCACAGGGACACCTCGACAGTGAGATCGATGTGAGTGAGGGGGAAGATGACACAAGTGGGAGCGAGAGTGATCTTCAACGCGCCTACGCTGAGATATATTCTTAGTCTTTTAAAACTAAAATGCGTAACAAAGCGTTAGTTCTTAGGATCATCGCTTTAGAGGAAGACTTAAGAAAAGCGCGCGAGAGAGAGAGAGAGAGAGAGAGAGAGAGTCCTCCACCTGCACTACTTTGAGAGAGAGAGAGTCTGCCTGTGTTGAGAAAGAGAGTTTATTTAGAGAGAGGGAGTTATTTTGAGAAAGAGAGGGGGACTTGATTATAAAAGTGGCTAGTCTTACGAGTGAGTTCCATTCCTCCGTGGAGACTCGGAAGAAACTTGAAGCCCTAGTTGCCCAGCTTTCTCATGATCTTGAGAAAGCACGAGAAGTCAAGGTTCAAATCGAGGATAGATCTGGGAAGATGGGAAAGCTGTTCCTCGACCCCGCTTTAGGTTTTGGTGATCGACAGGGAATTGGTTATGATAGTTCCTCCACATCTTAAATTTCACCTGGACCAGTCCCTGAATTTACTATAACTCCTTATGGCCATCGCCAAATACCACGAAGGAGAGTTCGACCAAGAAAAGCAAACCAAGGTCCGCCTCAGACTGTGTTCTTTTGTACATATTACAAAAGAAAAGGCCACCTGAGGGAGTTTTGCTATAGGTTGGGTCGGATACGATGTACTTCTGCTCCACCACGTCATACTGATGAGCTAGCCAGTCTGAGAGAGCGTGTTGAGTTTTTAGCCGCCACATCACAGAATTTGATGGAGGAATTCCGACGGATGTCTTTGTCGTCAGTTAATGCTTCTCACATTTCAGCTAAAACCAACAACAATAAGGGTGAACAAAAGGTTACTACTTCTTGGGTGCCTAAGAAAGATAAGAAAGCCCTTGTTGTTCATGTTGCTCTCAAAGCTCATAATACCTCACAGTGGTATTTTGATAGTGGGTGCTCTAGACACATGACAGGTGATGTCTCTTTTTTTACCTACTTAGAGGAATATAAGTAAGGTAGAGTCACCTTTAGAGATGGGAGCAAGTCTAGCATTGTAGGACGAGGTACTGTAGAGTTACCAGGATTACCTAAGCTAGAGAATGTTTTGTACGTCAAAGGTTTGAAAGCAAACCTTCTCAGCATTAGCCAGTTGTGCGACACTGACTTTACAGTAAAGTTTGATCGGGACGCCTGTAATGTCTACAATCAAGCCGGTAAAATTTTAGTGCAAGGGGTGAGGACCGAGGATAATTGCTATGGGACTGTGCCCACTTCCTCACTTGTCTGCAACAGCGCCACGATCACTCCTATGGATTTATGGCACCAACATCTAGGTCACGTGAACGTTAGAGATTTGACTCGTTTAGTCAAAAAGGACCTAGTATGTGGCTTACCATCTCTTGGAAAGTCAACTTCCACGGTTTGTGGACCCTGTCAGTTGGGAAAGAAAATTCGGAGCCGTCATAGGAAGTTGCATTCCATTACCACCTCCCGATTACTTGAGCTGATTCACATGGATCTTATAAGTCCTACTCGTACTGAGAGTTTGGGTGGTGAGAGGTATATCCTCGTGATGGTAGACGATTTCTCCAGATATTTTATTGTAGGTTTTCTGAGGGAGAAATCCGATGCTGTAGAATTTTTAACGACCAAGTGCCGTGTATTACAAAATCAACACGGAGTCACTATTAATAGGATCCGTAGTGACAACGGCACAGAATTTAAGGAAGCAAAAGTAGATCTCTACTGTGATAGCCTTGGGATCAAACATGAGTTTTCTACTTTGAAGACTCCTCAAAAAAATGGGATTGTTGAGAGAAAGAATAGGACGATCCAGGAAATGGCTAGATCTATGCTTCTAGGTCGTAATGTTTCTAGGAGATTTTGGGCAGAGGCAGTGTCTACTGCATGCCACACGGTGAATAGGGTTTATCTGCGTCCACACACACTTAAGACACCTTATGTATTGTGGACTGGCAAGAAACCCAACCTTGCATATTTCCGTATTTTGGGGAGTAAATGCTACATCCTATGGGATAGAGGGAAATTAGAAAAGTTTGAATCTTGAAGCGATGAGGGAATATTGTTAGGCTGTTCATCGAATAGTAGAGCGTACCAGGTTTTTAACCTGAAGAGCTCTAAGGTTATGGAATCAATAAACGTCACCCTACAAGATGACGAACCTCCGAAGGTTATTGATCCTAATCTTCAGTGTGAGGATGAGGACTCTTCTGACAGTGATTTACTTGTCCCTCACCCACACTTTGTGGACCCTACTCCTGTGTTAGGGGACACACCTTCTTGGGTTCGCAAGAGTCATGACCCTGCCACGATTTTAGGTGATACAACTCTTGGGGTCAAAACTCGTGCTCAGCTAGAGAACGTCATTAGCCTCTTTTACTACACGTCCAAAGTAGAGCCCAAGAATCATAAAGAAGCACTCAAGGATGAACATTGGATATCTTCTATGTAGGATGAGTTGCTTCAGTTTAAAAAGAACAATGTTTGGGATCTAGTCCCCCAACCTAGTGAGACAAATGTGATAGGTACCCAGTGGATATTTAAGAATAAAATGGATGAAAATGGTACCATAATCAGAAACAAGGCTAGGTTGGTCGCTCAAGGCTACATACAGATAGAGGGTGTAGACTTTGGGGAGAATTTTTCTCCTGTTGCGAGGCTTGAGTCCGTCCACTTACTACTCGCCATCGCATGTCACCTGCGCTTTAAGTTATATCAGATGGATGTCAAGAGTGCCTTCCTGAATGGCATTCTATAAGAAGAGATTTACGTGGAATAACCAAAAGGGTTTGAAGACCCTCATCACCCGGAGCACGTCTACTATCTGAGGAAAGCCTTGTATGGTTTGAAATAAGCACCCCGTGCTTGGTACGAGAGGCTTACTTCCTATCTCTTAGCCTGTGGATTCAAGAGAGGGGGAGTTGATATGACGTTGTTCGTCAGGAGAGATGTCGGTGCTATTTTGGTTGCCCAGGTCTATGTGGATGACATAGTCTTTGGATCCACGTGCTCTCAGCATGCTCACCACTTTGAGGAGGAGATGAAAAGTGAGTTTGAGATGAGCATGGTAGGTGAGCTTACTTTCTTCCTTGGTCTCCAGGTTCGTCAGCTAGAGGATGGGATGTTCATCTCCCAATATAAGTATGCTAGAGACCTAGTGAAGAAATTTGGTTTAGACTCCGCTAAGCATGCACATACACCTATGAGTACTTCTATCAAGCTTAGTAAGGACACTTCAGGCAAGGACGTAGAACAAACCTTGTATCGGAGTATGATAGGTAGTTTTCTCTACTTGACAGCTAGTCATCCCAACATAGCCTTAAGTGTTAGAGTTTGTGCGCGATATCAGGCGTCCCCGAAAGAGTCACACTTACTCGCTCTAAAACGTATTATCAAATACGTGAGTGGGACTCTCTCATATGGTATTTGGTATTCCTTTGATACCAATGACCGTTTTTCCGCCTATTCGGATGTCGATTGGGCCAGGGATGTAGATGGTTGTAGGAGCACTTATGGTGGGTGTTTCTATTTTGGTTCTACTCTTGTCTCCTGGTTGATCAAGAAGCAAAACTCCATCTCTTTGTCCACTGCGGAGGCTGAGTACATCGACGCCGGGAGTTATTGCACGCAACTCTTGTGGATGAAGTAGATGCTGGAGGATTATGGGATTTCACAGGATACTATGACCATTTCCTGTGATAACACGAGCGCGATACACATATCCCGCAATCCAGTCCAGCATTCGGGCACAAAGCACATCAGGATACGCGAGCACTTTATACATTAGTTAGTTGAGGAGAAAGTCGTATCCCTGAGTTTTTTCCCACCGACCATCAGTTAGCCGATATTTTCACAAAACCTTTAGATGCCCTTAGATTCGAGAGTCTTAGGAAGTCTTTGGGGATTTGCATAGTTGACTGAGGGGTTGGTCCGTGTCTAGCATAAAATGTTTTTTTTCTCATATCATCTGATGCCTATTGCTAGATTGTATCATATGTTTTGTTTTATTTTGTTTTTCTTTTTATTTTTTTAAAAATCCAAAAATATTTTCTTGTTATAAAACTTTTAAAAAAAAGCTCAAAAAGATTTTATTTTTAATAAAATTTTGAAAAATCCAAAAAAGATTTTTTATTTGCACCATTTATGGATGAGCATTTAAGATAGCCGAGTCACAATTTCATTACATTTATCCATGTGATTGTTTGATAGAGATTTGAGATGCTACATCATTTCATCCATGTGCTTTACATTGTTGGGAGTCTTTGAGATGTGATTAGTGATATCTTTCTACATGTTTGACTCCTATATCCTTTATTGCATACATGCACGGCTATATTTGATTATTGTACTTGTCTATCACATATTGGCTTGAGTGTTTCCATCTCAATTATGTCTATACAACGTACAATATGCGATAAAACTTGACAAGATTGGAATGCATGTAAAAACCGTTTTTGGTGAGACAATGTTTTTAATTCAGAACGGGGAGGGGCTACGAAAGGTAATTATCTACTCTTTGCGCAAAACCCACAGTTCAAAAGGACCTAAAAAATGGAGGAATTTTATTATCCGAGGTCCAAAGAGGTTAAAAGAGCCCAAAAATAGTTAAAGGCAATAAAAAGCAATACATGCCAAATATGGGCCATTAGGTTTCACCATCAATTCTCCAAAGTTTAAGAATTTAGATTACCTCTACAATAAAATATATATGAGGGAGTTTGGTTGGAGAATTTAAACAGGTTTGCACTTCGTTGAAAGTCCTGAAAAAGCAAGAAATCGTTTTGGACGTTATTGGTGTGGAAATCATTGCGAGCTTTGATTTGTTGATTTGATTGAGTCAATGTCTCTTATTTCCATTTTTTTTTACACCAAAGGAAGCATTTGAGTTCATTCGTTAGGAGTATCCTATATTCATCATGCACATATGTCATGTTTGTATGCATTGATTTTCCTATCGAATTTGATCACACCCATTCATTTACGCTATCATCGACTTGGTTGTTTTGTGTTCGTTCCTGGTGTGATTTTTGTTTATTTTGTGAGAAAAATTTGAAAAATCAAAAATAATAGTTTGTTCCTTGTGACACCCCAGCTTTGCTTGCTTAATTTATTCTTCTTATTTGTCTATTTGGGGACATCATAAAAAGGGGGAGATTAAAAAGAATTATCATTATGGGGGAGTTTTGATTTGAGTTTTTGAGATTTGATAAAGTTCATCATAATTTGATAAAGTTTATCATAATTTGGTATCTATGTGTATCTCATTTCAAACTTGATATGTCACTTAGTATTTTGCTTTGTCTCATGTGTGTAGGTACTTCTTTGATGATCTCTGAATTGCACACCCTGATGAGACTGAAGACTCGAAGAGCAAACGATGAAGTCTTATTCATTTGTATCATTCCAGTTTTGGGTTCATGGAAGGGTAGATTTGTATAGGCATTTTGATATTTGATATTTCGGATGGTTGTTTTTATGTATGTACCGGCATAGACATAGGGGGAGATTTATAAGGACATTTTTGTCCATTTTCTATTTTATGTCATACGCCGTTACATCATTGAAGAAATTCTAGATACCATCATCATCAACGGATCCGAATATCAAATAATTCAAGGAAGGAATCAAAATTCTGTACAGCCGGATCGGTCCGCCTATTTTAAAAAGGAACCGGTCCGCCTCGGACCGATCCGCCCTCTACCCGGACTGATCCGCTTATGCTTCAAGCCAGTATACCCCGAATCGAATGCAAACCGAAGATACCACTTTCAAAAATGAACCGATCCGACCTTGAATCGATCCGCATCCTTACCGGACCGGTCCGCCTAGGATAAAATCGTGCAGATCGTGTTCAGTTATTTTCAGCCCAGGTTTTCTTTTATAAACCAACTTCGGGGGTTTGTTTTCTAAGACTTTCATAGACGATTTTCAGAGTCCTAAAACTCCAAGTCTTCAACTTTTTGAGTCCGAAGACTCTTATTTGATTCACACCACAGAGCCAAACCCTTGTGAATCTGTTTGCAACCCAAGAACACATTTGTGTGCCTGTTCATACCCTTGTGGAGAAGATCGTCCTTCTTATTCATTGCTTCCCTCCTGGAAAGGGAAACTTCCAGCCGCCGACTACAGATCCGACGCCTGAGGGTAACTCTGTGTCACTGTATTTTCATTGTAATCCGAGAAATCGTATGTTACAATATTATTATGAAAATAAATGGTTCCTTTGGGAGATTTTTCCTCAATTGTGTGTGTTTGATCGTACTAGCATGTTTTACATCATATTCAATCACACCTAGTTGCATGTTTAGGGTTTAATTGGGTAAAACTGTGTTTAATTAAATAATATATCTATTTGATTGCACGCGCACTCTTTCAGTCAGTCATGTTGAGGATGCTACGAATTATTTTTACTCTCATATTATTTATGTTTAGAACTGAGAAATCTACTTATGAATTTTAGGGGGTGTTACAAGTGAATCCTTCAAAGTGACTGAATGGCTGAAAAGATCTTGCAAAGATTTCAAAAATTATTTAAAACATAAATGTAAAGAAATGAGGCTCGAGGTTGATTGTAAGATTGAGGTTATAAGAGCATAATCGTGCATTTGAAAAGAAAGTTAAAAACCCAATAGAATCCAAGGCACATATTGTGGAAAAAGGTAAAGTTAGCAAGAACATGAAAATAAAGCATGTTGACCAAGGTGGTCCTTTCAAAGGACTAAAAGGCAGACACTTCAAAAGGTTCGATGGAAAATGCTCAGTGTTTGACAACATAGGTACATCGTGCTAAAGATTATTGTAAGCAAAAAACTGAGGGAATAAGAAACGTAATCCCACACAAGCCAATGCAACTAATGTGGAAAACCTTTCGGACAATATATCTAATTTGAGCCTCTCAGTCATGGTTTTAAATGTCAACTTGGTGCGTAACACTAAAGAATAGTAGGTGGACACAAGGCTACTTTATACATTTGTTTTGATAAGTATATATTATCTTACTACCATGTCTCAAATCACGAGGAACGAGTCTTTATGGAAAATTCATCTAGCTCCAAGGTTAAAAGGATAGGAAGAGTTCTACTCAAGATGACTTTAGACAATGACCTTACTCTCAATGACGTGCTTCATATCCCGAAAATTCAAAGGAACTTGATTTATGGATATTTTCTTAGAAAGAAAGGATTTAAATTAGTATACGAATGTGACAAATTTGTAGTCACTAAAAGTGGTATGTATTGTGACACCCCATCTAATTAAACATCGGTTGATGAGGACTTTATTAAATTAAAATACGTTTCTCATATGGTCCATTCTTAGAATCACTGTCAAGAAATTTTCAATTACTAACCACCTGAGTGAATTAGACTGGTGCCAAATTTTATCTTTCTTTAAAACAAATAAATGAAAAATGGGGAAAACTAAAGTAAACATTCACAACATACTACAGTCTAACCATCACAAAATATAAATGAATAAGAGTTTGCCTAATAAACCATTCGGCTAAAATACAAAACCAAATACTCCATAATAATAAAATAACTAAAAGACTAAAAATTATCAACGGACAACATATCCATACATGGAATATGAAATGAGATCCTACACTGGATCAGAATGGAAGAATCGTCTAATCAAATCGTGTTAGTATCCACAATACTATAACTCCGAGTCCCTAGAATGAAGTCACGCCTGGTATCCCTGCGGCTGGACACCTAAAAGGTTTTGAACATACTTTATATCAAGTTTTAGTACACAAAACGTTTTGAAAATGTTTAGCAAGCGTTTATAACATTAAAATTCAATTATTGATTACACATGTTGACGTACACTCTCTCTTGAGTTTTTTCTCACCTCTAATCTATAGTGCACGCCTAACGTTCTATACTTAGCCCACCTAGCTATGCTAACCAAGCTAAGTAGACTAAACTATTCACACGAACTTATCTACACATCTAAGTTCCCATATTGCCCATATAGTAATTAATTTATTAACATCTCTCATGTGTTAATTATCAACATAAGTAACATTCCTCACATGTTATCTTTTAAATTACTACATTAAGTTTCTCTCACTTAATTATCACTTCGATGTCCACAATCATAATTAACATGCTCGTGTGTTATTAGCTTAATCATAATTTAATTTCTAGACTTAACTTATTCTCATTAGATATACTCTATCTAACTGTCTACTGTCACAGATTAGTAGATAAATCGCATGGTATATATATATTTCCCACACAATATATATATAAATAAATATATACTTCACTATAATATCCTCGTACCACACATCAAGGATTAATTGGTTCGGATAACCCTTCGACCCCAATTTCTCATGTCATTCACATTGGTCCGGATAGCCCTCGACCACAATGTAAATGTTATACACACACACACACACACACACACGCACACACACACACACACATATATATATATATATATATATATATATATATATATATATATATATATATATATTGGTCCGGATGTCTCATCGACCCTAATATTATAAATATTCGATATTGGTTTGGATAGCCCTCGACCCCAAATCGAACTTTCATGTGTTGGTCTGAATTTTCCCCCGACCCCAATACATCTAATATACGTTAGGTATTCAAACCACCTAAGTATTCATATGATAGGTATTCACGCTTATACTTAGTATATCTCTCTCGTATACTAATCGCACTAAATTTCTTTATGAATTATCCCATTTATCGTATTCATGAGTATTCACACAACTCTAAGGGTCCTAGTCACCCATTTATAAATTTCAGTAGTTAAGTCTAACTTGCCCTGCTGGTCCACTTCATCAATTCAATTCCCAAGCTCCTCCTAATTCATTATCTTTCTCTCGGATAATTTACGGTATAAAAATTAACCCAAATTCATTCTCATCTTAATCCTCTCAATAAGACCAAACCATACCCCCATCATGAGCCTACTGTAATATTTTAAATCTCTCAATATTACTTTAACAAAGTCCCCACGATTTAGGAATTTAAGGCAAAAAGGAGAAATTTTCATTTTTTTTGGGTAACCGAATCGATTCGCAGGAGGCCGAATCGATTCGTTTTTCTGCAGAATCGTCTTCTCCAATACGCAAATACGTTTTTCACCATTTACATGCAAAGAACTCTCATGATTCTTAAATAAACTCAAAACTAAGTTTTCTTAACCATTACTACATGCATTAGGATCAATTCCAACGTGATTTTTACACCAAATCAATACCATATCTGATCAAGAACAAATTAAACCCTTATAACATCAAAAACCCTAGGTTTCCATTCTCATCCTCTAATATTCATCCAAACCCAGATTTAATTCGTGGATAATAACACATAATTACTAATTTATTATCCTCTACTGACATCAAATCGTTATACATGAAAATCCTACCCAAACATGTATTTAAATCAATCTTTTCTTCCAAGAATCATCAACATATCAATATAATTAGAACCCTACACACATGGGTATTATAACTTCGTATTAATTTATAATAAACAACTTGAATCTAAGTTTTTTGGGTCTAAAAATGTGGTCTTGCTGAAGGATTGATGGTTCTCTCTTCAAATCTTCACTCCTTAGATGCTTACGATGCAAGATTAAGGTCCAATCCTTCAAGAACAACTCATAAGCCTTGAAAATTATTCTCTCTCTTCTCTCTAATGGTTTCCTCTGGGTTTTACTGTTTATAACCCTAGCCTCAAGTCTTAAACATCAGATATAACACTTAGAATTTCGTTGGTCCCTTAACCTCTATTTGCCAAATGACCAAAACGCCCTCTATAGGTGTCGGTTTGGTCTAAAATTAACCCGAAACCTAAATAATACCCCCGTGTACACTTTTTTAAATATTTCGACCTATTAGGGATCATCCGTGACCTCTAAATTATCATCCGAGTCACTAAAAATATATTTCCTTTCTCAACCTCAAATTAGCTTACACACGACTCCTGGTTGAGATATAATAAAATACGCACATATCACTCGATATGTCGTATCACACTAATTATCACTTATTTACGATTCACACATAGTAAATATTATAACATAATATTAATCAGTATCTATATCTCGATTAATATTTACTAATCAAATTTATCATTTAATCACATTAAATTATTTCACTCACGTAATTTAAATAAAATATATTTTCTCAATTAATTCCCGAATTAATTAAATTATAACTATGCAGAAATACGGGGTATTACATACTCCCCCCTTATAAAGAAAATTTGTCTTAAAATTTGGACATACCTGCGATGAATAACTCTGGACACTACTCTCACATGTCATCCTCCCGCTCCCATGTCAACTCATCAGTATTATGGCATCCCACTAAACTCGCACTAGTGGTACCACCTTGGACCGCACTATGATCTAGAATAGCCATCGGCCTCTCCTCATATGAGATGTCTGACTAAAAATCAATCTCCTCAAGTGGGATGCGCCAGAAAGATCCCTCGCTCCTCTTATACTTCTTCAGTGATGACACATGTACGCTGAAGATGCTCTGGAAGTCCCAATATGTACGCTACTGGTCCCACCCTGTCTATAATAGGAAACGGTCCCACATATCTCGATGCTAACTTCCCTCTCTTACCAAATCTCATAATTCCCTTTATAGTAGATACTCGAACCAACACCTGGTCACCAACGTCTAACTCCATGTCTCTTGTCGGCGTCGGTATAACTCTTCAGCCTATCCTGAGTTATTCGAATACGTCCTCGAATCAACTCAATCTTGGAAGTAGTCTCCCCAGTCATCTCGGGCCCCTATAACTTGTTGTCCCCCACTTACAACCAACAAGCGGGCGAACGATAAGGCCTCCCATATAATGACTCGAATGGTGCCATACCAATAGTAAATTGGTAAGAGTTTTGATATGAAAACTCTACCCATGGGAGGTATCTCTCCCACCCTCCCCCACAATCTAGGATGCACATCCTCAGCATGTCCTCTAGCATCAGATTCACCCTCTCAGTTTGCCTGTCTATTTGTGGGTGGTACGTCGTACTCAACCGTAAATCTATGCCCATGGCCTCCTGAAAGATCTGCCAGAAGTGTGATATAAAAATTTTGTCTCTATCAGACATAATATTTATCAAGACCCCGTGTATCTTAATAATCTTTGAAATGAATAGTTGCATGTAATGCATCGTCTCGTAGTCTGTGCGAAATGGTAAGAAATGAGCCACCTTGATCAGTCGATCCACTATCACCCATATGAAATCATGACCCCACTGCGACGTACGTAGCCCAGTAATAAAATCCATCGAGATGCTTTCCCACTTCCACACGGGAATATCAAGTGGTTGTAACATCCCTGAAGGCCTCTGATGGTCAACTTTCACAAGCTAACAAGTTACACACTTTGAGACAAACTCTGCTATATCTCTATTCATGCTGGTCCACCAGTACTGTCTCCTCATATCTTGGTACATTTTATCCCCATCGGGATGTATTGAAAATCTGGAACCATGAGACTCAGTCATAAATGCATGTCTTAAACCCTCATCCTCGGGTACTACTAATCTTTCATTAAAGTGCAGGCCTCCCTCTGAGCTGACTGAGTAAGACTCTGCACCCTTAGCTAACAACTGCCATACCCTATCCTGACAAAAGTGATCCTCTGCCTGTGCCTTCACTACCCGCATAACGATCCCAGGAGTGATAATCATAACTAATATGTACGCTCTGGCAACCTCTTCTTCCTGTCGAAGCTCACTTCACTTTCCACACCTCCGCCAAATCTACAGTAGGTCGTCGACTCAATGAGTCTGTAACTACATTAGCCTTACCAGGATAATACTGTATATCAAATTGGTATTCCTTCATGAATTCTAGTCACCGCCTCTACCTTATGTTTAGGTCCTTCTGTGTGCAAAGATACTGAAGTGACTTATGATCCGTGAATAATGTAAACTGCTCCCCCAATAGATAATATCTCCATATCCTCAATGTAAAAATGACCTCTGCCAACTCGAGGTCGTGGGTGGGGTAATTCTTCTCATGGGGCTTTAGCTTCCGAGACTCATAAGCTATAACCCTCTCCTCCTAGTGGAACACACCCCCAAGCCCCTGAAATGATGCGTCAGTATAAACTCGGTACTCAAATCATCCCCTTGGCAAAACAAGTACTGGTGTTGATGTCAGTCGATCCTTTAGCTCGTCGAAGGCCAACTGACAATGGTCATTCCACACAAACGGTACTCCCTTATGAGTCAAGTTCGTTAAAGGCCAAGTAATCTTTAAGAACCCCTTGATGATGTGACAATAATATCCATCCAACCCCAAGAATTTGCAAATCTCGGTTAGTGTCGTGGGCTACCCCCACTCCCTCACCACCGATACCTTACTCGTATCAACAGCTATGCCCCTATCGGACACAATGTGGCTAAGAAACTGTACCTATCAAAGACAAAATCCACACTTACTAAATTTGGCGTACAGTTGATGGTCCCGTAACATCTGTAGAACCGTTCGTAAGTGCTCGGTGTGCCTATCCTCTGTACACGAGTAAATAAGGATATCATCGATGAATACTATCACAAACCTGATCCAGAACCTCCCAGAATAATCTATTAATGAGGTCCATGAACACTACAGGAGCATTGGTGAGACCAAATGGCATCACCCTAAACTCGTAGGATCCATACCGCGAAAAGAAAGCGATTTTAGGAACATCCTCCTCCCGAACATGACGCGACTCAGAAAGTGTCTCTAATGTGCGTTCTCTTCTAGGCTCAAGTGCAAGCCTGTCACGTTAGTAATAAACCCGGTAAGTCGGGATTGTATCCACAGGGAAATAGGACAATAAAATTGTAACGATGTTGGATGATAAAAAATCCTAACTCTGACTCAAAAGGAAACGAAAAAGGTGATTTGATTTGTGGAATAACAACACTAGATGCAATTGTAAAATTATGAAAAAGTGCAACTATTCTAAATAACCTAAAATACAGATGAAGAATAATTTGAAACTTTAAATTATATGATGAGAAAAACAGGACGGGAATACAATCCCCCAACCCTAGTGTATTGTAGGTATAATACTAATCGTAAATTTAAATGATTAATTAGACCCAGAATTTAGTACTCCCAAGCATTACGTATATGAGGTTCAATCCCTCACCATACTTAATCAGAGGATGAGTAAATCAGTATTGTGATAGTTACACTCGAATTGCATTATAAAGCATCCCGGTTACCCGGAAGCAAACGAGATCCACAGATCTACAATTATCGCGTTACTGCATAATACGGTCGTAATAAATCACTAAATTCAAAGGATTAATTTTATACACATGTAACTACCACATCAGGTTGAGTTCATGTATCCCGACCTTAGAAAATCTAGCCTAACATGCTGAGATTAATGAAAACGATTTTTGAATTGCAGGAAATAATGATTACACTAAGGAAGAATTGTAGAATGGTGTAGAAAGGAAATTAGACAGGAGAAATTAACTACTAATCTTACCAAAGCACTAAAAGCAACAATTAAAAATACTGGTAATCACAGAAATCTGAACAATCTTCAATCTTGGAACTAAATTTGTAATCAATCTTCAAACTAGGGTTTTTACAGAAAGAATGGAAAATTATATTAATTCTCTGTACTAAAAAATGATAATAACTCGGGTTTAAATACCCTACAAAACTCCAAGAGTTTTAGCTGAACTTGGAATCTCCATTAGAGAAAGATAAAAAATAAAAACTCGACAGTTGGACCATTCCGGTCCTCCCTCGGTTTGGTCTGGCTGGAATATGGATCGGTTCTTTTATTTCTTGGGCGGATCGGTTCGTTTGTTTTCTTTCAACTTTGATCTGTCTTCGGTCCGGGGTTCTCTGCAATTTGGCATTGCGGATCGGTCCGATCCTCCTTTGACTTTTTCTCCAAACTTTGACTGCTCATAGCTTTCACACCGGGATTCCGATTGAGGTGTCGTTTATTCCTAGTGTGTGTAATTGAAGGCTCTTCAACTTTTCTTTAGATGCCTCATCCGAATTCCGGGTAAAAATTACACTTCTGCACTTTTGACTTTTCCTTCTTTTCTTTCTTGATTCTTCCGGTTTCTTTCTTTCTTTATTGACATTAAATACCTGCAAAATTAGTACGAAATACCAGAAACTCAGTGTACTCGTTAGAATAAGTTAGTAGAAAGATTATGAGATAAAATTAAATCGATTACGTTGTTCGAGATGCTAAAAGTAACTAAATTAGAGGGATAAATTTGGAAGAATTTATGCCTAATCAGAACACGCAACTCGTGATAGCCTGACCTCAAATAGATCTTGGAGAAGTACGCAACCCCTCTCAACTGATCAAAAAAATCATTAATCCTAGATAAAAGATACTTATTTCGTATCGCCACCTTGTTCAGCTCCCTATAATCCATGCACAAGAGGAGTGAACCATCCCTCTTCTTCACAAATAACTCCAGAGCACCCAAGGGCGATGTACTCCGCCGAATGCAACCTTGGCCAAAGAATTATTAAATCTTCTCCCTCAGTTCCCCTATTTTTGAAGGAGCCATGTGATAGGATGCTTTGATAATTGGTCTCGTTCCCGATGCTAGGTCGATGACAAACTCTATTTCCCGGCTCGATGGAAGCCCGGGTATGTCTTGAAACATGTCCTTAAACTCCCTCGCCATTAGAATTGAGTCTAAAGGTACTACTATCTCATGCGAGGTCTCCTCTTTAATACAGTATAGGTGAGTGTGCGATCCTCCCTCAGGCAGAGGCATCGCCACTAGGAACATCTCTTGCCTTGGGATGGAGAACACTATAGTCCTCTCATAGCAATCTACCATCGCTCGATAACTCGCCAACCAATCCATGCATAGAATCACATCGCACCCCTTTATGTTTAACATTAGGATGTCTGCCGCTAGACTCAGTTTGCCAATCAAAATATCGACTCCTGTACATATTGAATGTATCGGTGAACTACTACCCATCGGTGACTCGACACACATAAGAAGACTGTTGACTGTCTCTAATAAACCAGCAACTCATGCAAAACTAGCCTTAATAAAAGAATGTGATGCCCTAGTATCAAATAGAATCCCACCCTTAAGCCCGTGAATAGGAAACGCGCCCTCTACTGCAAGCGGCCCCTGAGGTGATGGAGGCATCGGTATATCTCGAAAGTTGTATACACGCCCATAGTGCATTTGACACTACTATTGTCGTGTCAGTGCTAGTGCTGAGGATGGAGCCAAAGAAGCCTACTACCTCTATTGAGCACCCTGTCGCTGAATCTTATCTCACTGTGGGAAAGCCTTACTCTTATGACCCTATTGGCCCCATGTGAAGTACTAACATAGGAACTATCTCTTCCCCTGGCCCTGATGGCCTTGGTCCTGCTAGCCTCCCATGTTCCCTTAACCCTGACGGTCCTGAGGAATCTGCGGCTGCTGGGGACCCTACTGGCCCTATCTGTCTGATCTGTGCCCACTAAATCTAAATTTCTTAGCAAAGTTTCCCTATCGAGAGTTCTGCCCCTCCTGGCCCACAGCCTGCTGCTGCTGCTGGGGTGGTGCCCCACTACCACTACTCCCCTGTGAATTGCCCTACTGGCTAGTCTCTTTTCCCCTCTTGATTCCCTTCGCATGGAAGCGATAATCCTAACAGTGTACAAGTGCGGCATTTAAGACGTCACTGTAAGTCATCAACACATGATTACTAATCAGATGTTGCCTAATCCCAGGTCAACCCATTCATAAGCTTAGTCTTCTTCCTCTCTTCGTTGCTCACCTCGTCTGGCATAAAGTTATCCAGGCGAGTGAAATCCTCCTCGTAGTCAGTTACTGAGCGGTTACCCTGACATACCTCCCTGAACTTCCTCCTCGTCTCTGACTCAACTACAGGTAGAAAGTACTTGCAGTCAAACCGCATCCAGAACTATGAAATAGTCATTGAGTCTCTCTCCTCAGCGGTGGTCACTAACTCCCACTACTGAAAGGCTGCCCTTGCTAATCTGAAGGTGGCTAACATCTGCCTCTAAACCTCACTGAAATCAAATATGCACAGATGGTGCTGAATGTTCTTCTTCCATTGGCATACCTCCACTATATTTGTACCGCCCTGAAACTCGGGCGGGTGACCCTTCTGGAAGGTCTCCTTGATACTATTCCAAGTGGGTTGCCGTTGCTAGGAATGAATAGCTAGTCTTGCGGCCTGCTATTCCTGAAGCTGAGGGAAGTGGGTTGCCATGGCCCTCATAGCTATTTCATTGGCCTAAGCCACCATCACTTCCACCTAAGTAACAAAAATCATCTCTGGTGGTGGCGGTGGTACCTGTTTCTCCTGAGGGTCCTCCCTAACCTCGTCTTTTACTACTACCCTCTCGACTCGATCTCTCCTCGGCGCCATACTGAAATAGAATTAAATTGTATAAGTACACAATTTATACAAAAATCTAATAGCAAAAGCACGATATTTAGACCTAACCCAATGATAGGTCTAACCTGGTTCAAGTTCTTATAAAAGAACTTATGACATTTCCTCTAGTAGACATCAATAAATTATAAATAAATAATCTATTGATAAAGACGATGACATCAACCCAGATGCAGTAAAAGGAAAACGACTTCAAAGTCTTTTGGTCCTTATTTTTTAACTTATATATTAGAAGGTCGGCCTCAAAGCTTTAATGAAACACTTTTAACTCCGAAAGCTCCTTTCCAAAAATAGGTTGTATATAGTAAAATTAATTCTAATCATGAAAAATTATACTTAGGAATTAGTGGACCTTCCATTAAGCAATAAACCTCTTAGATGTAAGTGGATGTTTAAGAGAATTTCGATGGTAAATGGATCAAATAAAAAATACAAAACAAGACTTGTGGCTAAAGGCTATAAGAAAAATAAATGATTAGATTACTTTGATACTTACTCACCTATTATGAGAATCACATCCATTAGAATGATAATAGTTATTGATGCATTACATAACCTTAAGAATCGTCAAATGGATGTTAAAATTGAATTCTTAAATGGCGAATTAATGGAAGAGATATACATGGAACAACATGAATGGTTTAAAGTTACTGGGTAAAATAGGAAAATATGTAGGGTTGTTAAATATATATATGGATTAAAGTAAACACCTAAACAATGCCATGAGAAATTCAACAACGTAATGATGTCAAATGGATTTAAAATAATTGAGTGTGATAAATGTGTCTATCATAAAAGACACTCAAAGTGGTTATGTCATTGTTATTGGGAGTAATAAGTATATCATTAACTCCACTAAGAGAATGTTATCCAATAAATTTTACATGAAAGATATGGGTATCGCAAATGTTATATTAGGAATTAAAATAACTAAAACATCGGATGAACTTGTCTCATCTCAATCTCAGTATATTGAGAAGATATTTGATAAGTTTGACAAGGGTAGTGATATCATAGCTAAAACACCTATTGATCCAAATCTTTATTTATATAAAAATACTGGGAAGGAAATATCTCAATTAGAGTACTCTCATATCATAGGCAATTTGATGTATGTTATGAACTGCACTGGCCTAAAGATTGCTTATTCATTTAAAAATTGAAAAGTATAAAGTAATCTAGGGTAAGATCATTGGGGTTCTTAGATATTTAAGATATACCCTCAACTGTGGATTTCACTATACAGAATATCCAACTGTACTTGAAGGATACTGTGATGTCAATTGGAAAACTGACTCTAAAGATTCTAAATCCACAAGTGGATATGTATTTACAATTGGTGGTGTTGCAGTCTCTAAGAAATCCTCAAAATATACCTGTATTCCTAAATCTACCATGGAATCTAAATTTATAGACTTAGATTAATCTAGAAAGGAAGCTGAGTGGATTCGTCAATTTTTAGAGGATATTCCAATGTGGCTAAAACCTGTGCCAAAAATTCATATACATTATGTAGCCAATCAGTAATTGGCAAAGCACAAAGTAATATGCATAATGGTAAGTCTTGACACATACGTCAAAGACATAATGTCGTAAAACAATTGATTTCTAATGGAATAATTATCATTGATTATATTAAGTCTAAGGATAATATCGAGGATCCTTTAACTACTGGTTTGAATAAAGAGCAAGTATACAAGTTTTCAAAAGGAATGTGATTATAAATTATAAAATAAAAGTTATCTTGATCGCAACCGTACCTAGATGATTGAGGATCCTAAGATATAGTTTCAAAGGGACAACCATATATTAATTGACTCTTTAAGTGAACATTAACGAGTTTTTAAACTCATACCTATTTCAATGATAAAACATTATTACCTACGACATAGTTAGGGTAAATCATAGCTTTTAATGACTTCTATAACTTAGAAATCCAAGTGGAGTATTGTAGGAGAAATTACTATGTGAAGTATATCGTCTTGCTTTACACAAAAAACTAAACAATTCAAGACATCATGTTCACTAGTTAGTCAGTAAATCCAATAGTTTCTCACTGGGGAGGATTCAATACTAGAAGATATCTCTCCCGATGAAGGAGTTTTCTAATAGAAACTCTATCTTCTGTATTCATTGTCTTTATATGTTAATACAACCACTTTTCATTCATGTGGGGGATTGTTAGAATTTATAGTTTATTTGGGTTTGACCAAAAACCTATTTTTGTCATTTTTGAGGACAATTTATTATAGGACCCATACGTCTTTAGAGATGGTTACGAGTTGGAAATTGTTCTCCTCTATGAGGAGTATAACATAATATAGTCACATGTACACAACCATAAATAAATGAACGGGGAATTATTGTCCAGAGTATCCATTTATAACATGAAACTTGGTTAAAGTGTTATCAAAAAGCCAAAGTTCCACATTGAATAAATATGATAAATGAATATAGTACATTATGACCCATTTTGACCGATGGCATTGGTGCCCTTAAGGTATCATAACAGTTTGAAGGATGAAGGACTTATATGGGATTATATTGACTTCCAAGCATACATGCACACTATCATCAACTGCCCGATCTGACCCGATACAGCATGGGCTCGGGGGTCACGGGCCTTAGGTTTTGACTTGGCTTAAATATTAATCTTTCGGCCAAATTCCATTGGGGTTTTTACATTTTTTGAGTCCATTTTTTAGTTTGTCTTTTATTTTGTGTTGTCCCAATTTTATATTTATTTTGAAAAAACCTTGTGTTAGTTAATGAACAATTATAATAACTCCTACACGCAATTTAAGTAACTATAAATTAGGCTCTCTGCATTCATTTTTAAGGGATATTTTCAGATATATTTCATGTCCTTGTTTATTTGTCTCATACATTCAAAAAGAAAGTTCTACTATTGTTGGTTCACTAAATTCTTGTAATTTGGAGTGTTGCTACTACAAGAATAGGATTGTTGTATCTTGAGAGATGATTGTCATTGAGTCCGTTGAGCATCTTTGCGGGGCAAAGTTCGTCTTGAGGATGAAGTATTCAACACTAATCTTAATCATTTCAATCCTTATCCAATCACAGTAAGCATATGTATTTTTCGAATTAATATTTGTTCTTTTGTCTACTTTTTGTAATTATGAATGCAGTAAGTATTAATGCTCTGATACCACTAAGAGAGAGTGGATGGCACTGATACTACTATGAGAATGCGAAAAAAATATGCACAAACAAGGATTCCAATTTGAGAGTGTGCACTTTAAAACAATTTTATCTTTTTATCCAAAACATACATTTATGTGATAAACAGATAAATCAAATCATGCATTCAACAAAAGCAAAGTTTCAGGATAAAACAACTTTCGAGTAAAACCTTTATTCACTTTAGAATTCTACAAGACAACCGACTTATAGACTATTTGATAATTGCCATAAGTATAATGCATTAATCTTCGCAAATCTCTAGTGAACAACTTTGATCCTCGCAAGAATCACAAAACCGAAGTCCTCCGCCAGCCTCAGCCTTCGTCTTCAGCAGTAAGTCCCCTTAGGTATCACAAGTCAACCATAAAGTACCTCTCCATAAGGTGTATGAAAGTATACAAAACTTTCTAGGTTTTAAATGAATTCAAAAGAATAATATTCAAGGATGCTTTATTGTGAATTAAACAGTGTTTTTGCAACACAAAAAGTGAAGAACTTTTGCAAAAGTTATGCAGAAACGTATCTGGTAAAAGTCTTAAACAAACTAAACATGAAACATGTATTTATAGGATGTTCACAAAATTTGAGGTGGCAGGGTCATTCGAATGACTTTACAATGTCATTCTAGCGAGATATACATCCCATTAGAACGCCATATATCTCATGTCTAACAACATGAAAAAAATCTTAGGCAGTAAGTCCTCATTTGAATCTCGTTTGAAAACATATAACAATGACCTTCTAACGATATACCTTCTCGTTTGAACGTGAGTTAAAAAAATAAAATAATTTTTCTTTTCGAAATAGAAAGTTCCTATTCGTTTTTGATAAAAAAATTAACATCCCAAATATAATTCTGTAAATTAATTTAAACTCTGGATTATTTTATACCTTATCGGGATGTCTTCATGCTTAGATATGCTTGAGTTCGGTTCATCTTGACGGTGCGTGACGATTTGTAATGGGATACGACAAACAAGTCTAAAACTATCTTATGAACAATCTCGGAAAACTTGTTTTTACATTAATATTAAAATTATTGTCTTGAATAAAAATTTATAACACAATACACCGACATACCCTTTGTCAACCTCTCAGCATAATACACTCTCTCTCTCTCTCTCTCTCTCTCTCTCTCTCACACACACACACACACACACACACACACACACACACACACACACACACACACACACACACATATATATATATACTGAAAGTCTCCTATAAGGACTCCTTAAGGTACACACCCCGGTACATACTATATTTTTAAAATAGTAAAAAATAGATTTTTTTGATGAAACTTATGGATATGATCTCCACGTTGAGAAGATCAAATCCAATTTTTTTTCGTTAAAAAAATCGTTGAGATGAGGTGGTATGTAAAAAATGGTATAAATATGCATTTTCAACCGTTGAAATGTTGGGTCGGCACCAACCACTTTATTAATTGAATTTTTTTATGAAACTTCATGAATATGATCTCAATAGTGCGAAGATCATATCCATGAAGTTTCATCAAAAAATTCAATTAAAAAGTGGGTGGGATGATCACCAACATTTTAACGGTTAAAAATGCATATTTATACAAGTTTTTTACATATCGCTTCATCTCAGCGGTTTTTTTCTTGAATTTTTTGATGAAAAAAATTGGAGATGATCTTCCCACCATGAAGATCATATCCACGAGTTTCATCAAAATATTCATTTTTTTACTATTTAAAAAAAGGTATGTACCTGGGTCTACACCATAAGGAGTCCTTACAGAAGAGGGCCTCTCCCTCTCTCTCTCTCTCTGTATATATATATATATAATCATATACATAATTGCACACACATATACATATAAAACACACTCGAACACATATATGTATCCACTCACAAACACACTAGGGAGCCAAAGATCTTATCCATGATAGAGAAATATAGATGGTGATGAGAACCCGAGGATGATAAATGAAGTGGGTTAGGATTGTATGGATATTTTAGACAACTAGCTCATAACCCATGCAATGCACAGGCTAGTGTAAAGTTAGGGTGTAATGATATAGATGAGTCAGGTGTAAACTACTATTTTGTCATTGGTAAATTCTTTATAACACCATTAGTAGATTTAAGTTTCCTTATATATAACTGGTTATCAATAATAAAGATAAGAAGAAAAATCTACTTGTGAGTAAAGAAACAATAATTCCACCTAAAGTGTGATATCCAAAGCCAAATAATATCTTGGGATCATGTAATGGGATCAGAACGTATCTATTTTTTAAGATTGGGAAATTGTCAAACACTTATAATACCAAAAAGAAAAAAGGTTAAAAGGCAAGAAATGTCATGACCCCATATCCAGATTCCTTTCCCTTGGCGGTTGGTTTATATAAGATACATTTATTTGTAAAAAAAGTATTAAAATTGTGTTGAACACTGAAAGCCCAAAAAATGGTCTAAAATAATTTGAGCCCCTCTAATGTACCAACTCGTCATAGCTCCTTATATCAATTGGTACATATCGTTTTTTTCATATCATTGCTTCTATATATAAACATTCCTTAAGCTACCATTATCAAACTAATCAAACACGAAAAGTATAATATCAACCCAGAAAACCCGAAAAGGAAGTGTAACAAATGTTATGTTTACATAAAAGTCATTGACCAAAAACATTTACTCTCTTTAAGTTTTTTCTTCATATGGAAAACTATGTATAAATCATCACCGTAAAGTTGCTTTAGAAAAAATTATCATTGCATAAAATTAAAGAGTCACTTACCATAAGAAAAAAAACTTTCACTACTTAGATCTCACATTCGGAGTAAACTAAGTTTATTCTATAAATATTAAAAAATAATCGTGAAAAAAGAATGTGAGAAGAAATTTTATTTTTCAGCACAATGTACATAGAGGATTTTCTCTTACCCATAAAGAAAATGGCAAATCGACCATTGATGATAAAAAAATATATAACACTATAAGAAACTAAAAACATTTAATAGAACTACTAATATAAATTTGATTACACTCCAAAAGTATTTGCTTACATCCCATGTAATGACCCCACTTTTATATGCTCATATGTATATAGTTCGTTTTTACACTCATGTGTTACTTATTATCTTATAAATGTTGTATTATTAGATATGTGGTATTATTGGCTATCAATATAACAAACCCCATTTTTAAATATGAAGAATCAACTGTAAATTGGATCAAATCGAAGTCTTATGACATATCTTAAGGTAAATAATATGTTTTGGGATAGAAAATATATTTTTATGAAACTTTAGGGACTAAAATAAAATATAAAAAGGTCCATTTTGTAAATAAAATATTTTCAAGGACCTCTAAGAAATATTAAAATTATATAGTGTGAAATTACCAAAATACCCTTCATGTGTAAAATGACCCTTATACCCTTATCACCTTTCCACCACGTGTTAGTCACCTCCACATTACACATGTCGTCTTTAAAGAGAAAGCTAAAACACTTGTCATTATTTGATGATATTAACACTACAAGACCACTCCGAAATTCGACACCTCGGCGTTGAATCACCACTCCAAAAAGCTTAGTCATTAGACACGGTCAACACCGTAATATCCTTGGAAACTTATAAATAGGGCCTTTGGGATCATTTATAACTCACACCAATTCCTTGAGAATTATAGTCACAAAAGAGTGATAGCTTGAGAAATATCTTAAGAAGGAGTTCTATAATTTTGAAGAAAGAATTCGTTTCGTATGTATGATTTTATTTAAATGTTGTAATGCATTTTTACATTTTTAATTTCGTGCTTTATAGCTTTACTTAGTAGTTATGCTGGGAAAATACACTAAAGGCTCCATTAATCAAAACTTAAAATTTGAAAACAATCTAAATTGATTTTATTTTCAAAATATGTCAAACTTGTTTGAAAATATATACACGCTTTAAAAAAAAAAAGATTTTTGTAAGTAATTCCTCGTTATTATGGAATCTCATTTAAGTAATTCCAAAGTCGGTCCCGATGAAATTTTGTCTAGTTGAGATGGTATTTAAGTGGTGCCCCTGTGACCCTCCATCTCTACTGGGAATAAATTCGGAAATGTTTTGTCTAGATGAGATGGTATTTAAGTGGTGCCCCTGTGACCCTCCATCTCTATTGGGAACCGACTGATTAGGAAGAACTATGAATTGAATTCTTTAAATACGATGAATAAATATTAAAAATTGAGAAAATGGTTTTAGTAACCTTTTACAGCAAGTTATTTTAGGATTAAAATACAATATTTAGAATTGGATTTATTTAGAGTACGTAATTAAACCTTTATTATATTTATTAGATTAACGTGTGATCTAAGACTCAATATCTGTATTTTCGAGCCTCTATTTTAAGTGAGTACTCCATGCAATTTCTTGGGCATTTTGATTATATTATATTACGCAAACTATGTATATTTTTGTGAAATGCTTTTATTCTCAAAATGAATCTGATACCGATGATTCCGTCGTTTCTTATATGTTGATATATCTCCATATAAACATCTGATTTGAATTCTGAAATTATTGATTCGGCCTACGAAAACTCTCTTACTATATTGGCCTTGACTAGCGGGTGGAAATATTTAGGTGGTACCTTCCTAGCTGGTTTATCGCTGGTGTGCCCTAAACAAGGCGTTGTTCGAGAAATCATGATTCTCTGTCTATGATGTTACCTGGTGGAAACATTTGGGAACACTATATGTCTGGGTATTAGAGCGTACATGGCCACTAAAACTGAATAATTGACATATGCTCAATTATTTTATCTGCTCTGTTCTGAACTGTTTATTCTGAATATATATATATATATATTGTCTTTTAATTTATATATATTATCGGAAATTCTTATCTCTATGTATATAACTTCTGTTCTAAATTGAATAGGTATCAATTTTCTGAAAAACCCTGGAATGTCTGGAGATTGAATCTCATTCGGCTTTTAGCTGACGTTATATAAATAACCATTTTTCAGGAAATAATTAAGCTCATGGATCGAACGTAAAAGGACTATCTTGAAGATTTTAGCTTTTAGAGCTCCTTTTGTTACATTAAGTAGAATTTTTTTTATTAGATAGAGCATGCTTGGTTCTGTAAGAGGGTAGTTTAGATAAGATGGAGGCGTAACCCCTTTTGAGTACAATAATGATAAGTTAAATAGCGACACTATTGATTAACCACAAGACATACAAACACGACTCAATGAAGATAGACTCAGTTTGAACTCACAAATGTCTCGTGTATAACCCAGAAGGAATTAACGAACTTAGAAGTGACTTGGCTAGGGGGAGAGAAAAGTAAGCACCCAAGATACACCTTGGCAGGCAGCCAAACACACTAACCACCCTCAAGAATCTCTATCAAGTATTAAAAGCTTCGTAATAAATGACAATGGCGGGTGAGTAAAACTCACACTCTCTCTCTCTGATGTATATTATCTCTAGTAATAACTTCTGAATTCTCAAAAAGATCATGCCCTCCCCAGAGGTGGTTGGGGTCCTTAAATAGCCCCCCTCACACCAGCCTTGAGGCAATTCAGTCATTAATGCCTGTGAAAGACATCCCTCATACTTTATTTCAGAAACATTAAATACCTTATGCACTAGCTATCTCCACGTCATAGACATTAAATGCCAAGACGTGCCTTTTGTCTAACCATTGTGTGTTAGGGGGCTATCACTACATAGGTGGCTTACCAACCGTCTGACAGCCCTAAATACCACGGTGGCTTATTCAAGTAAAGATTTGACATTGTCTAGATAGCTAGTGACATCACCTATAGTGGATGTGACATTGAGTAGAGGATTGTTTGGTTCACAGCTCAATGCCCGATGGAACTCAAAGCCGCTCTGCCCGAGGTTCCACGGTAAGGTTCCTTCGGTGCTTTACCAAGTGTATCTAAGATGGTCAGGTCAAGCCCCAACGGTTCCTCACTTCTCAATCCTCCAAACCGAGTCCCCCTAAAGTTCTCATGTCGAGGTTGTTCGATAGAGCATGAAAGCTCTCCCAAGCCCTGCTAATCCTGGTCTCTCGCGAGTACCGTTCGACCTCGCACATAACCATTATACTCGTTACATCATTACAATCGTTATAGCTCATAGTCAATAAAAATAAAAGATACAATATGGCTAAGTTACACAACAAGCTAAAATATGAGTTGCCACGCTGAGATGCCTCGCCGAGATGCCATACTAAGCTACCATGCTAAGTTTCCACGCTGAGCTGCCTTACTTAGTTGCCACGCTGAGCTACCTTGCTGAGTTGCCACACTGAGCTTTCACGCTGCCTTAACTCTAGACATTGTTGTTGATGGGGGGATTGTCCCTAATCTCGAGATTACCTTCAAGACCCCTCTATATTTGCCCCTTCGTGGAGAGAGTTGTTGTGGGAACAAGAAATGTCTTTACGAAAAATTCTCAATCCGATGAATCTTCTCTGTGTGAAAAAATTCTGGCATCCTTTCCTTCATTATAGCCACTGCATTAGAACCTTCAGGAAAAAGTAAAATTCTCCCCGATGTACCTGAGCCAAAGCGGTGCGGCTTATTGGTGCTTTGGCGAAGGGACATCGCTACTTTTTCCTTACATTGAGCGATCAACTGTTCTAGCTTAACTATTTAAAAGTCTCCCGAAAGGCCCACTAACCTTCTCGAATACTCATTTTTGCTCTAGGGAAGTGAAATTCTCCCGTTCGTGCTGTTGTGGAGTATAGTTGTGAGCAGTGATTTTTTTCATTAGGAATGCCCCTATCATTGGGACTTGTGAAATTCTCCCTTGTAACGCTTCGCTATGTCCAAAAAAGCAAAAATTCTCCTCGATGTAGTCGAGTCACAATTTAAATAACTTTTGGGCTTGTGGCGAGGGGACATCGTAGCTCTTTGAACCGTTATGACATCTTCTTCGTTGGGAGTTTATTGGATATGCCTGACAAACATTCTGGGGCCGAAACTCAAACTTGCTTAAGAAGGCAACCCTTTCTATTCCCCAGACGTCACTTCACAAATGACGTGGCGTTGTCTTTTCAGTTGTCAAAACACTTCCTGAAGTGCCACGTGTTCATTTGAAATGATTATAGGCGGCCTTGCACGTGTGGTGGTGGGAAATCAATAGACAAGTTTAAAAGGTTTTAAACGTCTCTTTGTTCAAAACCCTTCTCTTTCCTTCGTCTTCTTTAAGCTCCCGTCTTCTTTAGATAGAGAACTTTGTGCCAAAACCCCATTGTTGTCTAGCTCTTTACCTAGCTTCTTCCTTCTCTCATTTTTTTTTCCACCACCTGTGGTTGCGCTCCTCCCTCTTTGTTCCTAGCCCTTCTTTTATCGAGCAGTTGCGTTCATCACCTACTTACTATGGCTTCTTCAAGTGCCTCAAAAGTTACCTCCACCACTGCTCAGCCAAACTCCGCTTCTACCACCTATGGCGCCGCTGCTACCCCTAGCACCACTACCCTGAATGATGCTCATTAAGAGCAAATAATCTTCTACCACCGGTCTCCCATCTTCGGTGAAGATGATGAATTCTCTGATGCATGTAAGACCTGTTATTTTTCAGCCAAGTATGACCCTTTACTGTTGGGTGATGAAGATGAGGATTCGTCGAAGTGGGGCTACCTTCCCCCAGAGGGGACTCTACGCTTTCGGTTGGACCGTGGTGACTTCCCTTATTCTCAGATCGATTTTGAATCACCTGGGGGGTCACCAGCCCATTTCACTGCCTAGCACACACATATGCAGAGATCTCACGCTGCTATTCTTGCGAAGGTTGGTCTTCATCGAGCCTACTGGTTTGGGGAGTTCATACTTTCTAAGCATAATGCTGCGCTCTAAGTACTAGTTTCCTGATGGAACATTATGACTCACACGTTCTTTACTGCATGGGGAGAGTTCACCATTATATTGGAGGACGTCTGCGAGCTACTTGGGTTTGATCCCATGGGTGAGTTTGCATACCACGATGAGGCCTTAGATGCCGAAGAGACTGCTGATCGAGCTAAGCTTGATCGAATCTGCCATAGTTGCATTGGGTCTTCAAACAAGGCCACTTTTACTCCTCTCATCAGTTATTTTTTTGAAGATCCAACTCCGAAGAATGTCACCACTGCAATGGTACAAGGTAGAGTTACATCTCTGGAATTGTCATCTTACATTTTTGTGCTGCTTTCACGCTTTTTTCTGACTAGAAAACCCAACGACCAGCCCAGGAGGGACCTAATAAATATTTCCATCCGTTTGGCTAGGGGTTTCAACCTTCCTCTGGACGCCATTGCTTTGGTTTCCCTATATACCTGGCTGGATATAACTCATATCGACATGGCACGATCACTGGGTCATTATAACTTGGCCAATTTTGCCAATACCATTATCTTAACGGGTTTCCTTTATACCCGTTTTCCGGCCATTCCCGCTAAGTCTATCCCTTTCCCCGTGAGCCAAGGTATTAATCCCCTACGCCTCTTATGTTTCCATAAAAATAGAGTCGAAAGGAGATAATGGGGGCTTTTGATCTTTTTGACTCCTTTATAATGAGGCCATACAGCGAATCTACTTTTGCCCATTCTTGGGATTTTTTCCTTCTATAGCTTCAACGGTCAAATTCATTCCAGTTGTAGAAGATCCTTCGCAGGCCGTGGTACTTCTGTTTATCCCTGGGTTTCTTCCCTCCTTTACTAAATGGGGATACACCTCTGAACCTTGTAACCCCGATAGATATAGCAGGCAATTCGAGTTTGATCACGGGGCCCCTCGACCTGTGTTTCAATAAAACCATATAAGGGCCACTTTCGCCGAGGCTTGCACCTTCTATCTTTCAGCAGCGATGCTTGGGGTAACCTCTACCATCGATGGGTGAGTTACCCTTCCCAGTGCCACTAGGAAGGGCAATGTATCTACCTCTTATGCCACCAAGTTTCGTCTGGTGCAATTGACTAGGATTCGTGAGTTTATACAGAGTCCCCCAATATCCCCCAGTCATTTCTTTCTCTGCCTCCGAGATGGGTCTCAAGGGAAACTCCATTCATGGAGTTGAGTTACCTCTGAGTAAAATTGTTAAATAAACTCCCCACGAGCTACCCCCTATATTCCCGATGATCCCCACTGCCACGCCCAAGCCCAAGGTCATTGCAACTTCCAAATAACCTGCCCTTTCAACCGAAGCTGCTACTAGCGAAGGGCCTTCCCAATCATTAGCCAAAAAAACTAGGAAGTCCAAGAGTGGGATTTCCTCAAAATCCAAATCTCAAGCTCCAGCACAAACCCCTTTGGAGGCATTCTCGATCGCCTCCGTCCCCCCTCCCATGTCTGTAGAGGTGAGTGAAGAGCTGAGGAGGCAGGTTCAGGCTGAGGTCAAAGAATAAATGCTGAGTTTCAATGATGCACTATCATCGTTCCTCCTTCGACTGCCTTTCCCACGATCGTAGTTGATCCAACTGAGCCAACGACAAATAGGAGAAAAATTTTGAGGGTTCCTCAAGGTGTTGGTGCAACGGGTACGATGAAGAAAACTCTAGGTACTAAGTCCTAGAAGAAACGGACTCCCGAGATACATCCCTCCCCATCTCTTTCTGTTGCTGCCTCCTCTCCTCCTTCGCCGGTGGTTATATCTTCTCATTCTCCTTCCAGATCTGAGGTATGTGTGCATATTTTTGCTCATATTCACATTTTTCTTAAGGCAAGCTGCATCTGCTTATCTCTTGATACCTTTGGTGCAGGGAGTTGAAGAAGGAAGACCCAATCCCCCCAGTCCCTCCCTGGTCCCTTTCGTGGGGGGACGTTTCGGTATCTCTCAAGCCGATACTACTCCTCCCCGTTCCTCCATGATTGGGCTTACTTATTCTCGCCGCACAAAGGACGTTGCTGTGGGGGGAGGTTCTGTTGAATCTGGGGGCGTCTCCTCTGAACCAGAGACAACTCCCCCAGCCCCTTCTGAATTTTCATCACGGCACGAGGTCCTTCTACCCATCGTTACAGCTAAGGAGAGTGCCCCTGAGGTAAGATAAATAATTACTTGTCATGGCTCACGTCTTTTCTTGTCCCATCCTTTCTTCTCTTTTTTCATGTTGAACTGTAATATGATGAGATGCCTTAGGTGGAAATGGCGTCTTTGGTAGTTGGCATTCTTCTCCCCACTATGCTGGCGAGACCCATAACTGCGGTTCCCCTTTTTGATGCCATAACGAGGGTAAGTAACACTTAGATGCGTTTCTCTGTTTTTCCCGTAGTTGCTCCTCGTGTCTAACTCGTGGCCTTATGTTTGCATCTTTCGCCAAGTCTTACCCCACCCTTTTCTCTTAGTGGTCTTCCTCTTTCCAAGGCTAGGGTCGATGCTTCTTCCCAGTGTAATGGTTTTTCGGTGCCTACCCGTGTTGAGGTATCGGTTGGAGGTCCATCATCTTCTTTGAGCGAAACTCCTGCGTTGGCCTTGGTACCTTTTATTGGCGAGGGAGCTTTGATGACCGTTGAGGCTTTTTCAGATAAGGGCACCGTTGAGGCTTCTGAGGAAGTAATCCTGACCCCAACAGTTCCTGCCGCTATGGCTTCCACGGTGACTCCAATTCTCACTTCTGCAATTACCGAGGTACTTCGCTAATTTCTCTGCATTTCTTAACCTTTCAAACTTCACCTATGACAGTGACTTATAACTGAAAACACTTGTTGAAGATTTTTCACAAACTCCACCTATAACGGTGGCTTAACAATGAAAACGCTTGTTAAGATTTTTTCATAAACTCCACCTATATCGGTGACTTAACAACGAAAACTCTTGTTAAGATTTTTTCATAAACTCCACCTATATCGGTGACTTAACAAGGAAAACACTTGTGAAGATTTTTTCATAAACTCCACCTATATCGGTGACTTAACAACAAAAACACTTGTTAAGATTTTTCATAAACTCCACCTATATCGGAGACTTAATAACGAAAACGCTTGTTAAGTTTTTTTCATAAACTCCACCTATATCGGCGACTTAACAACGAAAACACTTGTTAAGATTTTTCATAAACTCTACCTATATCGGTGACTTAACAATGAAAACACTTGTTAAGATTTTTTTTCATAAACTCATTATTTCTTCTACCTGCTCTCAGGTTACTCAAGAGGATTCTCCACCAGTTCTTTCGCCCATCGCTTCATCCCATCGGGAACCCATTATCTCAGAAGACTCTAGTCACAACGATCAAGGTTCCATGACTGGTGCTGCTGCTGAGAGCGAATCTGGTTATGAGCTTCCTCTGCCTGACTTGGCTCCTCATGCCTTCTGCCTGATGGTGCTTCAGCGTTCTCTTCAAATGCCTGCTAACCATCTCTTGGTAGTTGAGCAGGTTACAAGCCACCATCCTGAAATGTTCAATGTGGATTGCCTACGTTCCAACCTCTCCGTGATGAGTTACAGGCTTCAGGGCATGGCTACCATTATGGCTGAAATCGCCAGCACTCCGACCTCAAACGTTACCAGATCCCTCCTCAACCAATTCTTGGGCTACCTGAGGGAGTTGGCCATGATGGCTTTCGTTTTAACTAGCTTATCACGCATTTAAAAACTTTGAAGAACCAGCGACTGGATGGCCAGAGGGAACTTCTCTGGAAACATCAGGAGGATCAATGGTCTAAGGAAGCTAAGTTAGCTGAGTTAGCACCTCTCCTTGCAGCTGTTGACAAAGAGGTGGGGGATATCGAAGAAGCTCTGCGTCTGCCCAAGCTGAAGTGAGAGAGACTCCTCATTGAGCATACACATACGCAAATAAGGCTGAAGGTTTCTATAAATGCCCAAAAGTCTTGCCTGGCAGCTTCTTCGGGAATTCTTGGAGATTTTTTCTCTACTCCAGATCTTTGGTTCCTCTTAGGTCAAAGATTTGTTATAAATATTTTCCTTTTCTTCTTTTTATGTAATTATTGGTGTAGACGCCTCATTCTATTACCCCCTAACTCTCCTTAGGTCCCTAGAACCTCCACTCATGACCGCGAACCCAGGTCATGTCCCGACCACTGACCTAGAAGCCATCGGGCACTCCCTGGCTCGATTTGACAAAAATTCAAACTCTTCATCTCGACTGAGATTCAATGAATCTTCGAAGGGCACTGAATACCCTTTCCAAAGATCCGCCCCGTGAGCGATTCTGACTTACCATGCGGACGAATGATCTGTTTGCGTCTGAAACCCGACCTAGGGGCCACCGGGCGTTCCCAAGCTCTATTTGACCTAAGTCAGCCCTTCAGCTCGACCGAGGCTGAATGAATCTTCGAAGGGCACTGAATACCCTTTCCAACGGTCCATCCCGTGCGCGATTCCGACATTCCATGCGGACGAACGATCCGTTTGACTCCGAGAGGTCACCAAATGCTTCTCGGGACCGGCTGACCAAAGTCAACTCCCCGAACCGGGTCAAACTCTTTGGAATGTAGAGGTACATCTCCTAAACTTTCTAATGGTCCACCCCGTGCGCGATTCTAACTTACCATGCGGACGAACGATCCATTTGCGTCCGAACGACTCCCCGTCCAGCGGACCGATGAACACTTCCCAGCCACATTTGACCCAAAGTCAACTCCCGAATCCGGGAGCGGTCCAAAGGACTTTCTAAGGTCTCTAAAATAAATTTCCAACGGTATGCCCCGTGCGCGATTCTGACCAACGGTTTGCCCTCGGTGGCTAATTTTCTGAAAAAGCCTGAAGCGCACTGCCAAATGGCAGGTCCCAGACCCTGCCTATCGGCACCTGCCGATAGGTAGTTCCATGGAAATGCCGATCGGCAGACCCTGGGCCTATAAAAGGAGTCCTTGGCCTCATTTTCAAGGGAGCCCAGATTATAAGCAAATCACCCTCAGTAAGCCCCCAGAAACCTCTCTCGAAGGCAGCGTGATTTCAACTTCCAAATCCCTTTTTCACCTACACTTTTCATCATCCCTTTCATCAAATTTGGTGAATTAACCACTCTCCATCATCATCCAAGTGCAAGGGCTGCTTTTCAACATTCAAGATCAAGCTCAAAGTCTCCAAGAAGGTCCATCTTTCTCACCTTTCTCTTCAAACCTTCTTAAATTTGCAATAACTTGTTTTATTACTTAAAGCACTTTTATTATCTTATTTCACATATCCTAAAATACTTTTTATCTAGTATTATTGCACATCTCCTATTTTCCCCAAAAAACAAGAATAAGAGGGTTTGCTTATAAATTCCAAATAGGGATTCTCACACTTTTTCCACACTTTTCTCACAACTAAAACACTTTTTCTACACACACACTTACAAATAAGAGATTTCTCCATTTGGATTTATGGGTTAAACCCCACCCCTCGTTTTGTATGCGAACTACGTGGACTTTGATGCCTTTATAGGCTACATAGGCGTCTCGGGATAAAACCCGAGACTCGAGTCCTTTTCTCACTTTTTCTCTCATTATTCTATCTTCTCTCTATCTCATTTTCTATTATATTCTATATACTTGTTCTTAATGACGTATTATTCCACATACGTTATCGTTCCCTTATAGCGATCAACGCAAGAATAATCGCGCAAATCCTATTTTCTACATTAATCTCCCATTCCGACGGATGACTCGCTTTACTTTTCCATGATACAAGTCGAGGATTCCTACCTCCATTATATATATACACATGCACACATATCATGGGGGGAAATATAAAGGAAAATAGCAAATATTCATGAGAGACCTAAAGGGCGGAATGGGTGCCTAACACCTTCCCATTTCGTAACTAAGCCTCCGAACCCTTCTCGAATCATTTTGGTTTCGCACGCACCAGTATATCTTTGGACTCCATCCTTCGGGGTGGCTCCCCCTTTTCTTTTGTCTGTTTTGAGTCAAATAGACTGGCGACTCTGAATCTCTCTACATTTTCACACCTCACAAATCGACGCCGACCGAAGCGCTCTCCTGAGAGGGGACGCACGGGACCCAAAGGATCCTTTCTCCCTCCGCGACGGGGATCGGGGATGGCCACAATGGCGACTCTGCTGGGAACTTTGTTATTTTGAGGGCTTGACTCTATTTACATGGATGCTATATTTGTGTATATTTCCCCCATATCTGCATGTTCCCCTTTCTCACATGTGTATCCCATGCTTATGCTTATATTCACACACTTGTAGAAAATTCTCCATGTACACTTCACACCACGTGCACTTAGGATCACATGTATATCCCCATGTTACACGCATTACCCCTCCATACTTGGTTTACCTTTTGGGGTACTTGTACTTTGCTCCCAATTTGGCATAATCAAGAAAGGCATTCTCATCATAAGATAACTAATAAGAGAATCATGCATGATTCACACAACATCACCAAAGAGCATTGATATTGACTAAGTTTTACCCAGTAACTGGAGGGTCACTTTGTGATGGGCACTGATCCGGCAGGTCGCAGTTAGCCTAAGCAATATGACTCTCACCTTCCATTGGCCAAGTACCTTCAACGTATATCGAACGGTTCCCCCCCATCGTACCACTTGACCGAAGTCATGACGGGAGGTATATCGCAGGGAATTCGTTCATGTACGCCGAGTATATTGAATTCTCTCTCACACGTACCGTCCCCACGAGGTATATGGTAAGGCAATTCACGTACACTCAGGTATATCAAATGGCTTGTCCACACGTACCGATTGCCCGCAAGAGCAAGATGTATATCGTGGAAGTCACTCCAAAGGGGGGAACCCATGCCGATTCACCCAAACCAACTGCATACCCGCATATAGGTGTCAAACCTAGGACACGCACTTTAGATTGGTGGTTTCAACTCGAAACTCTACCGAAATTCCGGATCGACCTGCCGCCCGATTTTCGCGCATTTTTTAAAACGGGACCCTGTCCGCGAGCCTGGTTATAAGTTCAAACGTAGCTTTGCATATATTAAGACCACTAGTTTTCCAGGCTCGGGTCCCATCCGGCATTGCATTTAGGAGAATTAAATACAAGTGAGAACATAATAATCATAATAATCATGCTGAGTTCTCCAAAAACATTTCTCCATTTTTATTGAAAATCCAAAAACATTTCTCCCCTTTTTATCAAAAATCCAAAAACATTCCTACATTTTTATCAAAAATCCAAAAATAGTTTCTTCCCTTTTTTCTCAAAAATAAACCTCATCCTACCCCTTCTCAGGTCGATCGCACGCCATTGGCCTGGCTCCTTATTGACTTCGGTCTTCAGTCAAATCACCCTGGAGTTTCATCCGCTCCTCTACTACTTCTTCCGAGTCTGAAATCCATCCATCTTCCATAGAGAATGTGGATCAAACACCAGTTATACAACTGGATCTGCCGACAGTCCTAGCTCAGCTCGTGGTCAAGATTGACAACCTCCAAGATGAGGTTCGAGAAATGCAACGAAACCAAGTCCCTATTCCTCAAGAGCTCGAGGCCTTATTCCCTTGTGCTATGGGTCCACCCGAGCCTATCTGGGTCCCGAAAGAATATCAGCATGTTCCGCGTGCCCCTCCTGCCAATGGGCCGTCCCCTGCCCAGCTTCCGATGCCAAACATTGCCCAGCCTATGGCTAACCTGCCAAAAGAGGAAGAGTTGAACAAAGTCAAAGAAGATCTCAAGATGCTCACCAAGAAGTTTGATCAGGTCAGGATCTCTGGGAATTACATGGACTACACCCATTTGTCTCCTTATCCTAAAGCGAGGTTACCCGAGAAGTTCAAAATGCCAAATATCGAGAAGTTCGGAGGGAGCGGACCCCCAATTGTCCATCTTCGCAGTTATCACCGTTCCATGTCTCTCCTAGGGGCTTTCGAAGAAGTAATGGCCCAACTATTTCAGCAAACTTTGAAGGATAGCGCCCTCCGATGGTTTTTATCTCTTGAGGAATCCAGAATCCGTAGTTGGGAGGATGTAGCCTGAGAATTCAAGTCGCAGTATAAATACAACGAAGAGCTCGAGGTCACCCGTCGTGATTTAGAGTTGCTCAAACAAAACTCTAGAGAATTAGTCAGTAACTTCATAGCCCGATGGAGGGAAAAAGCACCTACCATGACCAATCGGCGATCTGAGGAAAAACAAGTCAACATAGTTAAGAAGAATTTCTTTCCCCATGTCCGAGCAACCATGGGAGGACAGTACTACCCCCACTTTCGAGATCTCAGAGAAGCAGGAGTAGAAATCGAGGAACGTCTCACCAAAACAGAAGTTGAATCGAAGAAGGTGTCCGGACAGTTCACCCCTAGAAAGTATGATAAGCCTGCCAATGCTACAGTCTCAACCATCAACAACATCTCTCAACCAACCACATCATGGGCACCATAAAGCTGCCCTGCTCCCGTCCGAAGGGAATACACTAAGCTTCATGCTCCCCTCTCCAAAGTTTACCAAGCCCTGTTAAGTCGAAACCTTATCAAACCCTTGGATCCATGTCCATTGCCAAATCCACTCCCAAGAAACTTCAAGACTGATTCTCATTACGCCTTTCACCAAAATGCTGGCCATACCACCGACCAATGCTTTCACCTTCGAAACATAATCCAAGATCTCATTGACCGGGGTACCATCGCCCCACCAGCCAATCCTAAGCTAAACACTACTCACAATCCACTCCCAAATCACATTAATGCCATCTTCTTGGAAGAAAACCCGAATTTCGATCCATTAACCCAAATCACACCCCTACACCCTCTTAAACCTCTTCAAATTTGCCCATATTTCCTCCTACACCCTACTAGCCCCGCTGATCAAGCACTGTCACTCCTTACCAGAGCATGCATAACTGTCCGGACCCGTTTTGAAAGTGGAAGTATGGAATTGTCAGAGGTATTAAATCAACTCCTAGAGTTCGGGTTGAAATTGCCCTCACAGATGAATATCGATTGCCAGAGGTTCAGTGCGCTATTTTTGGAAGCGCGAAAATGGGCCCGAGAATTAGATAGTTGGGTGGTACCAACCAATGAAGTCAACTTCGATGGTGTTGCCCAAATCATGGCAGAAGCATTCAGTCAAACCAACAACATTTGCAGTATCACCGAGTTATTTGGTTCTTTGAAGCTATAGGGGCACTTGATCCCTTCACCCTTACACATCCCCACAGAATGGGAGAACCTATATGAGGAAGCCGTTGAAGTTGTGGAATGCATTGAATTCACGGGGGAAAACAGAATTGTTGCCACCAGATGGGGGGAAGAATTCGAAGATTCAAATAAAGAACAAGCTTCAGGAAGAACTGGCCCGGTAGACGACTTATGTGGGATGATATCATTTTAAGAACTCCTCGGAGAAATAGAAAGGGTGGCAGGACAACCTGAGATTGATGAAGAAACTAGATTTAAGTTTTTCCCTTCTTCAGTAAATCACATGACCAGATCTGGGAGACATTACCAAGTTCCAAGCTCACTGCCAGCAAATGACAAAGGGAATGGCGTTGAAAACCTTCCTATGCTAGAAATGACCATCGAGGAGAGAAAGATCGTCGATCAACTGAAGAAAACTTAAGCTAACATCACTCTATGGGGGATTTTCATGTCTTCCCAGCTGCATAGAAATGCTTTAATCAAGTTGCTCACAGGACCCATAGTTCCTCCTTCTACCACACCAGAAGAAGCGGTAAATTTGGTCGGATCCTTGACCTCCACCCGAATGTTGTCCTTTTCTGAAGAAGAAATACCCAAAATTAGGCTAAATCACAATCATGCACTCAACATCTCCATCGAAGTTATGGGGAAGGTTGTACCGCTTTCTGTCGTTGATAACGGATCCACCTTGAATGTCTACCCACTGAGAACCTTCAAATGTTTAGGTCTGAAAGAAAGTGACCTCGCTCCAACCTCCGTTGCCATGCGTGCCTACGATAATACTCGTCAGGAGGTGATGGGATCCATAAAACTTACAATAGGGGTTGGCCCTATAAACCCTGTCGTTGAATTCCAAGTCATTGATATCCCGGCCTGTTCCAACCTATTGCTCGGATGACCCTTGCTCCACAGTATAAAGGGTGTCTTTTCCTCATTCCATCAGAAATTGAAGTTCTTCGCCGATGGGAGAGTCATCACCATTTTGGGCAACGACAATGCCGAGGGTGCAAGCACCAGCAGTCCAATTCTTGAGATACAGCATGGGTCAAATGATATGTTCCTATCAGGATTCCGAGTCGATCCATCCCTACTCCAGGCAGGGGACGATTTCAAAGAAAGGGTTTGTCCAGAATATGACCCTCATGGCAATGTTAATGTGATTCAGATGATCAGAAACATGTACTTCATGCCCGGACTGGGGCTAGCACAAAGGCAGCAAGGGACACTTGAGCCCATCGAACTGAAGAAAGCTTTCCCTCCTTATGGTTTAGGGTATCAACTATCAGAACTAGAGCTCAGAATGATCCGCCAGACTCGATCAAAGAAAGGGTTAGACTGCATCCGAACTGTCTCAGGAGGCTCCCTGAATGGACGATTCATCAAAGAGGGCGAGGATTTCCCCTTTTTCAGTTTTCCAGGACCATGGTACGACCACACAGATAAGAAGATGAAACCTGGAATGGAGATCTTTTTCCAAGATAACTACCCATGGGCCAAAAGTTTCCAACACCAGGTACCACCGCTTATCAAAGATACTGAAGAAACTGAGGAAAGTGACTCCGAAGATTCCTTTAACCTGCAAACACTGGGGCTGGCACTCTACATGGTTCACTCAGGCACTACATCAATGGACCATCCCGTCTAATCAAAGCTGCTGATACACCTATCCTCAACTGGCATGTTGCGCCAGTTCTACCTCTTGAAATCTCCCCTAACCCCAATATTCACCCTGTTTCTTCTACAGTTTTCTATCCTTGCTCAAATGTAATCAAAACCTCTTTTGATGAGGTTCTCAATGCTATTTTTCCTATCAATGAAATAAATTAAGATTTTGAGTATCTTTCTGTGCCTTATATTAATTGTTTAGATTCTAATCAAACTTTTGATGATGATGATTTTGCAAATAAACAATTCTTAACTGATTTAAATAAGGTTAATAACAAACAACATAACCGCGTTCAAGTTAATGAAGAGGAGACTGTTGTTATTAATCTCGGTTCTAGTATCCAACTGCGCGAGATTAGGATAGGGTCCACCCTTGACGAGCATGAGCGCGCATAACTCGAAGAATTGCTAAAGGAATTCATGGATGTCTTCGCATGGTCCTACGACGATATGCCCGGTATTGATCCTGAAATAGCTCAGCATGAGATCCCCACTCTCCAAGATTACAAGTCGGTTAAACAAAAGTTGAGAAAACTCCGCATCGAATGGTCACTCAAGGTCAAAGAAGAGGTGGTCAAACAGTTGAACGTAGGTTTCATTCGAGTAATCGAATATCCCACGTGGCTAGCCAACATTGTACCTGTATCGAAATCAGGAGGAAAGGTTCGAATGTGTGTGGATTATCGAGATTTAAACAAAGATTCTCTGAAGGATGATTATCCGCTACCTAATATCAGCATGATCGTGGACAACACAGCCAGTCATACTCTCAAGTCATTCGTCGACGGGTTTGTCGGATACAACCAAATCAAGATGCACCCCGACCACTAAGAGAAAACTGCATTCATCACCCAATGGGGAATCTTTTGCTACACCGTTATGCCATTCGATCTCAAGAATGCTGGGGCTACCTACCAAAGGGTTGCCACAACCATCCTGCACGACCTGATTCACAAGGAGGTCGAGGTTTATGTGGATGATATGATTATCAAGTCCAAAAGTAGAGAAGGTCATGCTCCTGATCTCCGAAAGTTCTTCGAACGACTGCGGCAGTATCATATGCGACTCAACCCACATAAATGCGTCTTCGGCGTTACAAAGGGAAAACTCTTAGGATTCATGATCAGTGAGAAGGGGATAGAAGCAGATCCCGCCCAGCTGAAGGCCATACTTGAGATGCCACCACCCCGAACAGAGAAAGAAGTCCCAGGTTTTCTTGGGAAATTACAATATATCAGCCGATTCATCAGCCAGCTAACCTCCATTTGTGAACCAATCTTCAAGCTCCTCCAAAAGGATTCAACCAAGGTTTGGAACGAGGCCTGCCAAGAAGCTTTTGATCGAATCAAATAATATCTGACCCAACCTCCAGTTCTCATGCCACCATAGTCTGGTCTCCCTTTGCTCCTATACCAAACCATAACCGACACTGCAGCTGGGGCTTTGCTAGCCCAATACCTTGAGGACTCCCGCAAAGAAAGAGCCATCTATTATGCCAGTCGCAAATTGGCCGGGTACGAGGTCAACTACACTGCTTTAGAAAAAGCATGTGTCGCGCTTGTCTGGGTTACCCAAAAGCTGCGACACTACATGCTCGCCTTCTCCATCAAACTTGTATCCCGAATGGATCCCATTAAATACCTGCTTGAGAAACCCGCCTTATCCAGCCGAATGGCCCGATGGTTGATGCTCCTAACCGAGTTCGATATCGTGTATGTCACACAGAAAGCCGTTAAAGGAAGAGCCATCTCTGACTACCTCGCTGACTACCTTGTAGAAGAAATAGATGTCTGGATCTCCGAATTCCCAGATGAAAATGTCCTCTGCACCACTCAAGACTGCCTTCGATGGAAAATGTTCTTCGATGGTGCTGCCAACAAAAAGGGATATGGCATTAGGATACTCTTGGTCGCCCCAGATGACTCCCACACTCCTATCGCCATAAAATTGGATTTCCCTTGCACCAACAACATGACAGAATACGAGGCATGCACAGTTAGCCTCAAGATCGCTCTTAAGAAAAGTATTCAATACCTTGATGTATATGGGGATTCTGCCCTCATTATCGATCAAGTGCTCAGAAAGTGGAAAGTCAAGGACGAAAAGCTCCAACCCTTTCATGCCCAATTAGAAGAGTTAGCCTCCCAATTCCGAGATATCACCTTCCATAACCTACCCCGAGCAAAGAATAACCTATCCGATGCTCTCGCTACCTTGGACTCCATGGTCAACATGCTCGAGGGAATAACAATGACCCCCTTCCTAGTTCAAAAGCAAGACAAACTAACCCATTGCTACCACATTGAGCTCGTCACCACAGAAGACCCTGAGCTAGTCAACTACTGGTAATATGATATTTGGTGCCTTCTCAGGTATGGTAGGTATCCCGAGGGTTCCAACAAGAACGACCGAGCTACCCTACGAAGGCTGGATGCCCAGTACATCATCTGTCATAAGGCACTACTCAAGAGGAATTTCGATGAAACTTATTTGCACTGTATCGCAGGGGCTGACATTGAAAAGATAATGCAAAAAATCCACAGCGGGGAATGCGGGCCCCACATGAACAGTCACATGCTTGCCAAGAAGATCATCCGACAGGATTGCACCACCTATATTCGGAGATGCCCTAAGTGCCAACAGTTCTCCAATCTTCAACACCTACCTCCGCGGGAATTATACAACATGACTTCTCCCTGGCTGTTCTCCACCTGGGGTATCGACATCATAGGGAAGGTTACACCAAAGGCTTCAAACGGACATGAGTTCATCCTAGTCGCCATAGATTACTTCACCAAATGGGTCGAAGCTGAGTCATACGTAGTGTTGAACGCCAAGAAGGTAGCCAAATTCATCAAGAAAAATATCATCTGCCGATATGGGGTCCCGCACGAGCTAGTGTCAGATAATGGTTTGCACTTTGAGGCAGAAGTCACAGAAATAGTCAATGAGTATGGGATTCAGAGACACAAATCTTCTCCCTACCGACCTCAGACCAATGGTGCAGTTGAAGCCGCCAACAAAAACCTCAAAGCCATCATCAGCAAGATGACCGAAAGTTATAGGAATTGGGCCGACCGGATCCCGTACACCCTCTGGGGCTATCGAACCTCAATCCGAACCTCTACTGGAGCTACCCCTTACTCCCTGGTCTACGGCATGGAAGCAGTTCTACCTGTGGAGCTGGAAATTCCCTCGCTACGCGTCATGCTCAAAAGCAAGGTTAGTGAAGAAGACTGGTGCAAGGCCGTCTTGATGAGCTAGCCCTTCTAGATGAAAGAAGATTAAAAGCTCTTTATTACATACAGGGATACCATCGCCGAATAGCGCGATCATTCAATAAGAGAGTCAAGGACCGCGGTGTCAGGGAGGGGGATTTAGCCCTCAAGGAGATGATAGAACCCATCTGGGACCCCAAAGGAAAATTCAAGCCCAATTAGAGCGACCCTTACATTGTGAAGAAAATCTTGTCTGGTGGTGCCGCCATGCTCACTGACCTGGATGGGGAAGAGATGGCTCATCCAGTTAATCTAGACCGTCTCAAGAAATTCTACCCCTAGTCCGAAATCTCGGCGCGCTACGACTCTTCTCATCCCCTTTCTATTCTATATATATAAAAAAAAAACTCTTCATTTACCTCTACCCAGAACTACATAGGCCTGATCCTCTACAAAAAAAACACTTTTAAACAAAAAAAAATTTCAATAGGCAGCTCATACATCTTACATGAGCACGGCCCCTTCTTTTTCACAAAAATATATTCTTTTCTTATCTCCGAGAATGACAATTCCTTCTAAACATCTACTTGAACAAAAGGATTATGTATGCCTTAGCGATCGGTATAGATAATTCAAAATACAAAATTCATCGAAAGGCACAGTTGGATGATCAGAAACTTGTTTATTTCATTAATGGGAAATTACAGTACGGATTACATAAGAAAAAAGAACGGATAACTCCCTTCCCCATATTACCATAAAAAAGCCAGATCAAATCCCCCACATCTGTTACACAAATAAACTCCCCAGGAGTCCTACCCACAGCTACCAGAAGGGCCTGCACCCTCATCATCTACATCCTGAGGACCCTAAGTTTCCCTTGCCAGAATAGAGTGTCGTAAACATTCCATGGATCGATGAGCCTTAACCATCTTCGAAAAGACCACAACACCCCCTACTATGGAGTCAGATAAAATAAACCACCTTTGACCAGTCTCTACTGCCAACATCTTGCTGATTACTTTCCTCCACAACCACTTCATATAATCTTTGAGGACATGCCAAACCTTCCCGACAGACTGAGAGGGACGGATCGACGGACACCGATTTTCCCACAGAGATCCAAACAATAGACGCAAGCGCTCAGTCAAATCTTCTACTGGAAAAAAAGTTGAGGTCCGAGGGGGCACGGCCTGCTCCCAGCCAAATTGGCGCAGAAGCCGCCAAGGGAAATAAAAAGAGGTCTGTCTGAGACCAATTAATCGCACATATGAATACTCTCCTAGCTCCAGAACTGGCTGCAACTGTCCCCACCAAGGCACTGACCAATACAGCCCACGAGCCCCATGCTCCATAAGCTAATTCTCCCAATTCTCAACATTCAGGCCAACACAGATGTAGTAGCGTGAAAAGAAGTTGGGTACAGCCGACAAAGGATATTCTGGAGGAGTCGGCAAGCGGAATCTTTCAGACAACCACATGAACAGCATCACTGGGCTACCCCTCAAAAAGTCAGAACGACCTTCTCTCCAAGCATCCAGGCCATTCAGAGTCTCCGCTAATATCACCATCGCAGGATTGCGACGGTATGACATCCATAAGGTAATGGCTATAAGTTGTGGGTCCACTCGCACCTGCCCAGTCACCAATAACAATTTTGAAACCAGGCCCAGAATAACGGCTCCAGCATAGCCAGCATCACCTACTTCCCACAAATGCACAAACTGCAACACCCCCAGGAGGGAGATCATTCCTCCAGCAACTAACGATCTAGCCGTCGAAGGCGAGATATGAAGAAGCCCGATAAAAAAATCCCTAGGGGAGCGGGAAAATTCGGGTAAAGCCGCGATAACCCTGGGATTCACACCTAGTATGGCGGAAAATTCCTCGTAGGTAGGACAAACTTCCTCCAACCCAAAGCGAAATACATGGTCTTTGGGGTACCAAAATTATACTGCCGCCATCAACATATTCCACTCAAAAGGTAGATTACGCCACAAGGAAACTCGGCGCATGTTGAAAGAATCATAATCGACATTATAAGAACACATAGCTTCCAGGCTTCGAGGTAATTGACGAACTCGGTGCTACCAGGGGGAGCCATTTTGCATGACTAAAAGATGATGGGTAGGCAGGTGAGGATGCAAAGGTGTGACGAAAATACTCCACCCTCCCCCCTTTTTATACTTGAGAGCTCTCACAAAAGACATAATCCCTGCAGAAATCGGAAGGAATCCTACCCCACAAGGTACTAAAGGCTGAAGAGGGTACCAATCAAAGCTTTCAATTGATTGGGCTAGACTGAACTGTCTATAGGTAGGCCAGGGTGCTTGCTGATCGATAACCCCCCATTTTTGGAAATTTCCTCCCTTCCTCTTTTGTTAAATCAGAAAACTCAATGAAAATAAATTGATATTCTCAAAAGAATTTCAAGAATCCTGTTTTCTCCTTATAGGACTTCCCTTTTTAATTAAAACTTTCCTTCCAAAAATATTCGTTTTGTTTCATGGTCTCAGCAGCAAAGTAAAAAGCGCATATGCATCCATTCATTCATCATTAATAAAAGAAAATAAAAAAAAACTACATTGCATTGCATATATCTGTTTTCTATGTTACATCATTTTGCAGGAAATAAAGAAAAAGCCAAAAACAACGGGACTCAGCCCGAACCCACATTCTCTCTCTCTCTCTCTCTCTCTCTCTCTCTCTCTCTCTCTCAAGAGCTTCCACCCCTATGACGCGCTCTCTTTCCCCTATGGCGAGACGACGCACCCCACTACCCGAGCCAGAGTCTTCCCCGGACGAGGCTGACGGCACCAAGCAAGAAGGAACAGGGACAGCATCCCGAATGTGGGCAGTCACCGATGATATCCAGTCTCTGATGTCTCTCAGCCAAGTGGTCGACACCCAAATTTGCTGCAAGGAAAAGGCAGAATCAGTATCAAGCAAAAGAAATCAAAAAGAGGAAAAGGACCGAAAGTTTTACCGCAGGACGAAGGACCTACTCTGTCAAACCCAGCTCCTCCGGATCCATCACAAGAGGATGGTGCAGCATCGACACTATCCCTCCATCAGCCCGCCTGATGTTGTACGAAGAAGTGTGCAACCACACGAAAGGGACCTCTGAGGTCACCGCCGCCGCAGGTGTCGACGGACCACCACCACTGTGGGAAGACCCCATCGCCCGACTCGAACCCGTAGGAGGGAAAGGCAAGGCGTCATGTATGCTGGGCGACATCAACCAGCTCGTCATAAAGTCCATATAGTCATACGGCGCAGCCGTATCAGTGTACAATGCATAGGACTCGCCGATCATCACCGTGATCCTCTCATCCTCCAACAGCTGTCGCTCCCGCCTCATAGACGTAGGAGGCTGCGCGGGTGGAACCACCACCTCCTCCTCGGCGATCTGACAAACTACCCTCTCCCCGAGATACTAGGAATGGCCGAACTCATGCGCCAACAACCGCCTTATCTGCGCGTTCACCCCAGTCATCCCCGTATCCTAATGGCTGTCCCCCAAGGGTAAAAGGTCACCTGAAAATCCCCAAGTAGGCATGGGTCAATATAAGATCAGAAGGTGTAAAAACCAAGATTGAAAAGGAAAAGACCTTACCCGACCACTGGTCAGGTCATTCAAGACCTGACGCACCGCCTCCAGAGAGAGAGATCCCTTCGACAACCGGTTGGCCTTACGCTATCGATACAAACGGCAGAAGTCCCCAACAGTGTCATCCTTCAGAGCAATCAGCAGGGTATTGCACCCAATCACCTCATAGAACCACGTCTGAATTCACAAGCAAAAAGAGACGCAGAAGGAAAATGCGAATGCATGAAAGGAAAATGCGAATGCATTAAATAAAAATGCACAAAGTGAAGAATACCTCAAGGAGATACGTGGCTCCAGTAAAAGTCTATCGGCAGCACCGGCTGAATGCATCCAAAGAAGAGTAAAGGGTCGCCAAGGTCAGACTCCCCCAATCATAGAAAGGGATGTTCGAAAACATCCTCAAGTATGGCAGAAACCACAAATGGACGACGTCGCCGCTCGACGCCACCATGAAACCTCCCAGCACCAACAAGATGAATAACCGGGCCATTTGCCTCACTTGCAGCCCGTCCACCACATCGATCACCCTGCTCAGCAAAACATCCTTCAGCAGGGACAGCCGGATAGAATCTCCAGAAACTATCCTACTCACATCACCAAGTGCCGCATGCACCGCCTCCGGCCTCACCCGCAAGGAGCAATCCGCCTCTATCTGATCCCCGTCACAATCCAGCCCCAGCAGTTGTTGCATATCTATGGGAGTCACCGTCATCTCCCCGAAGCCAAAATGGAAAGTGTGGGTAGTGTCCCACCACCTCTCCCCCAAAGCATACAAGACTGCTGTCGAATGAGGCGTCTCATCCAGCGCAGCCGCCAACCTCCCAAAACCCGCGGATGATACCATCCAGCACACCACGGGTGGAAGATGCTCCCAAACATCCTTAAGCCCCATCGTCCCACGGGCACGCATGTTCTTTAAAGAGATATCCGACTGGAAAAAGGAAAAAAATTCCGTCAAAGGTCAAGAAAAAAGGAAAAATCACCCAAAAAAGAAAGGAATGCCAAAGGTCAGGTTACTTACATAACCGTCGGGAATCACTCTCGAAGAGCGATGACGCGATGGCTCCCGCAGCAAGGTCCGCTCATCCGCAACCGGCTCGAATGCATCGAAGGCATTCTCATTCCCCAAAGCAAGGGGCACCCTGTCCCTCCAATCCACATTCGCCTAGTCATCAACGATCAACCACTCTCGGTGGACAGCGGTGCTCACAAAGGCGGCCATTTCTTGAAGATCGGAACGTTAGAACAATTCGCAGAGAGAAATCACAGAAAAAGAGAATGCAAAAAGCTATGAAAAATGAAAGGGATTCGCCCCCTTTATATAGGAGGCCAAGCGCCATGCCGATCGGCACTGACCCCGACCATACCGATCGGCATTGACTCCGCACCTTCCCAAGGCAATCCAAAAGTTCGTGTCACTGTCGAATGGCACCCCTCAGTCTATGTCGGTCGGCACTCCCTTAAAATTTCGTACAGAAATTCCTGGAAAATGCCAGAAAACCCTGAAAAATCCTCAGAAAATTCCTAAAAATTCCAAGAGGGATTTAGAACGTTTTCATCAAGAAAATTTCACACTCCTTCAGGCGAAACCTCTTTTTCCCCAACGGAACCCTCAAAATCCGAGCGAATGACCTCTCGAGCAATGCGTCCGGACCACCTAATCACCTCCTCAGCAGAGTTTACAACCTCAAACCGGTTATCTCCCCAATAATCATCTCCTCCACTCAAATAAAAGACACAAAGCCTTCCCAGCCATCGGCTACCCGGTGAAAAATAATATTGCATGGTATTTTTCCCAACGGAATTTAGAAGAATCACTCGCCCCAGGCGATCTCTCCCAAAGGACAATCCAAATCTTCCCCAGCTCATTCATCGTTCCCCAGCGGAACCTCAAGTCCAATTCTTATCCCCAGCGGAACCTCAAAACCAATTCTTATCCCCAGCGGAACCTCAAATCCAATTCTTACCCCCAGTGGAACTATTTTCTTTTCCCAAGGAAATGCAATCACTCTTAGGTCAGAATTGACCTCGGTCCTGGATCGTCACCTGAGTTAGGTCAGAATTGACCTCGGTCCTCGGTCGTCACCACTCTTGGGTCAGAATTGACCCCGGTCTTGGATCGTCACCTGAGTTAGGTGATTCGTATCGAATATTGTATATTTCCGCCCGTTATCCTTATGCATTCTAGCTCTTTTATGGTCCTAAATGCCTATAATTATGCTCATTAACCAGACAACCTTGGATTTGGATATATACATGCTTTGCAGGGGTTATTTGTGCTTTTGTAGGTATTGGAACGCTAAAAGTGAGGATCCGTTGCATTTCGGAGAAGTTTCGTCGCTGGACGCTACTTCAAGGGCATTTTAGTCAATTCACATTTCTTATTCGGCTCTTGGAAATTCCACGGATGCGTAGTTCATTGAGTTAGCATCGTGTGGCCGCAAACGGTACATCGTTTGGAGTTCGGACGAAGAAGCTAGGCTCGTTTCTGTAATGGACCTTTTCCCCCTCATCATGGACCAAATGCAGCCTGAAAACAGAGTACCGGTCGACCGCGTCCCTGGGACCGATCGACCGCGGTTTCAACTTTTGCCGTGGGAAGGAGACAGTATACTTTGGCTTAAGGGGCCGTTCGACCGCGCCCCTGCGACCGGTCGACCGGTAGTGGCAGATATTTTGGGCACTTTCCTCTTTCTTTCCTTTTTCCCTTATTTTTTTCCCACTTACTATATAAACCCATTTTTGGGTTTTAATAGCAGAGATACACGATTTTAGGTTAGAATAGTTAGGGTTTTGAGGGTTTTGGATGGTTCTTCTTCATTTATACTTGGTTTGACACCCCATTTGTGTGTAAGTTGACTATTCATCATCCTCTCCATTTAATTTAAGTTGTATTTCCTTTATTTCCATTGTTGTAGTATAATTACAAGCTTTCTAATTTAGGTTTTCTTGATTTATTTACATGCTTTGATTTACACGCTTTCTAGTATAGATTTACCGCGTTTATTTACCGCTTTCCATTTACCGCGTTTTTAACATGCTTTCTAGGTAATTTAAATTAGATTGTGTTTGAATTGAACTCACTCGAGTTGACGCGTTGCTTTGCTTTGGTGATGGAGTTTACGAGTCTATTTCGGGTGCGTTGTCCTAGTTATTACGCCTAGGAGATTTGACGAGGCATATCATGTATGTCCCATGCTTACGACCTTTCGTGCGTAATTTCCGGGATATTTGTTGACGCCAAAATCTTATTAGGCTTTTATGACGATTTAGGGCGTAACAACCCTTGATTTAATTAACTGTCGAAACGAGATGCATTTGTAATAACTCGTCGACCCATGTGACCATTTTATACTAATTAACTCGGGTGAGGGATATTCGACGCAACCTATAGTTTTTACTCGCTTTCATAATCTAGTTTCAACACATTGCCTAGATTAACTTTTCCTTTTAGTTTGTAATCATCTTTTACACTTTTATTTAGGAGTATTAAATCACTTAAATTCTAACATCTCGTCTCTGTGGATTTTCGATACCCGACTTACCGCTGTGCTTGCCTCGCAAGTGTAGTAGTAACTTAGGTTTTTGTATTGAGTTGGCGAAATGAAAACAACGATTAGCGTCTTTACACGCGCTATTTTTCGCACTCAATCATTAGGTCAGAATTAACCTCGATCCTCGGTCGTCACCACTCTTGGGTCAGAATTGACCCCGGTCTTGGATCGTCACCTGAGTTAGGTCAGAATTGGCCTCGGTCCTTGGTCGTCACCACTCTTGGGTCAGAATTGACCCCCGTCTTGGATCGTCACCTGAGTTAGGTCAGAATTGACCTCGGTCCTCGGTCGTCACCACTCTTGGGTCAGAATTGACCCCGATTTTGGATTGTCACCTGAGTTAGGTCAGAATTGACCTCGGTCCTCGGTCGTCACCACTCTTGGGTCAGAATTGACCCCGGTCTTAGATCGTCACCTGAGTTAGGTCAGAATTGACCTCGGTCCTCGGTCATCACCACTCTTAGGTCAGAATTGGCCCCGGTCTTGGATCGTCACCTAAGTTAGGTCAGAATTGACCTCGGCCCTCGGTCGTCACCACTCTTAGGTCAGAATTGACCCCGGTCTTGGATCGTCACCTGAGTTAGGTCAGAATTGACCTCGATCCTCGGTCGTCACCACTCTTGGGTCAGAATTGACCCCGGTCTTGGATTGTCACCTAAGTTAGATCAGAATTGACCTCGGTCCTCGGTCCTCGGTCCTCACCACTCTTGGGTCAAAATTGGCCCCGGTCTTGGATCGTCACCTAAGTTAGGTTAGAATTGACCTCGGCCCTCGGTCGTCACCACTCTTAGGTCAGAATTGACCCCGGTCTTGGATCGTCACCTGAGTTAGGTCATAATTGACCTCGGTCCTTGGTCGTCACCACTCTTAGGTCCTCAGAACTGACCTCGACCCTCTAAATTGGTCATCCTCGCTTCCTTAGGTCCTCAGAACTGACCTCGACCCTTTGAATTGATCATCCTCGCTTCCTTAGGTCCTCAGAACTGACCTCGACCCTCTGAATTTGTCATCCTCGCTTCCTTAGGTCCTCATAACTGACCTCGACCCTCTGAATTGGTCACCCTCGCTTCCTTAGGTCCTCGAAACTGACCTCGACCCTTTGAATTGGTCACCCTCACTCCTTAGGTCCTCGAAATCGACCTCGACCCTCTGATTTGGTCATCCCCAACACGCTCCTTGGGTCCTCAGAATTGACCTCGACCCTCTGAATCGGTCATCCTCGATTCCTTAGGTCCTCAGAATCGTCCTCGATCCTCTAAATTGGTCATACACTCTCGGAAGCATCATACGGTGTTTAATCGATGGCTATCATTTATTCCAAACTCACCCATAGAGGGGCTCTGTAGACACCTCATTATGTTACCCCTTAACTATCCTTAGGTCCTTAGAAGCTCCACCCATCACCGCGAACCCAGGTCATGTCCCGAGCACTGACTTAGAAGCCATTGCGCACTCCCCGGCTCGGTTTGACCAAAAGTCAAACTCTTCGTCTCGATCGAGACTCAATGAATCTCCGAAGGGCATTGAATACCCTTTCCAAGGATCCACCCCGTGTGCGATTCTGACTTACCATGCCAACGAACGATCCGTTTGCGTCCGAAACCCGACCTAGGGGCCACCGGGAGCTCCCGGGCTCTATTTGACCTAAGTCAACCCTTCAGCTCGACCGAGGCTAAATGAATCTTCTAAGGGCACTGAATACCCTTTCCAATAGTCCATCCCGTGCGTGATTCTGACTTTCCATGCGGACGAACGACCCGTTTGACTCCGAGAGGTCACCAAATGCTTCTCGGGACCGGTTGACCAAAGTCAACTCCCCGAACCGGGTCAAACTCTTTGGAATGTAGAGGTAAATCTCCTAACCTTTCTAACGGTCTGCCCCATGAATGATTCTGACTTACCATGCGGACGAACGATCCATTTGCGTCCGAACGATTCCCCATCCAGCGGACCGACGAACGCTTCCGAGCCACACTTGACCCAAAGTCATCTCCCGAATCCGGGAGCGGTCCAAAGGACTTTCTAAGGTCTCTGAAATACTTTTCCAATGGTATGCCCCGTGCAGGATTCTGACCAACGTTTTGCCCTCGACGGACAATTTTCCGAAAAAGCCTGAAGCGCACTGCCAAATGGCAGGTCCCAGACCCTGCCTATCGGCACCTGCCGATAGGTAGTGCCATGGCAATGCCGATCGGCAGACCCCTGGACCTATAAAAGGAGGCCTTGGCCTCATTTTCAAGGGAGCCCATATAAGAAGCAAATCACCCTCAGTAAGCCCCAGAAACCTCTCTCGAAGGCAGCGTGATTTCAACTTCCAAATCCCTTTTTCACTTCCACTTTTCATCATCCCTTTCATCAAATTTGGTGAATTAACCACTCTCCATCATCATCCAAGTGCAAGGGCTGCTTTTCAACATTCAAGATCAAGCTCAAAGTCTCCAAGAAGGTCCATCTTTCTCACCTTTCTCTTCAAACCTTCTTAAATTTGCAATAACTTGTTTTATTACTTAAAGCACTTTTATTATCTTATTTAACATATCCTAACATACTTTTTATCTAGTATTATTGCACATCGCCTATTTTCATATAAATAAAACCCCCCAAAAATAAGAAAAAGAGGGTTTGCTCATAAATTCCAAATAGGGATTCTCACACTTTTTCCACACTTTTCTCACAACTAAAACACTTTTTCTACACACACACACACACTTACAAAATAAGAGATTTCTCCATTTGTATTTATAGGTTAAACCCCACCCCTCATTTCGTATGCGAACTACGTGGACTTTGATGTCTTTATAGGCTACGTAGGCGTTTAGGGGTAAAACTCGAGACTCGAGTCCTTTTCTCACTTTTTCTCTCATTATTCTATCTTCTCTCTATCTCATTTTCTATTATATTCTATATACTTGTTCTTAATGGCGTATTATTCCACATACGTTATCGTTCCCTTATAACGATCAACGCAAGGGTAATCGCGCAAATCCTATTTTCTACATTAATCTCCCATTCTGACGGATGACTCGCTTTATCTTTTCCATGATACAAGTCAAGGATTCCTACCTCCATTCTATATATACACATGCACACATATCACGGGGGGAAATATAAAGGAAAATAACAAATATTCATGAGAGACAGAAAGGGCGGAATGGGTGCCTAACACCTTCCCATTTCGTAACTAAGCCTCCGAACCCTTCTCGAATCATTTTGGTTTCGCACGCACCAGTATGTCTTTAGACGCCATCCTTCGGGGTGGCTCCCCCTTTTATTTTGTCTGTTTTGAGTAAAATAGACTGGCGACTCTGAATCTCTCTACATTTTCACACCTCACAAATCGACGCCGACCGGAGCGCTCTCCTGGGAAGGGACGCGCGGTATCCGAAGGATCCTTTCTCCCTCCGCAGCAGGGATCGGGGATGGTCACAATTGGGAAATAGCTCCCAATTTTGTAATGCCCCAAAGTTTATGAATGAAGAAAAAAAATATCTGGTTTCCCATGTCATTTCTTTCTGTTACAACTGTTTGCGTACATTATGAAGCTCTATAATTATTTCATCTCCACTTGAGTTATGATAAAAAGAACTTTCATACTCATCATAAAAAGAACTTGTGTATTCATAACAACAGCTAGATACATCAGTGGTCCACACATAATTGCTTACACATGATAGACTTTTAACCATTTATTATTAATCTTGAATGGTTTATCTTCTTCCATCCTAGAAATTAAGCAATAACCTAAGTTATGAGCCTCTTTTACAATGAAATGTCCGTCCTAATTTGCTGCAAACTTGGGTAGGGGAAACCCTCTGATGTGCTTCACTGCTGCTTTCAACACGAGGTCTCCCCCCACGAACTTCCTTGGTCTCACCAAGTTATCATATGCCCTGAAAATTGTTTTGTATACATTTGAAAGTGTTGCATCGCATTATCTCTGAGTTCATCCAACGCTTCCAACTGTACGTGCCTATTCCGAGGGAGCAGGCTACTTCATAAGGCATATCGAGCAGAGGGAACTTCTCATTCTACTGGAAGGATTGCCTCAGCCCCATAAATAAGGGAGAACGGAGTATACCCTGTAGGCTTCCTTTTAGTTATTCGATAGGCCCATAATACAGTTGGTATTTTGTCATCCCATGATCCTGGGAAATCCTCCATCGTTTTGGCCAAAATGTTAACCAAGGTTTTGTCAGTTGCCTTGGCTTGGCTATGGCCCTTTGGATATTCCACCGTTGAAGTATGATGAATAATGGAATACTTTTCTATGAGCATCATTACCTCTAAATTAATGAAAGGGGTTTCGTTATCTGAGAGGATAGACTTTGGAATCCCATAACGGCATATGATGTATTCTTTGATGAAGTTGCTCACCACCCCTGTTGTTGCCCTTCTTAGTGGTATCACTTCATCCCACTTTGTGAAGCACTCCGTTGGTACTAGTATCCATATCTTCCCCCTTGAAGAAGGATGTATTGCCCCTACCAGGTCGAACGCCCAAGTGTGAAAAGGATAAGGCGTTGCTAGGGAGTGTAGTTCTACCGATAGGGCATTGATCATATTTTTATGAAGTTGGAAAGCCTTACACTTTTGAACAAACTCAGCAGAGTCTTTCTCCATGGTTGGCAAATAATACCCCAATGTCATCAGCTGGTCATACAACTTGGCCCCTCCTATGTGAGATGGATCATGTGCCTATTTGAGGACCTCAGTTGCTTCTTCCTTCATGATGCAATGCAACGGTCTGTTAAAGTAGCCCCTTCTATAAAGCTACCCCTCCTAAATGTAGAACCTCGGGGCCCTTCGCTTAAGTCCCATCGCGTCAATCTTTTCTATTAGGACAACTTCATTTTCAATGAAGTCAATATAGGGCTGCCTCTAGTTAGGTTGAGCTTCTACGAAATAATATTGAGCTGCTTCGAAGAATAACTGGCATTTATGGCACTTCCATTGTAGCTCTTCCGCGTCCTATTTCATTCTAGGCAAAAAATATCCCTCTCTTTGGATTCTTCGATAGAGAGGTATCTCTGTTGTCTCGCAGTGCTCTCAATGTGTTTTTTTCAATCTTCACTCTGCCTCTTCTGGGATGATGCACCTTGATAACCATCCTCTTGCGTTTCTGAAGTAAAGGTTTCCCTAATTTGTGAAGTATTAGGCTAATTCCCTTAGCTCCATCGCTCCTTCCCCGAATTCCAATTATCTCCTAATCTCTCCCCTTCAGTCAGCGTCCTCCTCCACTAGCAGGATTGCCTGAACTACTGAAGGAGTTGTTCTTCATTGAACCATGACTGTAGTTGTATAGCTACTCATGAATATCTTCTGAGCAATGGTGGCATAAGCGTCTAGGTGGAGGTTTATCATTCAGGGATATCTCTTGATCTTAGTTCGTTGGAACTGGATAAGAAGCCTCTGAATGATTATTCTGTATGGTTCCAGACTCAGGTGTTTCAATGCATATTCTCCATTCACTTGCTGAATCACCAAGTTCGAATTGCCCTTAATGCAAAGCGATCGAATCCCCTTTCGAAGGGCTTCCAGCAGCCCTAAAACTAACGCTTCGTACTCTATTTCGTTGTTTGAACAAGGAAAATCTAACTTGTAGGAAAGACAAATATCCTTCATTCCTTTTGAAAGAATAACCCCTGCTCCTCCTTTCTTTTTCATCGAAGACCCATCAAACTGCATTATCCACTCTTCATCACTTGCATCTAAGTAATTGGCCTGCAAGTCGTCTCCTAGAATACTTTTTTTAGGTGGCTCGAACGTTCCAGAGGGGAAGATTACCAATAGGTCAGCGTATGTCTGGCTCTTGATTGCGCGAGGAACCACGCACTTCAAGTCATATTCTGAGAGGATGAGGTACCACCTAGCTGCCCTACCAATCAATATAGTTCTTGCCAACAAGTACTTAATAGGATCACACCTCGTTACAATATTGATTGAAAAAGATAGCATATAATGTCTGAGTTTTTGTGCCATAAAGACTAAGGCTAAACAATGCCTTTCCAAGCTACTATACCTGACCTCTAGCCCATGTATAATTCTACTGAGGTAGTAAACTGGCCATTCTTCCCCCTAAATATCTTGTGCCAACAAATCTCCTACGGGCCTCATGGTAGATGTGAGGTATAGCTGCAACGGTATTCCTGCCTGTGGGGGAACCATAATTTGTAGTGAAACGAGCAGCTTTTTTAGTCCAGTGAGCGAATCCTGGTGAACCTCCTCCCACTTGAATTTCGTGTTCTTTCGCAATAACCTCATCAATAGGTGTATTATTTCGGCTAATTCAGGCACAAATATCCTAAGATAGGAGACCTTAGCGAGGAAACTCTTCAGCTCCTTCGCCATTTTTGGACTTGGCATTTCCAAGATCTCACACTGCTTGTCCTGGTCCATCTGCACCCCTTGTCGATCAACCACGAAGCCTAAAAAATTTCCACTTGTTACTCTGAAGACGCATTTAAGCGGGTTCATCTTTATCTTATATTTCCTGCATCGAATAAACACCCTTCTTAAATCGCTCAAATGGGATTCCTCCTTCTTTGATATGATGACCAAATCATCCATATATAATTCCATGAACTTGTGGAAGAAGTCGTGAAAAATGGCCATCATTATTCTCTGGTAAGTAGCCCTAGTGTTCTTGAGTCCAAACGGCATTACTCTGTACATAAAATTCTCCAACGGGATTCTAAAAGTCATTTTTCTGCATCTGAGGGGTCCATCTTGATCTGGTTGTACCCTACATACCCATCCATGAAGCTATACATCTCATTATCGGCCATTGCATCTATCAAGCTGTCAATAGAGGGCAGAGGGAACTCATCCTTGGGGCAAGCTCTATTCAAATCTTTGAAGTCCACACAGATCCTTATTTAGTTTTTGTCTTTCTTTCCCACCGGGACAATATTAGACAGCCAAAGTGGGTGTTGTATCGGTTTGATGAACCCTGCCACTAATAAGCGTTGTACCTCTTTCTTTATCTTTAAATATAGCTCATGCTTGTACGTTCTCGTTGCTTATTTCACCGGAATAGCTGAAGGCATTATGTTCAACTTATGGTAGCTGAGTCCCTCATCCAGCCCTTCCATCTCTATCTATTTCCACGTGAAAACGTCTATGAACTCCCGAATCAACTCAACCAAAGCCTCTCATTTCTCCTTACTGAGATCTTTCGAGACGAAAATAAGCCTTGGATCCTCCCCTTCTTTTGCCAAATTCAACTGCTCCAACTCTTGTGACTGTGGCTTCGGTAATCTGGTTCTTTGGTAACATCTTCCAAGAACTCTTGTATGTTGGAGTTGTCTATTACCATATATTACCCTAGCCGATCCACCAAAAAGCACTCATATATTGGGTCAGCCTTATTATCAAGTTTTTCGGCCGCCCGTTTACACTATTATAATCGATATACCACTTTTCCTTCTTCGGTAATGACTTTTTTGCACTGCCTGCTGGTAGCTATAACTGCCTTCCTCTTCTTTTCTCTAAAATCCTCAGCCACTATTTTTCTTGAAAATTAGCTCAGCATGCTTTGTCGTTGGGCCTCATATTCCATCGAATCCACTCTGGGCCTCATCCTATCTTTGATCTCCTTCGAGATGTTTTGAGGCTGAGGGACCACCTTATGAGCTTCTTTAGTCATCACTCTTTCGCTGCTTGCAACCTCTTTATTTTGCTCGTTCAAGGGCCCCATCCTTTCTTTGATCGAGGGGACCCATGCTCCCTCCATTATTCTCGTTAGGATGCGGACATCCTCCTCCAACTCTGTGTAAAATGCTGCATCTACCAAGTGAGCTTCCTCGATAGCAAAGGGCCTCTTCGTAGCCCTAATGGTCACCTATGTCCCCTTGATGTTTTCCTTGGCGCATTGGTGATACATTGAAGGAACTAGCCCTTGGTTGTGCATCCACACTCTTTCTATCATTAGATGGTAGGGAGTTGCACTCTATATTATGTGGAACTTGATATGGGAACTCAGATTTCCCATCACAATCCCAATATTCACGTACCCGATGGACTTGGAAGACTGGTTGTCATTTCTCGAAATCACCAAGGGCATGGAAACCAACCTTTCTTTCGAAATATTGGCTGCATGGAAAGAGTTGATTGGCATAATATTGATGGAAGCTCCCCCATCCATAAGAGTACTTACAAAACTAACTTCATTGATGCTGGCAGTCACATACAACAGCCTGTTATGAGGGAATCTTACAGCCCTATCTGCATCGCTGAAGGTTACTTCTGATAGAAACTTCTTCACCAACCTGGCCATGGGTCCTCTCCATCTCAGTGAGGGGACAACATTCTTCCTCGCAATGTCAAGTATTACCTAGGTTATTTCCAACCTACTCTCCTTCGTTATCCCTACTTGGTCGAAGAACCAGGTGAACTTTGGGGATTTTGAAACTGCACAGTATTCTATTATTGGGTCTGCTTTTTCCCCTTCAACACTGTATAAATCCTCCACGTCTTTGGCGCTTGCCTCATCGTAGGCTAATATTACATTAACCATTCCCTTAGTACAATCTTCCAAAGCTTCTTTGAATTCCCCCTGCTTCGTAATTGCCTTTCTTTCTTCTCTCTCTGCTTCCTCATCATAGGCTACCACCAAATTAGCCCTATGTGCTGGGAGTGGGTTATTGTCAACATTCTGTAGAGGGATTTGCAACGTCCCTACCTTCATATACTTATCGATGATTCTCCTAGGCGTGAAATAGCTTTTCGTTGGATGCTGGATCATCCGATGAATCTGGCATTATTTGGGATCCGCCCTTGTTACCGCATCGGGTTCCCCAACGGGAATGCCTTTTTATTCGTAGACCGTTCCTCCTTAGACCATTGAATTGTAACAGCTGACAGCCTCCTCCACTGTACAAGGCAATGGTGGTGGGTCCTCCCTGTCCCTTCCAAACTTCCTTTTATTTTCCTTCTTCGGCGCCTTGCCCCCATCTGCTCCCTCGGTGTACTCTACCTGTCGGGGTTGAGATCTCCCCCCCACGGGTTGTATCAGCTGCCTAAACATCATGGGTACCATTGGACTTGGTCGCACAACCAATGAGATATTTTTAGCCGCTTTTAGGAACGCCGAAAAAGTCTCCTCGCACGTCTCATTGATAAGATGGCAGATGTACTCAGGAAGTAGCCCTCTCGCGCAGATCTGTAATAACTTGGACTCTTTGGCCTCCTCCCTCACATCGAGGGACCTTTACCTGAACCTTCGAATGTACGCCACCACTTCTTCCCTGGGTCGTTGCTTCTCCCTCCCCAGTTGGGTCAAAGTAAACTCATCTTCCGCCAGAAAGAACTTCTGGACGAACAAAATGTGCATCTCCTCCCATGTAGAAATGCTCTTGGGAGCTAAATGAGAATACCAGATATATGCTTTATCGGTTAACGATTTAGAAAACTCCCTCAACCTGAGCTTCTTGTTATTACAATGCGGCCCCAAGTGTTCAACGAAGCGCTTAATGTGCTCCTTTGGGTTTCCACCTTTTTCCTGTATATTTTTCAAAGATAGGAGGGATATAGTCTTTTGGATAAGGCTCATCATTGTATTCCTGGGAATAAGGTGTACTAAACTCGTCATAGACCGAAGCTGCCTCGCTCATAGATTGCGAGGAAGCTTGTATGAACTTCAGCATCTCTTTCTTCATCTCTTTCCTCATTTCCTCCATGGGTGATGCCACTGGGGCAACGACCAACGGGACCATAGGCTGAGTGCCCATTACAACTGTAGCGATCGTCACATTTGGAGCCATCGATACTCTCGAGGCCCCCACTGATGGATTCACAACGGAGGGTATACTTACTGGGACTGTTCCCGTTATGCCTGTACTTGGTGGGGCCGTTGGGGCTGTCCCTGGTGTTACGAAAGAATTGGCTTCAAATCCTCCCAACACCGTTGAGGCTACCGGAGTTTACAAAAACTCGTAAAACTTATTCATGAGGAGTGCCACTTGAGCTGGTCCCAACGCAGCACTCGTGGAAGCTTGTGCCTCCTCTGAAATGCCTGTTATCGCCTGAACTAAAGGTTCCTCTATTCGAAGAGCCCCGCTCCTTAGAGCCTCCAGTTCTCTCATCGCCTGTTCTTCATTGTGTTGAATGTCATTAAAGTTGAGCCTTCGATTAACGTTATCTTACGCTATACTTCTTATTTTAGAAGAATGCCTTCCTAGCAGAGTCGCCAAATGTAAGAGGGTAGTTTAGATAAGATGTAGGCGTAACCCCTTTTGAGTACAGTAATGATAAGTTAAATAGCGACACTATTGATTAACCACAGGACATACAAACACGACTCAATGAAGATAAACTTAGTTTGAACTTACAAATCTCTCGTGTATAACCCAGAAGGTAGTAATGAACTTAGAAGTAACTTGGTTAGGGGGAGAGAGAAGTAAGCACCCCAAATACACCTTGGCAGGCAGCCAAACACACCAACTACCCCCAAGAATCTCTGTCAAGTATTAAAAGCTTCGTAATAAATGACAATAGCGGGTGAGTAAAACTCACACTCTCTCTCTCTGATGTATATTATCTCTAGTAATAACTTCTGAATTATCAAAAAGCCCTCCCTAGAGGTGGTTGGGGTTCTTAAAAAGCCCCCCTCACACCACTCCTGAGGCAACTTAGTCATTAATGTCTGTGAAAGACATCCCTCATACTTTATGTCACAAATATTAAATACCCGATGCACTAGTTATCTCCACGTCATAGATATTAAATGCCAAGACGTGCCTTTTGTATAACCACTATGTGCCAGGGGGCAGTCTCTACAGAGGTGGCTTACCAACCGTCTGACAGCCCCAACGTTGGTTTACTCAAGTATAGATTTGACATTGTCTAGATGGCTAGGACATCACCTACAATGGATGTGACATTGAGTAGAGGATTGTTTGGTTCACAGCTCAACGCCTGATGGAACTCAAAGCCGCTCCGCCCGAGGTTCCACGGTAAGGGTCCTTCGGTGTTTTACAAGGTATATCTAAGATGGACAGGTCAAGCCCCAACGGTGCCTCACTTCTCAATCCTCCAAATTGAGTCCCCCCTAAAGTTTCCACGACGAGATCGTTCGATAGAGCATGAAAGCTCTCCCAGGCCCTGCCAAGTCTGGTCTCTCGCGAGTACCGTTTGACCTCGCACATAACCATTATACTCATTACATCATTACAATCGTTATAGCTCATAGTCAGTACAAACAAAATATACAATATGGCTAAGTAACACAACAAGCTAAAATATGAGTTGCCACGCTTAGATGCCTCGCTGAGATGCCACACTGAGCTGCCTTGCTGAGTTGCCATGCTGAGCTGCTACACTGCCTTAACTCCAGACACTGTTGTCAATGGGGGGATTATCCTTAATCTCTGGATTACCTTCAAGCCCCCTCTACAGGCTCTTTAATTAAAAGGTTTTAAATTTTGTGTCAAGTTGTAACTCGTTGACATTTTTAATATAAATGAAGTTTCCTTTAAAAAGCTCTGATGATGTAATTCCTTCACTTTCAGTATTTTATGATTCATAACCATGTGATTATATTTCCGCTACATATATTTTAAGAGAAATTTTTTAAAGCCAGAATACTGAATGCCTTAGTGGAATGTCAAGACACTCGTTCCCTACTATTTTTGGGTCGGGGTCGGGACAGAGGTGGTATCAGAGCATAGGTTATGAACCCGTAGACTAGTGAACATAGGTTTTGAACGTTATAGATTTCATGTTTCCATCCTTAGGAGATAGTATTAAATATCTGATTTATGTGATAACCCTCCCAATGTGTTATATTATTTATAATTGGTCTTTTAGTTTTCAATATTGATATAGTATAGTAGATCTTGCGTTTGACCATGACTGTAGAAAATGACCAAGAGAAGATCATCTATAGGAGCTAGTGATTCGAGTATAGAAGTACTAGAAGGTGCATATAAGGCAATTGAAAGTCTAGCAAAGATTATGGAGCAGCAGGTGGATAATGGAGTGCCAAGGAATCTTGAACTAAGTAGATGTACTATTAAACAGTTTAAGAAGTTGAATCCGCTATCTTTTAAAGGTACTCCTAACCCCACCGAAGCAGAAAGTTGGGTGATGCATATGGAAAAGATACTCGATGTTCTTAAGTGTACAAATGAACAAAAGGTGTCATTTCTAACATTTATATTATAAGGGGAAGCCAAACATTGGTGGAGAATGACTAAGAGAATACACGAGGAAATGAATACTTACATAGGTTGGAATGATTTCTTAGTAATCTTTTATGAGAAATATTTTCCTGAAATGGTGAAAGACGAAATGGCAGCTGACTTCATGAGTCTAGTGCAAGGGAATATGACGATTAGTCAATATGAGGCAAAGTTTATTGAGTTATCCCGTTTTTCCCGTCATGTTATAGTAACTGATGTTTTAAGAGCGAAGAAGTTTGAACGTGGGTTAAGGTTGAATATTCGTAGTCGAATTTCCATCCTAAAGTTGACATCATATATTGACGTTATGACTAGGGCTACAATAGCTTAAAGGGATGGTGATGAGTACAATCGAATTAGAGATGGTAAGAGGAAGTTTGGGGAACAAAAAGGAAAGAACCCTAATAATAGAAATTTTTTTAGGAACACATCCAACGTTGGGGGATCTAGTGATAACAAACAGTATAATAACCAGATATGTCAGCAATGTGGAAAGATGCATAGAGGACGACCTTATTATAAGGATTCAGGAGATTATTTTAGATGTGGACAGAAAGAACATTAGATAAAAGACTGCCCAAACCCAACAAGGGTTTCGATAAAGCCTTCAAGTGCAAAGAAGGATCAAGGAAAACAGGGTAGAGTTTTTGCACTTTCTGATACCCAAGCTTCTAATGCGATAGTATTAGGTACACTTTCTATATGTGCACAACCTTTTAAAGCTTTGATAGATCCCGGTTCTACCCATTCGTTCGTATCTATACATGCATTAAATCACTTTCATAGATTGCCTGAACCCCTTAATCATAATATACATGTTTCTATTCCTTCCAGTGATTTATTGATTGGTAAATTAGTATACAAGGCTTGCCCCATAGATATTGATAGTTATAAACTATTTGTTGATTTGATAGTTTTAGACATTAAAGATTTTGAAGTCATTTTAGGGATGGACTGGTTATCATCATATCATACTAAGGTAGACTGTTTTGAGAAGAGTGTTACTTTCCAAATTCCTCACCAACCAAAATTTAGTTTTGAAGGAACTGGCATCATATCTCCGATGTGTATTATTTCTGCAATGCAAGCCTATAGTTTTCTTAAGAAGGGATGTCAAGGATTTCTTGCAACTATTACTAGTTTGCAGACGATAGAGCCTAGATTAAAAGATATTCCTATTGCTTAGAAATTTATGGATGTTTTCCTTGATAATTTACCCGGTCTACCTCCCAATAGAGAAATAGTATTTACCATTGACCTTCTTCCTGGAACTATACCAATCTCAAGACCACCATGTAGTATGGCACCTTTAGAATTAAGAGAGTTAAAAGTTCAATTAGAAGACCTTTTAGACAAGGGTTTTATCAGACCAAGTATATCTCCGTGGGGTGCTCCAGTATTATTTGTTGAAAAGAAGGATGAGACGATGAGGTTATGTATAGATTATCGTGAGCTGAATAAGGTAACTATTAAGAATAAATACCCCCTACCTCGTATAGATGATTTGTTTGACCAACTAAAAGGTGCGCAAGTATTTTCTAAGATTGACCTTAGGTCAGGCTATCATCAATTGAAGATTAAGGAAGATGATATTTCGAAATTAACTTTTCGTACTAGATATGGTCACTACGAATTTCTTATAATGCCATTTGGACTAACTAATGCACCAGCTTCTTTTATAGATATGATGAATAGAGTGTTTAAGAAATATTTGGATCAATGTGTGGTTATTTTTATTGATGACATCCTTATTTATTCTAAGAGTATTTAAGAACATGAGAAGCATCTAGAGATAATATTACAAATCCTACGGAAAGAGAAATTATATGCGAAATTAAATAAGTGTGAGTTTTGATTGCCTAGCATTTCTTTTCTAGGACATGTCACTTCCAAGGAGGGACTGTCGGTTGACCTTCAAAAGATTGAGGCTATACTAGATTGGCCAAGACCAACTAATGTGAGTGAGATTCGTAGTTTCCTTGGATTAACAGGTTATTATCGAAGATTTGTTGAAGGATTTTCTAGTATTGCCAAACCTCTATCTAGGTTAACACAGAAGAAGGTGAAATATGAATGTTCTGAGGAAGCCTAGAAAAGTTTTCAAAACTTATGAATCGATTAGCGACTGCTCCAATTTTGACTTTTCCTTCAGGTACGAAAGGATTGGTGATTTATAGTGATGCTTCTAAAAATGGTTTAGGATGTGTGTTAATGAAAAATGGAAAATTAGTTGCTTATGCCTCAAGGCAGTTAAAACCATATGAGCAGAATTATCCAATCCATGACCTAGAATTAGCAGCTATAATTTTTGCTCTTAAGATTTGGAGACACTATTTATATGGTGAGACTTGTGAGATTTATACTGATCATAAGAGTTTGAAATATATATTTACTCAGAAAGAATTAAACATGAGACAAAGGAGGTGGTTAGAATTAATGACGGATTATGATTTAAATATTCATTATCACCCAGGGAAAGATAATGTAGTAGCTGACGCTTTAAGTAGGAAGTCTACACCAAATTTAACATATTTTATTACAAACCAGGAGGCACTATTGAAGGATTTAAGAAATATGGAAATAGATGTTCCTATTTATAATAAAGGTGGAATAATTGCAAACTTACAAGTACAACCCATATTGATGGAAAGGATAAAAATTGCACAAGTAAATGACCCACAACTGAAAAAGATTAGAGAAGAGGTTATTGCAGGGAAGATAATGGAATTTGCGATACGGGATGATATATTGAGGTTTGGAAATAGAGTGTGTGTTCCACGTGATGCCCAACTAAAGAGGCAAATTTTGGAGGAAAGTCATTACTCAAGATTCACGTTTCATCCCGAAAATACCAAGATGTATAGAGATCTTCGAGAAGTGTTTTGGTGGAATAACATAAAAAGGGAGATAACGGAATTTGTATCTCAGTATTTGTTCTGTCAATAAATAAAAGCTGAACATCAAAAACCATCACAACTCCTACCTATCCCGGAGTGGAAATAGGAACATATCACTATGGATTTTGTGACAAGTTTACCAAGGAGTTCAAATGGTAATGATTCTATTTGGGTAATTATTGATAGGCTAACTAAATCTGCTCATTTTCTTGCCATTAATATTACCCATTCTTTAGAAAAGTTAGCTAAGTTGTATGTGCAGGAAATTATTTGGCTTCAAGGAACCCTAATTTCAATTATTTCTGACCGTGACCCTAGATTTGTGTCTCACTTCTGGAAAAGCCTACAAGAAGCCATGGGAACAAAATTAAATTTTAGCACCGCTTTTCATCCTCAAACGGATGGACAATCAGAGAGAACTATTCAAACCTTAGAGGATATGCTTAGGGCATGTGCACTTGATTTAAAAGGGAATTGAGATGATCATTTACGGTTAGTGGAATTCGCGTATAATAATAGTTATCAAGCAAGTATTCAAATGGCTCCGTATGAGGCACTCTATGGTAGAAGGTGTCGTTCCCCTACATGTTGGGGAAAGAAAATTGTTGAGACCAGAATTGATTCAGATCACAACAGAGAAGGTGAAATTAATACAAGACTGACTTCGACCCGCTCAAATCCGTCAAGAGAGCTATGTGGACAATCGACACCGACAGTTAGAATTCTAAAGAGGAAATTATGTGTTCTTGCAAGTATCGCCAGCAAAGGGAGTAATACGATTTGGGAAGAAAGGGAAGTTGAACCCAAGATACATAGGACCTTTTGAAATCCTTGAAAGGATAGGAGCTGTTGCGTATAAAATAGCCTTACCACATGAACTCTCTAGTGTACATAATGTGTTTTACGTATCAATGATAAAGAAATATGTTCCAGATCCAACACATATCTTAAGTCACGAACCTCTTCAAGTTAGAGAAGATTTGTCACACATTGAGCATCCGGTAGAAATTTTGGACCATAAAGATCAAATATTACGAACTAAGATAATTCCATTGGTCAAAGTATTATGGCGTAATCATTCAATTGAAGAAGCAACATGGGAGTGGGAAGATGAAATAAAGGAGAGATATCCATACTTGTTTGTAAATTAATATGATTCAAGTTTGGGGACAAAACTTTTTATAGGGAGGGAATGATGTAATAACCCCACTTTTATATGCTCATATGTATATAGTTCGTTTTTACACTCATGTGTTACTTATTATCTTATAAATGTTGTATTATTAGATATGTGGTATTATTGGCTATCAATATAACAAACTCCATTTTTAAATATGAAGAATCAATTGTAAATTGGTTAAAATCGAAGTCTTATGACATATCTTAAGGTAAATAATATGTTTTGGGGTAGAAAATATAATTTTATGAAACTTTAGGGACTAAAATAAAATATAAAAGGGCCATTTTGTAAATAAAATATTTTTAAGGACCTCTAAGAAATATTAAAAATATATAATGTGAAATTACCAAAATACCCTTCATGTGTAAAATGACCCTTATACCCTTATCACCTTTCCACCACGTGTTGGTCACTTCCACCTTACACATGTCATCTTTAGAGAGAAAGCTAAAACACTTGTCATCATTTGGTGATATTAACACTGCAAGACCACTCCGGAATTCGACACCTCGGCGTTGAATCATCACTCCAAAAAGCTTAGTCATTAGACACGTGTCGGTACCGTAATATCCTTGGAAACCTATAAATAGGGCCTTTGGGATCATTTATAACTCTCACCAATTCCTTGAGAATTATAGTAAGAAAGAGTGATAGCTTGGAAAATATCTTAAGAAGGAGTTCTATAATTTTGAAGAAAGAATTCGTTTCGTAGGTATGATTTTATTTAAATATTATAATGCATTTTTATATTTTTAATTTCGTGCTTTATAGCTTTACTTAGTAGTTATGCTGGGAAAATACACTAAAGGCACCAATAATCAAAACTTAAATTTTGGAAACAATCTAAATTGATTTTATTTTCAAAATATGTCAACTTGTTTGAAAATATATATACGCTTTTAAAAAAATGAATTTTGTAAGTAATTGCTCGTTATTATGGAATCTCATTTAAGTAATTCCAAAGTCAGTCCCGGTGAAATTCTGTCTAGCTGAGATGGTACCCCTGTGACCCTCCATCTCCACTGGGAATAAATTCGAAAACGTTTTATCTAGATGAGATGGTATTTAAGTGGTGCCCCTGTGACCCTCCATCTCTACTGGGAACCGACTGATTAGGAAGAACTATGAATTGAATTCTTTAAATACGATGAATAAATATTAAAAATTGAGAAAATGATTTTAGTAACCTTTTACAGCAAGTTATTTTAGGATTAAAACACAATATTTAGAACTGGGTTTATTTAGAGTACGTAATTAAACCTGTATTGTATTTATTAGATTAACGTGTGATCCAAGACTCCATATATGTATTTTCGAGCCTCTATTTTACGTGAGTACTCTATGCAATTTCTTGGGCATTTTGATTATATTATATTATGCAAACTATGTATATTTTGTGAAATGCTTTTATTCTCAAAATGCATCTGATACCGATGATTCCGTCATTTCTTATATGTTTATATATCTCCATATAAACATCTGATTTGAATTCTGAAATTATTGATTCGGCCTATGAAAACTCTTTTACTACATTGGCCTTGATTATCGGGTGGAAATATTTGGGTGGTACCTTCCCAGCTGGTTTATCGCAGGTGTGTCCTAAACAAGGAGTTGTTCCAGAAATCATGATTATCTATCTATGATGTTATCGGGTGGAAACATTTAGTAACACTATCTGTCTGGGTATTAGAGCGTACATGGCCACTAAAACTGAATAATTGACATATGCTCAATTGTTTTATCTGCTCTGTTCTGAACTGTTTATTCTGAATATATATATTGTCGTTTACTTTATATATATTACTAGAAATTCCTATCTCTATGTATATACCTTATGTTCTAAATTGAATAGGTATCAATTTTCTGAAAAATCCTGGAATGTCTGGATATTGAATCTCATTTGGCTTTTAGCTGACGTTATATAAATAACCATTTTTCAGGAAATAATTAAGCTCGTGGATCGAACGTAAAAGGACTATGCTGAAGATTTTAGCTTTTAGAACTCCTTTTGTTACATTAAGTAGAAGTTTGTTTTATTAGATAGAGCATGTTTGACTCTTTAATTTAAAGGTTTTAAATTTTGTGTTAAGTTGTAACTCGTTGACATTTTATGTTATTTTATGTTATTTTATGTTATTTTCTATGTATTTTTAAACATGACAGTGCCTTCTATAAAAAAAATTCTATATTGGTTTAATATTAATTTTCATTTATTTAAAATAATATTAAGATATTCAAGCAGATTATCTACTCACAAAATATTGTTCTATTATATCAAATATGTTTTCAACACGCCTTAACCATATTCTCTTTCAGAATGTGACTCTCCAAAAAGTATGAATTTATGACTAATTTTAAAAGGATAACTTTGAATCCATCCACGAGTTCTGTAAGCACATCCACTAAAAAATAATTAATAAATTAATCCATTAAAATGGGACATCCATAAAGTTGATGCCTACAAATACACGTCTCATTTTGATGAATTGACTTAATAATGCCTTCAAATGAATGTCCTAACAAAATAATGAATTCAAAACCACCCTTTTAAAAGTAAGATTAAAAAAGTGAAACGAAAATTAATAAGACTCAAGTAAGAATTTACCAAATAAACAAGACACATATATAATTCTATTCTCCCTTGAAGTAGTGATAGAATGGCATGAGAAGAGGCATCCCATTCTTCATGATATTTTAACTTGCACAACCACCACCTAATATTCTCTTAAGTATTTCAAAAAAATAAAAAAATAAATAAAAAATAGACCCACACTTTCTATAAATCCCCAATCATCTCTTCATACTCTTTCATATCTCACTCATTACCGTACTCTCCTTTTGGCACCCCCATTTCTCTTTCATTATCTACAATCCTTTCTCCCCACAAAATCATGGGTAAGTCCCCTGAACTCCTTTTACGTATATCAATTCTACCTCCAACCCTTCCATTCATTTTTATTTTTCTTGTTTTGTTTTTATAGGTTCTGATAAGAAGATCAAGATCGGAATCAACGGTACTCTTCTTTTTTTTATTAGTTTGGTCTCATTACTGAATACGGGTTTATACATAACATAGTAAATTTTGTTGAAAATGTAATAGGTTTTGGTAGGATCGGTCGGCTGGTTGCCAGGGTGGCTCTCCAAAGAGACGATGTTGAACTCGTTGCTGTTAACGATCCCTTCATCACCACTGACTACATGGTATCATGTAATATATTACACAAAATATTTCATTCACGCGAAAAAGTGTCACAAAAGGTTTACAAAGTTGCTAAAAGTCGGTCTGAAAAGGTTCATACAAGGTTTATAAACCACCCCGTTAGATGGAAATTTTGGGGGCCAAAGAGAGTGACAAAATTAATGGGGCCAAACCCGAAATGGCTCCCGTTTTTGTTCTTGTTTTTTTGTTAATGAAATTTTCAGTAGATTTCCATTAAATTTCATTATAAAAAATTGACCATTTAGTGAATTAAATCTTTATGTGCATTTCAGACCTTTGGAAGTTGAGATCACCATCTCATTCCGATTAGACCACTATTAAGTTGGATCTTTTGATAAGATAGGGTGGAGATGATATTTATAGTGAGGAGATCATCTCCTCTAAATTTCATAAATAAAAAAATCATTTAATTACCCACCAAAAGTGCAGGTATGATTTTTATTGCTGTGCTTGCAGACATATATGTTCAAGTATGACACTGTTCATGGCCAGTGGAAGCACAATGAACTTAAGGTCAAGGACAAAAAGACCCTTCTCTTTGACGAGAAGCCAGTCACTGTTTTTGGCATAAGGTATAATCCATTACAGTGGATTTGATTATATATATAATAATGCTTTTGTGTGGACCAGTCCATATTGTAAGAGTGCAGACTGAACACGTGTTACCTGGTGGTGAGCCTAGAAATTATCGGCTAAATTATAGGCACACACTCTCTTCTGGGCTCACTGCCAGGTGGTACATGTCCGGTCCGCACTCTTAAAATGCGGAGTGATCCGCACAAGAGCAGTACTGTGTGTATATATATATATATTATATTTATATATAGCCGACTCCAAATAATTGGGGAAAAGGCTTTGTTGAGTTGAGTATACTTATATATATGTTGTGATCGTTTAGGAACCCTGAAGAGATCCCATGGGGCGAGGCCGGAGCTGAGTTTGTGGTGGAATCTACTGGAGTATTCACTGACAAGGACAAGGCTGCCGCCCACTTGAAGGTTTTATATGATCTCTCTTTGATTTTTGATTAGCATGCATTATATATATGAATTTGTTGATTTGGTCTGGTTACTGAGTTTTGTTTCTAAAATGAAGCCCGCTTTGTTAGTAGTATTGATTGAGTATTAAATAATTATATTTACCAGTGTTCTAAAAGGCACGCCTAGGCTTGAAGCTTGAGAGAAAAGCATCGCCTACGCCTTATTACGCATTATTCTTGGTAAAAGGCGTAAGGCGCACTTTTAAAAAAAATAGGCGCTTTGTAAATTTAGGACCTATTGTAATATGTATTTTGGAAATAGGACAATAAACATTTTATTTATAATTTTAGTCCCTATTTTTAAATAAAGCCGCTGGCGCGGACCCATATTCATAAAACGTCAACCAATCACAGCATGCCACGTGTCCCTTTAATTTGAAAATAGGGACTAAAAATGGAAACGAAATGTTTGTTGTCCTATATCCATAATCAATATTATTTTAAGTCCTAAAAATACATAATCTAAAAAAAAAAAATATGCCTTGGTGTTGGTGAAATGATATCGCCATTTAAAGGCTTTTTTTTACAAATAGAAGCAATATCTCGTCCAAAACAATCAAAATACATTTTATATATTGATTATGGAGCATGACTATGAGAAAGATGGCTACCAAACATATGGATATATTTTCAAAATTCAAGGTATGTATTATTTTATTATATTATAAGCCTTAGAATAATTAAAATAATAAAAAAAGGAAAAACTCCTTTTTACGCCTAGGCTTCGCCTAGGCGCACCTAGGCTCCTAAGGCTTGAGGCTTGACCTCTACGCCTCGTGCCTTTTAGAACTTTGATATTTACAATTGGTCTCTGTTTGGTGTGCATATAATATAAGAAAGCTGGATAGGATAAATATACTATCACAGTGATTTTAACACTGATATAAGATTGAATATTGAATGACATGTTTCCTTTGTTCTATGGGTTAAAACCACCAGCTCACCTAGGAAGTGAGCTTATTTTATGCAACATGTATCTTATCAGACTTGTTGATGGTTTTTTGTTGTATGAATGAGAAAATGATTGATTTAAATTATCGGGTCGGAAGTCTTTTATGTCTTTTCTATGAGTTTGATGGGTTGACTTGGGTTGTTTGGTGTGATTAGGGTGGCGCAAAGAAGGTTGTCATCTCTGCTCCTAGTAAAGATGCTCCCATGTTTGTTGTGGGTGTCAATGAGAAGGAATACAAGCCGGAACTAAACATTGTCTCCAACGCTAGCTGTACGACCAACTGTCTTGCTCCCCTTGCTAAGGTTAATATCAGCACCTGTTTATTCTTGTGCCTATTATCGTAGTTCCAGAATAAGTTCATTTTTGTAGCTTATCCCTTTTTTGTTCGTCTTGTACTTTATAGGTCATTAATGATAGGTTTGGCATTGTTGAGGGTCTTATGACCACCGTCCACTCTATGACGGGTAAGTAGCTACTTACATGCATGTTAATTTTATTGTCTATCATTGAAATGTGTAGAATAATTCAAATGAATTGGGCTTCATTTGGTTTGGCATGAAATTTTTTAGATAAAAAAATATAGTCATGTATGTTCACATATGTGGAGTTAAATTTATTCCGCACACTTATTCACAACCTCATACCAACATAAATTTGAACTCCAAATTGGTGAAAATACTTTCCACCGTTTTACTTCGGAGGAATCAATGAAAAGACATCAATTAAAATCCTGTATCTTAAATTTGAGAGAGAGAGATTGAGATAGATAAAGAATTTTCATTATATTTAAAACTGCTGCGAAATTGGTTTTAAATTATATATTTCTCTCCATTTATGTGGTTCAGCCACTCAGAAAACTGTGGATGGGCCATCAAGCAAGGACTGGAGAGGTGGAAGAGCTGCTTCTTTCAACATTATTCCCAGCAGCACTGGTGCTGCCAAGGTAATTATTAAATCAATGGAAAACATCTTAAGTTAATATTGTAGTCAGTATTATTAGTATTTGTTTTTTCCTTTGATTTTATCAGTATCCACCCTAATTCTATATTATAAATAACAAGGCAGCTGTTATGATTTGTCAAGTAGTGGGTAAAACACCCTATATTATCATAACAGCTGCAAGGTCATTTGGTGGTGAATTTTACATATGCATTGTGGGTAAGATGCCCTCGTCTGTTGGATCACATTTCTACCAATATTATTTGTTTTCTTTTCATTCCTAATTAATTTTTTGCATTTATTTTCTTCTTTAATTTGGATTGATGTGCATATTTTCCTGATCATGTAGGCCGTTGGTAAAGTTCTGCCACAGCTGAATGGTAAATTGACTGGAATGGCCTTCCGAGTTCCAACTGTGGATGTATCAGTTGTGGACCTCACTGTAAGGCTTGAGAAGAAGGCCACCTATGACCAGATCAAAGCTGCTATCAAGTAAGTGTTGTCGAGTCCTTTGAGTCTCGTATAATTGTATGATATAATTAACCACTAAGCACCCTTTATGAGTATTGGAGTGTTACTCAACTTAATAATTTAATTATATTTCTTGGTTGTTATTAGGGAGGAGTCACAGGGCAAACTCAAGGGTATTTTAGGTTACACTGAAGATGATGTGGTATCCACAGACTTTATTGGTGATAGCAGGTGATGATAGTTAATGGTCAAGATTGTGAAGCTGGAAACAGATTGCAAAACAGTTCATTTTTATGAGAAACTGTAGGAGTGAAAAAGAGATTATGGGAGATATTCTCTACTTCTTTAGTTAGCCATGGAATCCAATTCCCAACTAAGAGAGAGTACACCCAACCTAACTACGAGAACATCCCACCTAAATGCTTCACTATTTTTGCCACTATTGTCAAATTTTCATTAAAATGAACTTTTTCCAATCTTCTGACATCTCATGCAAAAGCAACCTATATTATCAAATCAGTGTTCCCAACTTATTTTTGCTTCACTCTATTTGCAGGTCAAGCATCTTTGATGCCAAGGCTGGAATTGCTTTGAACGAAAACTTTGTGAAACTGGTCTCGTGGTACGACAATGAATGGGGATACAGGTAAATTTTGACTACTATTGTTAATTAATATGGTGTTAAAACTCGATTACTTTATTCATAAAGTGCCTAATTTTTTAAGAACTTGATTATAGAGCCCTAATTAATTATGCATCTTTATGTTCTTTTGCAGCTCTCGAGTGATTGACTTGATTGTCCATATGGCATCCGTCTAAGCCTGATGAGGCCAATCCAATGATTATGATACAATGGGACTCCTTTTGTTATCTTGAGCACTATTTTTTAGTTTTTTTGGCTTATGAGGTAGTTGGTTTGAAATAACATTCGTTGTTGTATACTTTGCGTTGATGATGTTTAAGTGAGGTGTTTTTGGGTATCCCTTCTTCATTGCCAAGGAAAAAAAAGAAGCTTGAGGTTATGTTTGTAATTTTGAGAAGCTTCCATGTTTTAACAATTGTATAGTTGGTTTAGAGCACTTGGTTTTTTTATATGGGGAGGAATATGCACACCTTATAGAGAATCAAATTCTATATATCTTGACAAGTGCGTTTCAAGATCAAAAGTTAAGTGGGAAAAGCTAGAATGGTGAGAACATATTATATCTGCGGAGGGTATACAAGGTGTTCGTGTTGTGTCGCACATCAACACCAATTGAATATATGTTAGGTTCTCAAATGTTCCAAATTCTAATGAATTAAAGATAATATTTTTACATGTGCAAAGTTGTGTCCTGGTGCTAAACATGGTCATGTGGTAGATACGTGATACTATTTTTCAATTGTAAAGGGTTATGTTACCTTTTTCCACCCTAAATTTGTACGCTTTGTAGGGCACTTCATTTTCTCCAAATAGGCTTTCAGGAGAATATTGCGATTGTTTCTGGTAGGTTTTAGGTGCAAGCAAAGGTTATTCAGCAGCAAGAGGAGGCCTGAAAGTATTAACAAGTCGTTTTAACTAGCCCATGGGGAAGGGCAACAAATGACTCTAACAAAACAATCACCTTAGCAGCCCAGCCCCCCTAAGCCGCCCGCAAACTCTATTTTAAACTGGAGTCAACTAAACACCAAGTTTTTTTCTCAAATCTCTAATAATAATTAAGTTACAAGGTGAGGAGCGTTTATTTACAGGCTCTACAACCTTGGGCCAAACAAGAGAACAAAACAATAAGTTTATAAGGATCTCAAAATCAAAATCAATTTTCCCTTTTGCTGCTGCTGCTGATTTTCCCCCAGCCCCCCTTTGGCCCAATTTGCGTCACCTACACTCCATTGTTATCCAAAACATACACTTCTCTATTACCACACTTCTTCTCTATGATGAAAGCTAAAACTTTAGCTCATATTTGTTTCAATTACACAAATGAACGAGCTCAAATAAGTTGTGATAAGTCGACCACCTTATTTTTTGTATATCAATGTGCAAGTGGGTGTAAAACCAACATCTCTAATTCCTCTAAACTGCTCCACCTTCCAAACCTTATATCTAGGGCCGACAAATGGGCGTGTGTGAACGGATTTGGTCGGGTCGTTAACGGATTAGGGCCAGATATGGGCGGGTTGATGGTTGTTGAGGGTTGAATTTTGGTCGGATTAACAACCGATCCATTTTCTCATTTAAATTTTTTAATTACTGGTCCCTAGTTTTTATGAGTAGGAAGGACATCGGGTCATTTCTCAACCTGCCTTAACCCGCAAATAATTGGTGAGTTTTTAGTGACCCATATGCTATCCGCCTGAAACAAACATGATGGTGCTAATTCTCAACCATTGAACGTGTTAGAAATGGGTGAACGATACTATTTGAGTCTATTTTGCCGGCCTTATTTATATCTAAAAGTTAAAAGAGTCAAAACCCTAAAACGCCTAAGTTCCTCAGAACCAAATCCCCACCCCATCCTCATGGGAAAAGAGACGGTTTTTATCATGGCCAATATCTCCCGTTTCAGGGGCCTCGAGTGTATAGTGCTTTAAATATACAAACACATTCATGTACCTAGAACTTCCCTTTGCACAATGCAAATTAATTGAACTTCTGGCTCCCCCATTAAAAGACCATTTACTCATCCATCTCACCCTTAAACGTTAGCTACCACCTTGATTCTTGTGTCACGTCTAATAAAAATTTGCGGTGCTTAAAATGTCTTCCTTATTTTGCTATGACGAGGACCCCATTACTCGTTATGCTCTCTATTCCATCGTGGCACGGTTCTACAAGATGGTTTACGACTTGGCTCTTGAGGAGCAACCTCTCAAATCCCTTATTAGATTAGCAAATCTCTTGCACTAAATTTGACGGCCTTCTGTGAATGAAATTTACAGCAGCAGTAATCATCAATTCCTTCATTATTATCAGTTTAGATGTCTATTGGTATTGTGATATAATTATGAATGTAGTGATGCAATATGTTACTTCATTGCAAACAGTATTAGGGAAATATCACGAATTGGTGATGTATGGCAAGATGTGCTGCAGGGTATACATCCATTCTCTAATAAACAACAAAATTTGTGTAATGGCAATGACATATATCACAGTATTTATTCATACAGTTAAAAGGTCCTTTCAAATTTCTTGTTTGCATATCATTCTGCATCTCACCTCTGCCTAAATTTTGTTGAGAGCCCCATCCTGTGACGTAATGCAAGATATCGAGTCTGTTTGAATTGGAGCAGTTACACCCACATCATGTTGATAACCTTTATCAGTTATTATCTCTAACCAACAAATTTTTCAGCGCAACAATATTATTAATGTTATGATAAGATAACTTCAGTCATTTTTTTCTAAACAACATACATTTAACCGTTACATTCACGTCATTTACGCTATGTGTATCTCTTAGATCATCTCCACAGCAAGTAGCATTTTGCTCAAATGCTATTTTTGCTCTCCATTTTGTGATTTTGGCTCTCCATGGCAATTAACAAAAATGCAGAAGTGGTTCAGAAGTTGCAAAATTGGTAGCAACTGAGGTGGCATTTTTTTTAGCCCCTTCTCACATTTGTAGTATTAGTATTTTTCAATTATTTTTCAGCCTTCACTCAGTAGTTGGACTATCATGAGGGCAATTTTTGTGCATTTTGGGGGAGCATTTTTGCAAATTGACTTGGAGATTTATAATCACAAACCAATGGAAGCTTACACATCATCAGACGTCTTGTCTTTTTATTTTTTTATTTTTTTTATTGTGTGACATGACCTAAATTATTAACTTTTTGCTTTGAATGTTCAGTAATAATATTTCTTTTGTATCTTTTTGAACAGGTCCAATTTATCTATATTAATTTTTGGACATGACTTAATTCAACTTGGAAGAGGACGAGATGATGATTACAAGTTTCAACGATAAAAAATGCACATAATCATCAAATTTTTAAATCACCCACTTCCAACTTGTATGTTTGGATGTAACTTTTTGTAGATAATCTTCTCATTATTAAAATCATGTATATTAAATTCACTTGAAAATTACATTATTTTGCTATTTTAAAATAAATGCGTATATTCATACGTATATTGTTAGGAGGTATGTACCTTCTAGTAACATACCTATGAACATACTCATTTTTTAAAATAGTAAAAAAAATAATTTTGAAATGATAGTTTTTATATGGGTTCAATATATTTCAATGTGCCCCTATAAAAAAAATCAACTGAAAATAATATTTTTTGTTATTTTTAAAAACTAGGTAAAAAAACTGACACTTTTTACCCTTTAAAACTGTCAGTTTTTTTTCTCCTATTTTTTAAAAATAACAAAACACATTATTTTGGGCTGATTATTTTTACAGGTACACATTGATATATCATGAACCCATATAAAAAATATAAACTCAATTTTTTTTATTTTTTATTATTTTTAAAAAATAGGTATGTTCATAGGTATGTTTAATGAGGTATGTTGGAGAGCGTGACTATATATATATATATAACACTCTTGTGCGGATTAGTCCGCATTCTAAAAATGCGGACCGGACATGTGTCACCTAAAGGTGCGCCTAGAAATTTTTGTCTAAATTATAGGGACACTCTCTCTCTTTTCTGTGTCACCGCCAGGTGACATGTTCGGTCGGCACTTTTAAAATGCGGACTGGTCCACACGAGAGCAGGACTGTATATATATATATATATATATATATATATATATATAGAGAGAGAGAGAGAGAGAGAGAGAGAGAGAGAGAGAGGGAGAGAGAGAGTCCATTTTAGTTTTAGACATGTCCTATATTAGTTTAGTTAGTTTTAACACTCTTGATAACCAATCATTTTACATACAATAATTCTATTTGAACCACATTTGTATACCAAATAGAAACCGCATGATATACATAACAGGCGTTCTCAAATGTTTGAGGAAAAAATAGCTTAAGGTTTGCATTTGGTTTACAATTATGGTCCGTGTAGAAGTGTTCGTTTACAAATGAACTGATTTTGCTGAAAGTCGGTAAACAACGAGGCACAATAATATGATTTAGCTTTGGAGTTATATCAATTTTTTTTAACAAAGAGTGGGTACTTCTTATCGGGCTTAGCTTAAGAAATCAACCTGGTATTACATCAAAAACAATATTTAGTCTATATAATTTTTTTCTTTTGAATATGGAGCCCTTCCCATTTTGGGAGGCGATCGGTCGCCACCGCCTTTGTCGCCTGGAGTTGGGCAGCTATGATTGAATTGAAGATTGCTTTTAACATCACCAAGTATGAAGTTTTTTTTACCACATGAGATATATTTTATAACGCGATTAACTGATTTTCCCTTGTAGACAAACGTTTGAAACTATTGGTCCCGATTGAAAAAATGTTTAGTCTAAGATCCCTTTCATGTGTTATATGAGTAATGAAGTCTCAGGTAATTTATGTTGTGTGCTAGATGATGAGATTTGTATGGAGAACATGTTTGGATATATGTACCATAATAGTTTGGATATGGTTGATATAACATCAAGTTTTGAAAGGCATGACTCTCATTCTGATGAATTGCACTATGTTGAAATTAATAGAGAAATGCAATCCAATTATAATGCGTTGCAGAATATGACATTAATGTCAGTTGGATGAGATTATTTAATTGTAGGAGTGAGTCAAATATTTGAAGGCGGTGCAAGGCAATTTAGAAGGGATTTGTGCAAGTACGCCGTTGAAGTTGGTTTTAATTTTGATTATTTAAAGAATGAATATACTAGAGTGACTGCACAATGTTCAATGAATGCCAAAATCGGTTGTAAATGGCAAATTCACGCTTCAATTGAACAATGCAATACATTTTTTTTGTTACAATTATTTTCAATGGAGATCATACTTGTGGTTATGTTGTGCGCACTGGAAAGAATCGCAGGGTTATATCGGAGCTAGTTTCAGAGTTGACTATGGATGAGATACGTACAAAACCTTTAACTAAACCTTGATATGTAATTCAGGAGTTAAATTCAAATAATGGAATACAAATGCCATATCATTAGCTTGGTTGGATGTTGAAAAGTCAAGATGTGGTTATATGGTGATGCCTGTCTTTTATTTTATCAACTTAGATGGTATGATGATAAAGTAAGGACAACAAATCTTGGACGTGTTATTGACTTAAGTTGAAATTCGTCAACAAAGAGATTTAAAGGTTTTTTTTTGTATCTTTTGGCGCATGCACCAATGGTTTCAATTTTTTTTCACCAATGATATTTCTAGATGGTATATTTTTGAAAAATAGATACAAAGGGAATTTACTTGTAGTTACTGGAAAGAATGGAAACCAAGGTATGATATGTGTAGGCTATAGCGTTTTGGAATTCATATTTTGGAGTTCCATAACGATGAGATTTTGCATTGCGATTTCACAATGCGAAATGGTACGCTATGTGAAATCGCAATGCGAAATCTTACTGCTTAATATTATTATATACGAGATGTATTACGAAGTTGAAATGAGAAATGTTAAAATTGAACTTCAAATAGAAAATACAACTCTAAATTATATCACTGAGAAATAAAACTGCGAAATGTCAATATAAATGTGATGGCAAGAAATAATACTTTGTTGCAATTGTAATTGATTTTAGTACAAATATAACAAATGTTCTAACAAATCAATTATTTGTTGTTGTAGTCCTTACTAGAGGAATTTGCATTGTTATCCAACGATGAAGCTATTATATATCCTAGTAGGATTTTCTGTTCTCTTTTAGCTTCAGAGTGGAAATATGTGCATTTTTTTGTTACAGTAGATAGGAACCATTTGTGGTTCCTATTAACGTATTCAAAGAATAAATGATACATCAATTTCATGCTAAACGCAACACAATTTTTGAGTGTAACCATGCAAATTTGGTCAATTATTTTTGCGATACATTTAGTGTTTCCTCTATCAATGACATTAGGATCGAATATGCATATGATATCTCCGTATAAGTAGTAAAAACCTAATTTTATTAGCCTTATAATTGAGTCGAAGAAAAATTCAATAGTGTCTCCATTGAACTGCTTGATAGGTACGGTGAACGTCTTCATGTTGTTTATATCATTGTAATATCATCCATTTTTTTTGTAGTTAAACATTAACGGTTCATATAGTTTACACACTTCATTAATTTAGGTATTTTATGCTACTTTTAAAATGCGATTAAAATGTGTGGAATTGGCGAAAAAATAATTAATAAGTTAAAATTACACATGGGCACAAAAAATGTGACTGCATAATTTTGCACTGCGAATTTAATGATTTGCATAATTTTTATTTGAGAAATATATGATTTTTCACATTACAAAAAAAAGTACTTTTTACTACGGATCCTTTTGAGACGGTTAAAATTTGGGTCTCTAAAATTAACCTTTTGAGACCGCTAAAATTAATCGTCTAAAAAATTACTCTTTATAAGACAGCTTTTATTCTCCGTCTCAAAAGATAGTATCTAAAGAGACTTCAAATTAATAACTGTCTCAAAAGATACACTTTATGAGACGGCACAAAATATTTGGGTTCCCCCTTGTGAGATTTTAGCTCCCCGCCTCTTGTAAGCCGAAGAAAGAAACGAAAGTAAAAAAGACACAAAAATAAGCTTTAGATAACCTTTCACCCGCCGCACGCACCAGCTTTTATTTTGGGTCTGAAAGGAGAGATAAAGTTCTACTTCTCTTCTTCACCCGCCGCTCTGCCCCTAGCCTCACCGTCCTAGTCACCAGCTATCTTAGTAACATCGCCCTACGGTAAGTCGTACATGGCTTCTTATGTATTTTTTTTATTACTTGAGTTACATAAAAATTCTTGTTGGGTGTAATTTTTGATTATTTTTGTTCATTTGTAGTGGACATAGGAGGTTGAGGGTGAGCCAATTGAAAACCCGGATTGTCAATTGGTTGTTGTAGTATATTTTTAAGATTAAATTATGAAAATATTTGTGTTCTTGCTTGTATGAATTTTAGTTAGAATTGTTGATATATTTGTTTGAGTTAATTATTTCATGGTATTTGCAAGTAGTTCATGCCATTAATTTGATTTACTATTCAATTATGATTTTATTTTGTGATATATGTGATGGACCCAAATTAATTCAAACATGCATCACCTTTGAAAAAATCACCAATGTTATCCAATACCATATTTTTTTTTGGGTTACATACATTACCATATCAAATGCTAAATCTTTAACATTTAAATCACTAAGGTTGTGTTACATTACAAAGTTGAAAAATGGTTGAGAAATAATTCATTTTTATTAGAGGTAGGAAAATGTGTGAAAAAGATGAGAGTGATTTGGTCTTACTTTTGAAGTTTTTCATGAAAATCAGTTCTTTGGGTGGTGGGTGAGAATTTTTTTTCGAATAAAAACATAATCATAAAATTGAATCAAAATTACGAATAAAATAAAGGGGGTTTTGAAGAAAGGTCCTCATAATTCTCAAAGTGTATAAAAATAGGACACTCCAAATAATTTTATAAATTTAGTCCCTGTACTAAAAATACCATGAAAAATGATGCCGCTGGCGCGGACAAAAAAAATGAACTCTTAACTCTAAAGGAACTGCACAAATAAATGCTATTATACTATAGGGAGTAGATTTATAAACTTGAAAAGCATTATCCTCAAAATTTAAATATAGGAAGGAATATGACCTTTATCTTAATTCTCTATAAAATAAAACATACCTTGAAATTTGAAATTATATTCATATATTTGGTAGTCCTTTTTCCCATATCCATGCTCGATAAGTCCATATCGCCCTATAGTATGCAATTAAAATTAAAAACAAGTTAGTACATAATATATTTCAAATATAATGTGAATGCAATCAAAATTTTAAAGTAATGGACGAATAATCTTCTAAATTAGAATCATAATATATAACTAATCATAAAAGATTCATCAGTACTTAATTCAATCCAAGTTTCCAACAACAAAAAAATCTCAAAATCATAAATGTTACAATAACTCAATAATCCATTGCTATTAGACAAATTCAATAGCCCTTTAGTCTTGCTCTCAACCACAAGCAGGGGTGAGATATATTCAAGTTAAATTTGGTTCATTATGTTGTCCAACGATAGAAGGAATCGTAATGTGTATTTTTATTTACATTAGTTGTTTAGTGCGGTGTGGCTATTTCTGTCGTTGTTTTTTAGTTAATTTTTATTTTTAAACAGGTTGGTTTGCATGAATAAACAGAGGAGATTCTATCGAATTTAAAAAAAAATATTAAGTGTTTTTAAAAGTAAATAATATGAAGATATACAAATTTGAGAAGGTTTTCAAAGATTGTCATCCATAGGAACTATTAAAAAAAATTACTTCTTTGTTTAAGGTAACTGACACTTAATAAATTTATTGCCAGTGAAAACCTTTTGTGGACAACGCAAGATATTGAAGTCGTTTTGTTGGAGGTCGTATGCTTGAAGATTGCGAGTTTACTTTGCGTACATCATTTTATGTTAGGAATAAATGTTTTTTCATGTATTTTTTTAATGAGATGAGTGAAATTGTATAGAAAGATCTATATTGGACACAATGTTTAAATTGTGTATTTTTTCTTTGTATGAACTTTAATTATAATTGAATGGAAAATTATATGTTATATGTTGAAATGGGATGCAAAATATGTCATATTATTTTTAAGATGTTTTGTTTATATAATTATATAGAGTATATTATGAAATGGATGAAATTATAATTTTGGTGCCAAAATTATTAAAGACTGATTCTTTGCCGTCTCAAAAGGGTTCCGTAAATGGGGACTTTTTGAGACGGTTAAGTTATCGTCTCAAAAAACTCTTTGGGGACGTATGTTGGTGTCTCTAAAAAAAACTTTAAAATACGAATTTTTTGCCGTCTCAAAAGGGTCCTATAAGCAATAGCCTTTTGAGACGGCGTATTTCCTGTCTCAAAAAAATATTTTGAGACGGCTACTGCCGTCTCAAAAAGATTTTAAAACGAGGGTCTAATATGACGCTCCTTTGCCGTCTCAAATGGCGTCACAAAAGGCTTTTGAGACGGATAGAGGACTTTTTGATATGGTTGGAGTACCGTAGTAAAAAGCTATTTTTTGTAGTGTCATTGCAAAAATAATATTTCTCATTACGAAATGAATTATAATTTCTTTAATTTGGACAATTTGAAGGAATGTTTTTCCTTACATTTGATGTAGTAGTTGTAGAAGATGAGAAAAACTGTACATGATTCTTATAACAACTTCATTGCGTCGTTGGTTGTGATAGAGAGATGAGTTTCATTTTTATCGTAATTATGGCTTGAAAGAAGCCCTGCTTAAAGTTTTCTCTCGGGATCACCACTCATAATGTGTGCAGTTACTAAAGAGAAATTTAGGGAATTTATTTAGTCGTTGTAATCAATACTCTGAGATTCTACGTGAAACAATTGTCAGCAGGCTCAAAGCTGCAACTTATACAAATACAGTATAAGTATATGACAAGAGTATGTATGAACTAAGAAAGAATAGTGGTTAGAAGATTAAATTTTTCTAGCGGACTGGGATCCAAAACAGTGGGCAAATGTAGAATTCACTCGTAAAAGGTACAACGAAATATATTAAAATGTGACTAAATCTTTCAATTCGTGTATTAGGGATGCTCGTCGTTTACCGATTACCAGAATGATTGTCCAAATAAGAATGAAAATGATGAGCATGATGTCAAAAAGGTGCATACAATCGAGAGAATGGACTGGTGTGTTGTGTCCTGACATGAAAAAAGATTGCAACTCAGCATAAAAGAGGGTAGTACTTGGTATGTAGCCCAGTTCACAGATGACATATATGAGGTGGTTTTCCCTTTTATTCCATGTCGGTTAACATCGACTATAAGACTTGCTCGTGTGGGAAGTGGCAGATACAGGGATTTCTGTATGCTTATGCTGCTATAACGATGCAAAAGAGTGGAAAAAAAATACTACAATTACGAGGACATATATTTTTATGCCGATATTTTTTTTTTTATTTTTATAGAGATTACATCGCACCAATCCTTACTATTAACAAACCCGACTTCAAGTTAAAATATTATCCCATTATACCACTTAATAAAAAGAAGAATAATGATATGAGTACAAAAATCTCCCCCAAAATTTCCCCCAAATCTGATGTGGATTCCACTTACTCTCTCACCTGCCTATTAAGTATTGCCTTGTGTTATGGGGTCCCGCCAGGGCACCATATTAATTGCTTTTTGGGGGAGTTTTGGGGGAGTTATTTGAGACTCATAACACTACTCTAAAAAGAAAAAACCTGTTCATATAAGAAAAAAGAGGATTCCATCCAAAGGAGAGGTTAAAAGGTTGACTAAATGCGATAGATGTAAAAAAATTTCACCTCATTATATTAGGACATGTAAGGAGGAAATAACAGAGGGAGAAATAAATGAGAAATAAAAATTTTCATTAATAGTTTATTTATTTTAAGTAATTGTACATATTTTAATTTTGCATTGAGAATTACTATATTTCGTAGTACGAAATAAAATAATTACCATTGTGAATTATTATATTTCCCAGTGTGAAATAATATAAGTCTCGATTATATATATATATATCATAGTTATAAATTATTATAAAACAATAATTTGTTATTTCCTTAAGTGAGGTCTACTTAAAACTTCTACAATTATGTGGATCATTATTTTTATCTTATTAGGAGTTTCTTTGTAATCAATTTTTTTTATATTGATTAAATTAAATCTCTATTTTCTAATATCGTATTATTTTATGATATTTTAATAAAAAATAATTGTTTTAACTTGATAAAATTAAAACTTTGTTTGCTTCCTCAAGCGATGACTATAAACATAACATATTATATAATAATTTTTTGCTTTATCTATCAAGGACTACTTATAGACACCCCATCCTAGCACCCCCCAAAGTACCTTTTTAGGTCCTTAATACTCCTCCATCTGCAAATCCTAGGTCATACTTCGAGTACTGATCTAGAGGTTACCGGACGCTCTCAGGACCCGTTTGACACTGGTCAACTCTTCCACCTGAGCGAAGCTCAATAAAACCTTGAAGGGCTCTGAATTCTGTTTCCAACGATCCATACTATGTGAGAATCGGCCCCACAGTTACACGAACGATCCTTTTTACTCTGAATATTGATCTAGAGGCCATCGGTCTCTTTCGAGCTCGATTTAATTCCGGTCAACCCTCCTACTAAGCGAAGCTCGATGAAACCTTGAAGGGCTCTGAATCCCCTATCCAACAGTCCATACCATGCGTGAATCAGCCTCACGTTATGCACGAACGATCCTTTTTACTCCGAAAGTCCACTGGACGCTCCCGAGCCCCAATTAACCTTAGTCGACTATCCAAACCTAGCAAAGCTCTCTAAGGACTCTAAATCCCCTTTCTAAAGGTCTATTTCATGTGCGAATCAGCCTCACTGTTCATATGAACGACCCTTTTTTATTCCGAAACCCCCCGTCTAGAGACCTTTGAGCGTTTTCGAGCCCCGTTTGACTTCGATCAAATCTCAAAACCGAGAGTGTCTCAATGGATTCTTGAAGGACTCTCCCTTTTCAATGATCCCGATTGTTCATAATTCGAACTTACGGTTTTCATTTTATGCCCCTTTTTTTAGAAAAAGTCCATTCCGGACTTCCTACCCCAGACCCTTGCCTATCGACAGGGTGTACTTTCCTTACCTAGAAAGGCAGGCACTCTGCTGTGCCGATAGGCAATCTAGGGGCCATGACGATTGACACCCACATAAACCCTAAAATGGCACGATTTAAGGAGACCATGACCTGCCTCCTAGGGGGTCCCTTTTCTGTAATAAAAAACATTCTCTCGAAATTAAAGTGCCATCATTCTCAAATAACTCTATTTTCTAACGTTCTCTAAATTTCTCTTACCTCACTTTCTTACCACCTTTAGTCACTTACCTTATCCTACTTTACCACCCCTATACCACCACAAAATTAGCCTACATACCTTCCAAATTCAATTGAAAAAGTCTTCTAGGAGGTCTATTCCAACTATTTTTTAGTTTATTTATTTAACATTATTTACTCACTTTATTTCTATTTTAATATCTTTTTTAGTCTCACTTTATTATGTTACATCAATTAATATCCTTTTTTATTATTAGTATACACATTCGTTTTTCGATATCAACTCATGATTCGACGAACAGCCACATTATATGTTTATATTATTTTCGGGTACAGTCTTAAGGATGATTCCGCTCCGTCTTTTCCATAACGGGAGCTGAATGATTTCCTTCTTCCGTTATTTATATTACACACATGTAATAACTTTGAATAAAAGGAGAATATTGACATAATCCATGAGATTTCGAAAGTGCGAAATGGGTACCTAACACCTTCCCATTCCATAACTACGTCCTCGGACCCTTGATTCACTTGGTTTCATATGCATCAGTATGAACTTGATGTCGTTCTCTCGAGAAGGCTACATTTCTTTTGCTTATTTTGAGAAAAATATGCGGGTAACTCCATTCCTTCATGTTATCCCCTTTTGATGATGACTGCTTTTTTATCCGAGGCAGCCCCTGAAGATACCAGTGCGAGGGGATGAAAGAGAACCTCTATATCCTTGAATCACCCACATGTGAATGGTGGGAAAGAGAGGGAGACAATATCCTCTAAACGGGGTTGTTCCCCCCTCCCGTCCCTATTTTGGAGCTGACCCGTGCCGAAGGAACCCGATCCGGATGACCACAGTGGCGACTCCACTGGGGAATTTTTTAGAGGACTAGACTCTATTTTGACATGAGTGTTATTTTTTTTCTCTCCTACCTTTCTATATATATACATGCGCCTTTACTTGTATGTTCTCCTGTAACACCCCGCCCGCCCGGGGAGAGCGAACGGAGCGCTAATGCGATAAAATAAATCCAAATCCACAAGTGACAATGTGTATAGAGCATCTAAAAGAATCCCACAACAACAAAAGAGAAACTACAAATCTCAATCTCTTAAAATTAAATACCAAATCTCTCGAATTACATACAACAACTAACTCGAAAATAAAATACAAATCTCCAAAGCTCTATACATCAAAATAATACAAATCTTTCCCAAATAATCCTCGCTAAAATCAATCTCCATAGCGCCCCAAAATCCGCTCTAACCTGCCACTAAAAGAAAATATGGGGAAGTACACAATACGACAGGAATTATGCTCAACAAATACGGATTAGCAACGAATAAAACGTAACAACACGAGTACGAATATTCAAATCAAAATGCAAATCTCAAAGCATTTATCAATAAATTTCTCAACAACACATTAACCGGGTCACCAGGCCTCACCACATCCGTATATGCTTTATCAAACCATAGCCCGGGAAACAGGAATTTTTGCGGGTGCCCAACATCCGTGCCATATTAAAATCTCATGACAACGTGCTCATCAACAATATAATAATACCACATGAATCAAAATAATTTCAACAATTATTTTCCAGATTTCAATGAATTTAACAATTCAAATATGAGTTCAATTAACAAGAATTCAAAGAGAATGATTTAAGGAGCATATTGTGTAAAACCCCATACCTCAAACCATGATGAGAAACCAATGATCACATCCTCAAGATCAACATAAAAGATCTACAAAAGATCCTCCAAGAACCTCCTCAAAATAGCCGCAAGAACACCTCTAATCTAAGGTTGGAACTCACAAATCTCAAGGGCCAATGTGTATATGAAAAGAAGAGGAATATAAAATATATTTGCTGTCAAAATTTGTACCAAAAGTATGTTAAAAGGTTTGCCCAAGACTTCCTTTTATAATGCAAAGAAATGAAGAGTTGGAATCCAAAAGACTCCTTTAAATAAGGCAAATAAATGAAGAGTTGGAAGTCAAAACAACTCCAAGAGTTAAAAACATTTAAAAATCATTTTAAAATCCGTTTTAACTCCGTTTTCGAAACTGTTTGAAATTCTCGCCTTTAAAAATAATAACCAAAATATTTGAGCAATAAAAATAATTTTATCAAAAACTTTATTTTCCTCCATTTTCCTAAAATTAATTAAAATAGCCCAAAATTACGCGGGTTGTTACACTTCCCCACTAACAATGGAATTTCGCCCTCGAAATTCGCCGAATGCCTAACTCTAAAAAATCAGGCTAATAATCTCCAAAAATAAATCACGTCACCAAAAATAAATTCCTCACCTCTAATCTCGAAACCTAACACGAATATCATATAAAATTTTCTATCTCCAAAAATTGCTAACCACGCAATGAACCCAAAACTCAAGCCTCGAAGGTTGTCGTATACCTAAGCTCTGATACCATTTGTAACACCTCGCCCGCCAGGGGAGAGCGAACAGAGCGCTAATGCGATAAAATAAATCCAAATCCACAAGTGACAATGTGTATAGAGCATCTAAAAGAATCCCATAACAACAAAAGAGATACTACAAATCTCAATCTCTTCAAATTAAATACCAAATCTCTCGAATTACATACAACAACTAACTCGAAAATAAAATACAAATCTCCAAAGCTCTATACATCAAAATAATACAAATATTTCCCAAATAATCCTCGCTAAAATCAATCTCCATAGCGCCCCAAAATCCGCGCTAACCTGCCACTAAAAGAAAATATGGGGAAGTACACAATACGATAGGAATTATGCTCAACAAATACGGATTAGCAACGAATAAAATGTAACAACACGAGTACGAATATTCAAATCAAAATGCAAATATCAAAGCATTTATCAATAAATTTCTCAACAACACATTAACCGGGTCACCAGGCCTCACCACATCCGTATATGCTTTATCAAGCCATAGCCCGGGAAACAGGAATTTTGGCGGGTGCCCAACATCCGTGCCATATTAAAATCTCATGACAACGTGCTCATCAATAATATAATGATACCACATGAATTAAAATAATTTCAACAATTATTTTCCAGATTTCAATGAATTTAACAATTCAAATATGAGTTTAATTAACAAGAATTCAAAGAGAATGACACTCGCGAGATTTAAGGAGCATATTGTGTAAAACCCCATACCTCAAACCATGATGAGAAACCAATGATCACATCCTCAAGATCAACACAAAAGATCTACAAAAGCTCCTACAAGAACCTCCTCAAACATAGCCCCAAGAACACCTCTAATCTAAGGTTGGAACTCACAAATCTCAAGGGCCAATGTGTATATAAAAAGAAGAGGAATATAAAATATATTTGCTGCCAAAATTTGTACCAAAAGTATGTTAAAAGGCTTGCCCAAGACTTCCTTTTATAATGCAAAGAAATGAAGAGTTGGAATCCAAAAGACTCCTTTAAATAAGGCAAATAAATGAAGAGTTGGAAGTCAAAACAACTCCAAGAGTTAAAAATATTTAAAAATCATTTTAAAATCCGTTTTAACTCCGTTTTCGAAACTGTTAAAAATTCTCGCCTTTAAAAATAATAACCAACATATTTGAGCAATAAAAATAATTTTATCAAAAACTTTATTTTCCTCCATTTTCTAGAAATTAATTAAAATAGCCCAAAATTACGCGGGTTGTTACATCTCCTTACTCCTATGCTTACAACTTATATACATATCATTCTTATCATGATAATTATCCTTACCATACTTCTTTTTCTAACATATGTATATATCATCTTCTTGTCACATACTTCACTTTTTACTCACTTGTATATGTTCCTCATGTTCCACCCTATGCTCACTTGTATATATTCTCCACACTCACCTAAACATTTCACACACCAATTGTAGATTATCCATCCTTAGCTTCACTAGAACATACCTTCACTCTTTTCTCACTTGTATATCTCCATGCTCACTTACACATATTTCACACATCTCTTGTAGATCATCCATGATTAGTCTCACTAGAACACACTTCCATGGTTCTTTCACTTGTATATATTCACATGATTTTTCACTCATACTTTTCTCACGTCAATCTCTCACCTTACATATATTCCTCACCTTTACATTCACATGTTCACACTCTATCACTGTGCTTTGTATAGTCTCCATGCTTCGTGTATATACTTGCTATCTTTATCTTCCATGATTATCCCCTCATCTCATGCAATTTGTATATTCTCTCTCATAGTGGTTGTACTCCATTTACTTAGTACACAAATTTTTTTCATAAGATACTAATCAAGACTCATGCTTTTTTGCACAATACATCACATAAGAATGGCAATGCTGACCAAAATTTTATCCCATACTGGCGAGTCACTTCGTGATGGGTGCCGATCTTGTAGGGAATGATTAATCTAAGCGATAACTCACGATGGGAACTCATTCACATATTATATCGAATTCGCTCTTACATGTATCGTCCCCACGAGGTATATCATGAGGTAATTTACGTATACTTAGGTATATCACATGACTTTTTCACATGTACCGATGAATAAATGTCGTTATAGGCAAGAGGTATATCGTGGATGTCATGCCAAAGGGGAGGAAGCCTTCCAATAACCCACCAAATGCATCAACCTCATATAGGCGTCTGCCCTAGGACGTTCATATCTAGGTTATCGGTTACAATGTGAGACTTTGCCAAAATTCCAACTCGCCATACCGCCCGAAGTTAAATGCTATTTTTCTCATTTTTAAAACATGACCCTTTCCGTGAGCCTAGAAACAAGTCTAACTGTGTCTTTCATCTTATACCCTATCTTTTCCACAGGCTCAGGTCCTGTTCGGTATTTTTCTCGCATTTAGGCAAACACAATACAAGTGGAACCTAATAATAATAACCACGTTGAGGATTTCTCCCTTCTCCCTCATTTTAAAAAAACCAAAAAAATATCTTCCCGTTTTTCAAAAGAAAACACCAAAAATATTCCCCCCCCCAAAAAAAATATATCATTTTCCCTCTCAAGTTGATCGCATACCCAAATTTTGACCTGACTCTCCACTAGCTTCGGTCTTTCGTCAAACCATCCCAAAGTACTACTGCTTCCTCTCCTGCTTCCATCAAGTTTGAGACCTACATTCAGAAGTTATTCATGGAGAATGAAGACGAGGCTCCGAATGTTCAATCGAATTTGATGGTCATCCTAGCCTAGCTCAGTGCTAAGATGGACAACCGCTAGACTGATGTCCAAGAGATGTAATGACATATGGTCCAAACTCCTTAGGTTTATGAACCCCAAATCCTCTTTCCCTGTGCCATGGGTCCACCTGCCCTGAACCAGTTTGGGCCCCAGAAGAGTATCAACATGACCCATGTGCCCCATTTATAAATGGGCTACCATCTCGCTCAGCTATCGATTCCAAACCTTTCTTAGCCAAGGGATAATCTGTCGATGCCTGTAGATCCTAAGGAAGAATAGCTGAACAAGGTCAAGGAAGACCTCAAGATGCTGTTAAAGAAATTAGACCAAGTCAGGATATCGGGGAATTATATGGTCTACACTCATATGTCCCCTATCCTAAAACTAAACTACCATAGAAGTTCAAGATGCTAGATATTGAGAAATTCAGAGGCAACGGGCCCCCGATTATACATCCACTCAGCTATTACCAAGCCATGACCCTCCTTGAGGCTTCAGAAGAGATAATGGGCCAAATGTTTCAGCAAACCCTAAAATAAAGTTCCCTCAGGTGGTTCATGTCTCTCGAGGAATCCAAACTCCGCAGTTGGGAGTATATAACTAGGAAATTCATATCACAATACAAATACAATGAAGAACTGGAAGTTATACACAGAGACTTATAGCTACTCAAGAAAAATTCAAGGGAGTCAGTCAATAGTTTCATCAAAAGATGGAGAGAGAAATCTTCCACGATAACCAACACACCATCAGAAGAAGAGCAATTGAGTATAGCGAAGAAAAATTTCCTGCCCCATATTCGAGTTTCGATGGGAGGACAATACTACCCACACTTCAAAGCCCTCCAGAAGGCTGGCATTGATATTGAAGAAGGGTTTGCTAGTTACAAAGAGGAATCTGAACCAAAAAGGTTGACCAAACAATTTGTGCTAAAGAAGTATGATAAGCTGGCCAGCGCCTCAGTCACAACAATATACAATATCCCAACTGCCACTTTTTGGGCTCTTGAAAATCATCCCAACCCTTCTAAAAAGGAGTGTAAATGAACTCCATGCTCCCCTGTCAAAAGTCTACCAATCCCTGTTGGTTTGAAACCTCATCAATCCATTGGAACCCCGACTATTGCCAAATCCCCTGCCCAAGAACTTTAAACATAACACTCACTGCGACTTTCATCAGATCGCATAACACACCACTAACCAGTGTTTCCATCTAAAAAATGTGATCCAAGGTCTCATAGACCGGGGTATAATTGCTTCACCAGCTAATCGTAAACCCAACACCACTCATAACCATCTCCCAGAATCGGGGTGAACGCCATCTTCCCAAAAGGAAACTCATATTTTGACCGCTCTAATCGAATCATGCCCATTAAAATGCCTAGCATACCTACAATCTCACCCAAACCCCTCAAAGTTTGCTCATCCTTTCTCTTACACCCCACGAGCTTCACCGATCAAGCTATATCACTCCTTACTCGAGCCTGCATTAACGTCCACAACCGATCAAAGGGGGGAGGCATTGAATTACCCGCAGTTCTGCATTAACTCCAAAGGTTTGGCCTGAAATTGTCCACAAAGATGACTATCGACTTTGAAAGGTTCAACGGCTTGTTTATGGAATCCCAAAAGTAGGCTCGAGAATCATATGAAGGGGTTATGCCCATAGAATAGATCATTTTAAACGACATTGTGCAGACCATGTCAGATGTGTTTTGCTAGAAAGGGGAAATCTGCAGCATCCCTGAGTTTCTCATAGTCCTGAAGCTTCAAGGGAATCTGGTCCCTTTATCTCTTCACTTCCCCTCTAAGTGGGAAGAATTATATGATGAAGCTATAGAGTTAGTTGAATGCATTGACTATTCTTGGTAAGATGACATTATTTCCATAGGATGAGGTAATAATTTTGAGAGCTCAAATAATAAATCATAGGATGAGAATTTTCCCTTCTGCGGGTTTCCTGAACCATGGTATGACCCCACTTACAAGAAGATGAAGCTGGGGATGGAAATATTCTTCAATGATGGCAACACCTAGGATGAGGAGTAGAAACATGAGGTGGAACCTCTGATTGACAAAGCTACAGAAAGCACTAAAAAGCATGAGGGCAACGATATCGAGGAGCCATTCAACCTTCACACACTAGGGATGAATCTCTGTATGATCTTACAGAAGGCCGCATTGTCTGAACTGTATGCAAAGATCTCCAATCCCAAAACACCTCTTCTTAATTGGCATGCCATTCTAGTCCAACATGCTCAAGCGCATCTAAACCCTGCTATCCACTCTCCCCAAGAGATCCCTGAGCCTATTACTATTTCTCTTGTCTCTGATATCATTGTAAACAAGGTCTCCTTTGACGAGGTCCTCAATACTGTATTTCCTGAAAACTCCAATAATGAAATAAATGAGGATTTTGAGTATCTTGATATGCCTTATTCTAATAAAACTTTTGATGGTGATGATTTAGTAAATGAACAATTTTTAACTGATCTTAGTAAGTAAAAAAATAAATAACATAATTGCGTTCAAAGTAATGATGATGAGATAGTTGTTATTAACCTAATAACTAGTAGGCATCTGCATGAAGTTAGGATAAGGTCCACCCTGGATGAGCATGCTCAGGACCAATTCAAAGAGCTTCTGAACGAGTTTATGGACATCATTGCATGGTCCTATAACAATATTCCTGGTATTGATCTAGAGATCGTTCAACACAAGATCCCCACATTCTCAGAGAGCAAACTCGTTAAGAAGAAATGGAGGAAGCTCTAAACCGAATGGTCCCTTAATGTTAAAGAACAAATAGTAAAATAGTTGAACATAGGCTTCATTCTCATAGTCAAATACCATATATGGCTTATAAACATCATCTCCGTGCCGAAATTGGGAGGGAAAGTCTACATGTGTGTCGATTATCGAGATCTAAATAAGGCATCCCGAAAAGATGATTATCCCCTTACTGATATCGATATAATCATATACAACACGACCAATCACACTTTCAAATCATTTGTCGACGATTTTATCGGCTATAACCATATTAAAATGCATCTTGACCACCGGAGAAAATCGCCTTTATCACCCCGTAGAGAACCTTCTACTGCACATTCATGCCGTTTGGACTAAAGAATGTCGGATATACCTACTAAAGGGATGCCACAACCATCCTGTATGACCTCATCCTCAAAAAATCGAGGTTTATGGTAACAACATGATTATCAAGTCCAAGACTTGGAAAGGCCATATTCATGCCTTAACGAAGTTCTTCAAGTGATTGTGACAGTACCAGTTGCAACTCAACTCCCAAAAATCTGTCTTCAGTGTCAATAAAGGGAAGATCCTTAGGTTTATTGGTTAGTGAGAAAGGGATTGAACTATACCTCACCAAATTAAAATACATACTCAAGATTTCACCATCCCAGATGGAGAAAGAAGTACGAGGATTCTTGTGTAAGCTGCAATACATTAATCGGTTCATCAACCAACTGACCTCTATTTATGAACCCATTTTAAAACTTCTCCAATAGGACTCAACTAAAGTTTGGAATGAGGCATGCCATAAAGGTTTTAGTCAGATCAAACGATACCACACCCGACCTCCAGTATTCATGCCTCCGTAGCGAGGTCTCCCTCTCCTCCTGTACTTGATTGTCATTAATACTACAGCACGGGTTTGCTGGCCTAATACATTGAGGAATCTCAAAAAGTGAAAGCAAACTACTGTAATAGACAAAAGATGGCTGGGTACGAAGTCAATTACACCGCCTTGGAGAAGGCATGTGTCGCACTGGTCTGGGTCACACATAAACTATGAATACACATTATCATTCACTATTAGATGGATATCCTGAATAGATCCTAAAAAATACGTGCTGGAGGTACCCGCTTTGTCAAGACGAATGGCCTATTGGCTAATTTCCTAATCGAGTTCGATATTTTGTACGTAACACAAAAATATACAAAGGGGAGTTCCATCTATGATTATCTTGATGACCATCCCATGGAAGGAACCAAAGTTTGGGTCACCAAATTTCAGGATGAAGACATTCTCTGCACCTTTCAGCAGGACCTTAAGTGGAAGATGTTGTTCGAAGAAGATGCCAACAAAAAAGGATATGGTATTGGGATACTCCTGATTTCTCCCGATGACTCTCACACCCCCATTGCCATTCAACTGGATTTCCCTTGCACCAATAATATGACATAATACAAGGCATGCACTATAGGGCTCAAGATCGCCATCGAGAAAGGAATCAAGAACAGGGACATCTATGGAGACTCAACCCTCATTATCAGATAAATTCTTAGGAAATGGAAAGTCAAAGACAAAAAGCTCCTACCTGTCCACGCCCACCTAGAAGAGCTTGCCTCTCAATTCAAAGATGTCACCTTCCATTACCTTCCTCGCTTGAAGAATAGACTAGCCGATGCACTAGCAACCTTGGCCTCCACGCTCGACATGCCTGAGGGAATAATAATAACCCCTTTTTTGGTCCAGAAATAAGTTATACCCACCAACTGCTACCACATCGAGCTCGTTATCGAAGAAGATGCAACATGGCAGGGTTATGATAATACAATATTTGGCACCTTCTCAAATATGGCAGGTATCCCTGAGACACAAATAAGAAATATCGTGTGACCCTTCGCAAATTGGATGCCCCTTACATCATCTGCGATAAAGCACTTTTCAAGAGAAACTTTGAGAAAAAACACTTACGCTGCATAACAGGGGCTGGAATTGAAGAAAGGATGCAAAAAATTCACAGTGGGGAATGTGGGCCCAACAAGAATGGTCATATGATTTTTAAGATGATCATCCGTTAAGGGTACTACTGGACCACCATGGTCCAATACTGTACGACTTATGTTCGGAGATGCCTTAAAAGCCAATAGTTTTCTAACTTTTAGCACTTGCCTCCCCAAGAATCGTACAACATGACCACTCTCTGGCCCTTCTCTAACCGAGGCATAGATATCATAGGGAAGGTTACTCCCAAAGCTTCAAATGGGAACGAATTCATCCTTTTATCATTTACTACTTCACAAAATAGGTCAAAATTGAGTCGTACACATTACTAAATGAGAAGAAAGTGGACAAGTTCATCAGAAAGAATATAATTTGTCAATACAGAGTTCCTCATGAGTTGGTATCAGACATTGGACTCCACAGAACTAGTCGACGAGTATGGAGTTCAAAGACATAAGTCTTCACCCTACCGATCACAAGCTAATAATGCTGTTGAAGCCGCCAATAAGAGCCTGAAGGCCATCATTCGCAAATCACTACAAGCTACAGAGGCTGAGCCGACTAGATCTCATATGAATTTTAGGGCTTCCTCACCTCCATCAGAACATCCAATGGGGCTAGTCTCTATTCTCTGGTATACGGCATGGAGACGGTCCTCCTCGTCGAATTAGAAGTGCCTTTATTACATGTTATGCTCGAAAGCATTGCCAACGAGGTTGACTAACATCAACGCTGATATGATGAACTCTCGCTCCTGGATGAAAAGAGACTAAATGCTTTGTACCACATATAAGGGTACCATCACCAGATCATGCGATCATTCAATAAAAAAGTCAAGCACCGTGGTGTCCAATAAAGAGAACTTACCCTCATGGAAATTATAGGACTCGTCTGGGATCCGAGAGGAAAATTCAAACCTAATTGGAGTGACCTCTACATTGGGAAGAAAATCCTATATGGTGGTGCCTTTATGCTCACAGATCTTGACGCAGAAGAAATGGTGTGTCCAGTCAACTTGGACCATCTCAAACTCTCATCGCGCTACGACTCTTCTCATCCCCCTTCTACTCTAAAAAAAACTCTTCATTTCCCCTACTCAGAACTTCGTGGGCCCTGATGCTCTCAATTTACCCCTTTTAAAGAAGAAGCTCACAATTTTTTAAAACCCACAGAGGTACGTAGGCAACCCATAAAACACACATGGGTGCGATCCTTTCTTTCTCACAAAATGTTATTCTTTGCTCCCTCGAGAATGATGATGTCTTTCATCATTTAAAATGAACAAAAGGATTATGAATGCCTTAGTGATTGGTATAGACAGTTCAAATACAAAAATTCATCAAAGACATAGCAAAATATGTCAAATAATTTTTCTTGCATTTTAATTAGGAATATGGCTATCACACGAAGTATTAGCGATGGGAGTCAAACAAACCACTCCCTTCCTAACCCTTATAGAACCTTCAAACCCCTACCATTAATAGCTTCACAAAAGATCCAAAATCCTACCTAAACACCTACCCATAACAAAACACAATTTTATAAATACCTACACCAACTTCTCAAAACCTTATCCTCAACTATCAGATGGGATCGCCTCATTATCAATACCCTCTCCTATAGGCCCCTGGGCACCCCACTATTGATTATTACTTCAGATGCATTCCATGCGACGACAGGCCTTAATGAGATTTGATGAAACCACGAAACTCTCTTCCATGGTGTTGAACATGAAGATCCATCTTTGCCCAGTCTCCTCCACTCGAATCTTCTCAACCACCTATATCCATAAGCACTTCAAATAATCTCCGGATATAAACTCAGCCTCTCTAACAGATTATGACAGACAGGTTGACAGGTGACGACACTGCTCAAAGGGCACCAATATCATTTTCAAAGGACTCGATCAAATCCTCCACAAGAAAGAAGTTAATTATGTGCGAAGGAACAATCTGCTCCCGCCCTACTTGGCGTAGAAGCCACTAGGTAAAGTAGAATGAGGTTAGGTGAAGATCAACCAACCGCACATACCGATAGTCCCCCAACTGCAAAACAAGCTGCAAGTTCCCCCAGCACAACACAAACCAGAGAAGTCATTGGGTCCTGTCCTCTACAAGATAGTTAACCCAATTATTCGTTGATAGGAAAAAGTTGAAGAAAGGTCTAGAAAAGAAATAACAAACACCTGACAAAGGGGAGGGGCCACCAAGCTAAGTATCTTAGAAATCCACATAAATAACATGCCAGGGCTCCCTAATAAAAATCTAACTCGATCCTCCTTCCATGAATCTAGGCCATTAAGAGTCTCTTCTAGTACCACCGCAGCAGGACTACAGTGATAGGACATCCACAATGCTACCGTGACCACTTGAGGGTCAGCCCTTAAATCGTGCGTCACCTGTAAAAGCCTGGGAGTCAAACCCCAGGTCACAGTGCCGACAAAGCCATCGTTAGTAAAATCCCTCCGGTATACCAAATTCATGTATATTGAGAGGATGATGTTTCCTCCATGAACCAGAGGCCAAGCAACTGAAGGGGGATGTGGAACAACTCCACTAAAGACACCCGGGGAGAAAAAAATAAAATTAGCATAGCTCCCGCTACAGTGGAGCCGACACCTATAATCACAGTGAACTCCTCATAAGTGGGACACGCCTTATCTACGCTAATCTAAAAAACATGGTCTTTAGGGTCCCAAAATTATACTGCTACTTTTACGAGGTTCTAGTCTATGGGACGATTACACCATAAAGAGACTTGGCGCAGACCAAAGGCTTCATAGTTGACGTTGTAGAGGCACATGGTCGGCCACTAGAAGAGCCATTTGCAGAAAAGAAGAAGAAAGTCACAAAGAAGAGAAAGAAGAGCGTGGTGATGAAAACACTTCCAAAGAACCCCTTTTATACTAAAAAATCAGCAAAAAATTAATCTTTCAAAACTCCATCGGATTCCCTACTCCCAAAAGTACTAGGAGTATGTAGAAAGTACAATTAAGCTAAGGGAGTGATTTATACTTGACCCTTATGAGGATAGGCAGGATAAGGGATATGCCCATTGACATCCAGCCTTTTTTGGAAATTCTTCACTTTTCTCTTTTGTACATATCATTTCAAGAATAAACATTTGCTTTTAAAAAATCAATCTTTGAGTTATCCCTATGAAAATTCCTTATTTTCTCCTTCGTACATAATTTCTTAAATAAATATTTTTCTTTTACTTGTGAAAAATCAATCTTCAAGTCCTTTTTCATTTTATCTATATCTTTGCAAATAGTAAAAAAAAACTCGGCAACAAATTAAAGTGCATATTGGGTAAGTCATTAAACCAATATAACACCAAAAAATGAATTTCTCATATATAATTCGTTTGGAATCATTACATTCTCTTACATATACAATCAAGAAAAGAAAAAAAATATTGGGACACAGCTCGGATGCCACACAAATCTCCCTCAAAACCCCTACCTTCAACCACCTCTATGGACGCGCTTTCCCTGACAACGAGCAGTGGACCCCCCACTCCCAGAAGCAGATCTCTCATCAGATGTGGCAGGTGGCACCAAACTGGCACTAACTGACTTCCTCACATAGGCCGATATCAACACCATCCAATCCTTAATATCCCTCATCAAGGTGGTTAACACATGGATATTCTATAAAGAAAAAGTAACAAAATCACTAAAATCAAAGCAAGTCGGTAAGGAGGAAAAGAAAACAAGACATGGCAAAGAGGAAAAAAGGATAATACCTCACTCCTAAGAGCCTCCTCAAAAAGACCCGTCAACCCTTCCACGGTTGCATGAGGCTGAAGAGTCACCGATAGCACATCCCAACTACTCAGTCGAATGTGATAAGAGGGAATGAAGACATGAACAAGTGGAACCTCCCACACTGCCGCCTTAGTGCCTCCTCTGAAACTATGGACTGACGCTGTCGGTATGCTGGTTCCTCTACCTGATCGCTCCGTAGGTGGAGGCATTTTCTCCACATAATATATGCACGATGGAATCAACTAGCTAGTCGCAAAGTCCAAATAGTCATAGTCCATCGTCATATTCGTGTAATGCGTATATGGATCCCCTTCCATCACCGCCACCCTAGACTCATCAGTCATCTCCTTCACCTGCTTCATGTACTCAGGGGTGTCGATGGTGGGACCTCCACCTCTTCCTCCATGATCTTTCGCACCACCCTTTCCCCAAGGTACCAAATATACCCAAACTCATGCACCAATAACTTCTTCATATACACATGCAAACTCGTAACCCCTATGAACCTCGAGGGTAGACTCCAGGGGTAGAATGTCACCTGTTTCCCCAGCAAAGAGTTAGTAATCTGTCCAAAAGCAAAAGTTATAAAAACTCATAAAGATACAAGGATTAAAAGCCTAACGTGGTTGCTCGTTAGGGCGTTTGGCACCGCCTGCACATCCTTTAGGGAAAAGGGATAGGTTCGAACGCCTGCTCGACTTCCGCCACTTATACATCCTGCAGAAGTATCCCAGATCGCTCACCTTCAAGGACACCAACACCCACGTCTGCAAAAGGAAACACTAAGAATCAAAGAGAAAGAGAAAAAACTAAAAGAAAATAAAGGGGAAATTGAATTTAAAGATTATCTCCAAGAGATATGTGGGTCCTGTAAAAGTCTGTCGACAATATCGACTGAAAGTATCCAAGGAATTTTAAAGGGATGCCAAAGTAAAGCTCCCCGATTCATACATATGAATGTCTGAAATGGTCCTAAAAAATGGCACAAACCAAAGATGGACGATATCGCCGCTCGTCACCACCACGAATCCCCCCAATAGAATCAGAATGAATAGATGGGTTTCCCGTCTCACCTTCTGACCATCAATGTCATCAATCTACCTAGAAAGTAGAGTCTCCTTCAAAACGAATATCCAAATAGAATCTCCTGACTTGGTTGTTCTTATATCAACTAAGGCAGCCTACACTTCCACTTACATAACCCACAAAGTCCGGTCTACCACAATTTGATGATCTGCACACTCTAATCATGTCTGCTACTGAATATCCAAGGGAATGACCATTATTTCCCCCACTCCCAAATGAAATGTGTGGGTTGTGCCCCACCACCTCTCTCCCAGCATACATAACACCTCCATAGAGCGTGACATCTCATCTAATGCCACTACCAATGTGCCAAACTTGAAAGGACCCACCATATATCATAATGCCTAAGTAAGACGGTACTAAACCTCCTACATCCTAGTCATCCCCCGAGACCGAGTTCTCGAAAAAGGCTATATCAACTGTGCAAAAATTAAGAAAAACCCTTCATTATCCCAATGATAAAAAAGAAAAGAAAGAAAAAGGTGGAAAACCAAGAGACAAACACTTACATAGCCATTAAGGTTCTTTCCCTTAGTAGAATGGTGATGTGCAGGCTACCTCAATATCACCCTCTCATCAGCCACCAGTTCAAAGCTATTATACGCATTCTCGTCGCTTAATGCCAACGACACCATAGCCCGCCATTTCAGGCCCTCCCAATCGTCAACACTCACCCAGTCATTGTTATTATTTCCATAAGTACTAGACATTGAGATCTTGTAAAGGAAATAGACTCAAAATTGACTTTAAGAGAGAATAAGTAAGATATTTGATTACTTGAAGATGTGAAAAAAATGAAGAGCCCCCCCCCCCCTTTTTATAGCAGGCTAAGATGTATGTTGATCGACAGTCCCTTGATCCTGCCTATCGGCAGTGACCTTTCCCCTTCCCCGAGATGCCAAGAGTTCGAGGCCTATGCCAATAGGTACCTCCTCAGACCTGCCTATCGGCAGTCCCCTCAAAATTTCTACATAAAAATGCCAGAAAATCCAAAAATTGCTCGAAAAATTCACAAAAATTCCCAGAATATCCCCATTAAGTCAAGAATGTCATTACTATGAGAAAAACCCATCGTGGAGTACCAAGTCAGTTATAAGACCTCATTAATACCATACAAGATCATCGACACTCACTCTTGTCACCAACATACTCCCCAATGGAACCAAAAATCTAAGGTACAATAATCTACACTTCCCCAGTGATGCCACAATTTGAAAAACTCTTCGTAAAAAACACTCTTTAGGTCCACAAAATCGACCTCCACCCACTAAATTGGTCATATCAATCCTTAAGTCCGTAAAACCTCTTAATCTGTCACTTCAATTCGACCATTTAAATTGGTCACTTCGATCTGACCCGTTGAATTAGTTATCTTAATCCATAGGTCTGCATAATCGACCTCGAACCTCTAAATTGGTCACTTTAATCTGACCCATTGAATTAGTAATCTCAATCTTTAGGTCCGCATAATTGACCTCGACTTTCTGAATCGATCGCTTGAATCCGACCCACTGAATTGATCATGTCAATCTTAGGTCCGTAGAATTAATCACTTTAATTCGACCCACTAAATTGGTCATCTTAATCCTTAGGTCCATAGAATCGATATCGACCCTATGAATCGGTCAGTTCAATTCGACCATTGAATTGGCCATCTTAATCCTTAGGTCCGCAGAATTTACCTCGACCCTCTCATTGGGTCATTTCACTCTTTAGGCCCGTAGAATTGATCTCGACCCTTTGAATTAGTCATTTAAATTTCTAGATCGACATCGACCCTCTAAATCGATCCTTATCATCCCCCAAGTTTACAGAATTGGCCTCAATCTACTTCCAAAACATTGATGAGGTGTCTATATTTCGAAGACGTTAGCTTGTTCCAATCTCGACCATCATGGGATCTATAGACACCCCATCCTAGTACCCCCCATATGTACCTTCTCAGGTCCTTAACACTCCTCTTCCCTCCGTAAATCCTAGGTCCTACTCTGAGTACTGATGTAGAGGCTATTGGGTGCTCCTCGGGCTGGTTTGACTTTGGTTAACTCTTTCACCTAAGTGAAGCTCAATGAAACCTTGAAAGTATTTGAATCCCCTTTCCAATAATCCATACCATGAGCAAATCGGACCCACGGTTTGCACAAATGATCCTTTTTACTTCGAGTACGGATCTAAAAGCCATCGAGCACTTTCAGGCCCCATTTGAATCTGGTCAACCCTTCCACTTGAGTAACGATTGATGAAACCTTGAAGGACTCCGAATCCCTTTTTCAACGGTCCATACCATGCATGAATCGACCTCACGGTTCGCAAGAATGACCTTTTTTACTTTGAAAGGCCACCGGGTGTTTTTTAGCATCGTTTAACCTTGGTCAACTACCTAAACTGAGCGAATCTAAATGAAATCTTAAATTGTTTTGGATTCTCTTTCTAACGGTCCATGCCGTGCATGAACTGGCTTCACGGTTTGCACAAGCGACCTTTTTTACTCTGAAATCCCCCGTCTAGAGACCATCGAGCACTTTTGAGCCCCGTTTGAGTTTGGCCAACTACCGAAATTGAGATTGGCTCAATGGATTCTTGAAGGGCTCTGAATCCCCTTTCCAAAGATCCGAAACATGAGCAATTCAGACTTGAGATTTTTATTTTATGCTCTTTTTTTTAAAAGTCCATTCTAGACTACCTATAGGCACCCCAGACCCCTGTCTAATTAGAGGGTGTTCTTTCCTCGCCCAGTAAGGTAGGTAATGTACTGATAGAAAGGTCAAGGTCCATGCCGATTGACAACCCCACCTCCAAACCCTAAAATGGCACTACTTAAGGAGACCATGACCTCACTTATAGGCAGTCCCTTTTCAGCAATCAAAAATGTTTTCTCGAAATCAGAGCGTCGGCATTCCCAAAAAACCCTTTTCCCCAACATTCTCTCCATTCCTCTTACCTCACTTTCCTACCACCTTTTTTCACTTATCTCATCCTACTTTGCCACTTTTATACCACTATAAAATCAACCTACATACCTTCTAATTCAGTAGCAAAAGTTTTCTAGGAGGTTTATTCCTACTATTTTCCAATTTATTAATTTAGCATTATTTACTCACTTTGTTTCTATTTTGATATATTTTTTAGTCTCACTTTATTATCTCACATCAATTAATATTCTTTTTTATTATTAGTATTCACATACCTTATTTTCATAAAATCCAAAAGATAAAAAATAGGGTTTACTTGTAAACTCCAAAAGTTAGACTTCTTCATTTTTCACACTTTTACACTTGGGCACACTCTCTTCAAAAACATTCAAAGAGGAGTCTTATTTTGGGTTAATAAGTTAAACCCCACCTCTATGATATATCGAACTACGTGGACTTTGATGCCCTTTGGGCTACATAGGCATCTCGGGCCAATCTTGGGATTGGAGTCCTCTCTTTCCATTTTATGCTTGTATACTATATCATATATATTTTTATGAGTCATAAATTCCTATATATTTGTGTCTCATCCGATATGCACATTCACTTTTTTATAGCGACTTGTTAATCGACTAACGATCACATCATATATTTATGTTATTTTCCGATACACTGTTAAGGATTATTTCTCTCTGTTTTTCCCATGACGCGAGTCGGATAATTTCCTTCTCTCGTCATTTATATTACACTCATGTATACACACATCATGCGTTAGAGAAAAAGAGAATATTAACATAGCCCATGAGAGACCGAAAGGGGTGGAATGAGTGCCCAACAACTTCCCATTCCATAATTTCATTACTTAGTTTCGTATGCATCAGTATGACCTTGATGTCGTTCTCTCGACATTGCTACATTTATTTTGCCTATTTTGAGAAAACTAAGCTGGTGACTCCATTCATTCGTGTTATCCCCTTTTGAAGACGGACAATTTTATATCTGAGGCAGCCCGCTAAAATACCAGCGGGAGTGGAAAAAAGAGGATCCCTATATCCTCGAATCACTGGCACGTGCACAATAGGGAAGAGAGGGAGACGATCTCCTCCAAAGGGCGTTCCCCCTCCCACCTCCCATATCGATTTCGGGGCCGGCCCACACCGGGGGAATTCGACCTTCAAGTCCACAGTAATGAAATAACACAAATGCATGTAGAGAAATGGGTAACACTTGCATTATAAAATTTGATTAATTAACTACTATGTCAACTTTTTCCCATATACAAAAACTATCAATTCACTTCATTTTGGGGGAAACACATATGTCAAAAAATGTTATTAACTAACTAATATTTCAATTTATTACCTAACCTAATCGGAAGAGTTGACGTGTGTCTGTAAATCATGATAAACCATCATAGCTTGAATATAGGAACAAAAGAGGATCTGATCAGTGAAAATCTTGACCTTAGATCTTGTGTCTTTTGTTATGTGATTTTCCTATACTGTTCAACTTACTGTGTTGAATTAATCGAAGTAGAATTTTACAACTTACTCTTCATATAATTTTATATCTAATTACTTTATTTCGCAGTGTGAAATATAATAATTCTCAGTGCGAAATACATATATTATAGTCTTACGTTGCTACAAGTTTTGATACAATATATTCCTACTGTTTGGAACATGAAAAATAATTGAAAACACATTTGAAAAAGGTAATTAATTAAATCGGCCTTCGAATCTCTTTAATTTCTCTTGAAGAAGGTCTAAAGACCGCTTGGGAAACTTCGATACTTCAGATGAAGATAGTGGTTTCATAAAAGTTGTTCCATCTAAGCTTTACCAACCTGGCATGCTCATAGGATCAAAATACCATTATGAAACCAACATCTCCATTCAAATAAAAATAATGGTTTCATAAAAGTTGTTCCTTCCGAGCTTCATCAAACTAAAAGAGTCAAATGAACAAAATACTATTATGAAACCAACATTTCCATTTGAAATGCCGAAGTTTTTGAAGTGGTCTTTAGAGCTTCTTCACACCAAATTAAAATACATCTAAAAAAAGCTTACTAACTAGGAAGTCAAATTAAGCATCCCAAAAATCTTCAAGGTATTCTATTAAGTTGATAATGATGGTTACCCTCGTTGGAATTCATCCTTCACATTAACGCAGTCTTGAATCCTTTTGCAAAACCAAATCCTTATACAGTGGGATGCCTTATTGGACATTGAAATTCCACAAATCAATAAAGTTGCGAGTAATGCAAAGCCCTCACTTAGATCGGGCATTGGGGGTAATCCAATGTAACCTTGTCCTACATATATGAAGAACTCATGGTATGAAGCACTGTACTGATGCATAACATCCTCAATGTCTTTAAGTTTTTGTCTCCACTTTGTTTCCATATGCAAATAGTCTTGCAAACATCTGATAATTTAAAGAATTATTGACATAAAAAGTTAGAAAATTATAAGGGTCTGTGTGTTGATATTTTGTAGAGAATTAGTAAATATTGAATGGGAATTAATGTATATTTATAGATTAATGCATGTAGAGAAGTGAATAACACAAAGGTCACAATATTTCATTGTTGGAATTTTTAAATATTGAATCTACCTTTTTAACTTATGCATAGACCATTTATTTACTTTCTTTAATATGTAACCTCCCACAAGTACTCTATGTATATTGGGTCACTTATTCGCTCAGTTCATTTAACGAAATCCACCATTACGAAAAAGATCATTTCAACACACACACACGCATATATATATATATATATATATATATATACATATATATATATATATATATATATACATATATATATATATATATATATGTGTGTGTGTGTGTGTGTGTGTGTGTTATTTTATAAGTCCTCGCTAAAGGGAACAAACAAAGATTTAATTATTATTATTATAAAAACTCATTTTTGATTAAAATATCATAAAATATTATGATATTAGCAATCAGAGATTTAATTTTATCAATATAAAATAATAATTTCTTATTTCCTCTAGAGAGGACTACTTAAATAACATATAAATGCGTGTAGAGACATTGGTAACACATACGTCAACTAATTTAATTAACTGACTAATATTTCAACTTTTCTTCCATATGCCAAAAGTATCCATTCACTTCTTTAAATAGGCAGACGATCATTATCATTACTTTGTCCTCATTTTAACGTAAGCATTCAGTTAATTTAATGGAATTCATTATTAACTTGACTAGTATTCAACAATAAAAAATGAAAGTTTAATTAATTACAATTAAATGTAGTTACAAAAATGTGACATTTCGCAGTGAGAGTTCCCACTGTCATTTTGTAGTGATATTTCACACTACGAATTTGCATGGAAGTTACTATAAGAAATCATTACTTAGAGACAAGCTTTTGAACTATCATAAATGTGTTTATTCTTCATAATTACTTTTTAAAAAGCCACCCATTTTTCAAGGAGTGGGATATTATCCTCTTCTATAAATACTTCCTAAACATTTCGTAACATTTTATTATCTTTTTTTCTTCTATCATTTCAAGAAATATTCTCTCTTATAAAATTACATACAAAATTTCACACATGATTGATCTCAATGATGAATTTATAATTAAGATATTTTTGCTTTTGTCTATTGCAATATTTTGAAGGCACCTCCTACATCCAAAAAAATGATGGAAATATGTTTACATGATGATATACTTGATGAAATTTACATAGGAGATATACTCATTATTTTTTTTTGAAAAAAGTGAGTTATTTGAAAAATCGTACCACGCTATATATAACATGCCTTCAAATGGCATCAAATATTTTTATGCTATGTTTAGGTTTATGGAAGTAGTAGCTCATGGGCCGCCATAGTTTTTACTAAAAGATTTTGGCGCTAGTGAAGATCTAAATGCTTTACATGCTTTTGCAATATTTTTTGTCCGCATTAGTTTACCAAAGTTCAAGAAATTTGTAATAGAATATTTGAGGGAGGGGTGCTTTTGAAAGTAATTAGAATTTTTGGAAGGAATCATTCCAGCGTTTTGAAGTGGTTGTAAAAATTCAAGGTTCTATGGCAGTTATGCTCGGTATGAGTCTGTTTATAAGATACATGACAATTTTAAGAGGCTCTTCTCTAAGAAATAACATAAAAAGGTAGATTGTACTCAGTACAAAATTGATGCAATGCTTAGGAGGACCATTTTTTTAAAATGTAAGCTTCAAATTATCATACTTAACCTACGTTATGTTTTTGAGTTCCAAAAATGTTGTCATAAGGAGAATATGGTGAACAAATATTCATATCTCATTGGGAAATGTGAATTTTGCATTGCGAAAGATACCAAAATCAAAATGAGAAATATATATTTTTCACTGCAAAATTTATGATTTCACAGTGAGAATTTTTTATCACTATGCGATGTTTGATAAAAGTAGTGAACTTTGTTTGATTTTTTGCAGTATGAATTCCTCCAGTGTGGATTATTACCACTAAATGAAACACATATGTTAATGCTTAAATTTCACAAAAAAACATTACAAATTATAGAAATGATACCAAGGACTATTAACATAAATGGAAAGAGATATATTAATGATGCAATTTGGCAAAAAAAAATGTTTAAAATAAAATAAATGATTGTTATTTTTGCACTATTACATCACAATTAATCTTATAATAATCTATTTTGATGTAATTTCAATTGAAAACAATAAAATAACAAACATTATAACGACTTAGCATTTTTTTTTGTTCTTTGTTTGCAAATGAATAAACAAAGTTCATTTATCGTTTTTGTGTTGGATGTAATTCAAAATCAATGTTTTCCCTTGTTGTCGATAATACTATTTATTAAGATTAAAAAAAATTGACATTCTACAGTAGATGAACATGATTTATAGCAAAATGAGTAATGTATAAAAAACTTATATTTGGGTCTACAAATGGAATAAGTCGATATTTATATTAAGATGGTAATGATGAGGAATTTCAATGTACAATAATGGAGAACTTTTTCATTTTTTAGAATGGTTCTTATTATCGATTAACACTTTGAACTTTCATTTTTTATGTCAGATATTACACACGTTTCAAGGGTATTTTAGTAAGGTTACCGTATAATATTTATTGAAAATATCCTTAGACTAAACATGTTTTAAGACAAGGGTTTTAGTTCCCAACGTTTAATGCCAAGGGTGGATTGTTGATCGCCTCTAATTAATGATCCTGAGAGTGTAATACATATTCTCATTGAAGATACTCTAAACATGATATTAGTCCATGTGTGGAACTATATTTTTTTAATAGCAGTGACATGTACAAATACTCATTGACAAGTTTAACCCTCGTATGAAATTTCTACACCCGTGTAGAGTCACATGGGGTCTAGTCAGAGATCAAGCCCCCACTTAAATTAATAAAAAATAAATCAAGGGTATAAATTGAATTAAATATAAATATATCATTTTAAAATTGTAATATATTTACATCATTTATACTAACCTACTTTCTTTTTACATGCTTATCATGCATTTTTTTTTCTTGTTGTGGTGTAGGTGGTCAAATCCTATTGGTGATATTCGACAATATATTAAGCTGAGCAGAAAGTAAGTCATGCACAATCACACAAGAATAATATTTATGTGGTTTAACAATGTGCCTACATCCACATGAGGTTATCTTTTCTATTAGTATCGTTCCAATCACAATGATTACATCCCCTTTTCCCTGAGTGAGGGTTACATTTATAGAAACATAAAGATGGTTGGGTCGTTCAAGGATTAATAATCAAGTTAACTATCCCAACCTGATTGGTTGTATCTCGCTCCTCGATTCTCGCATGTCGCTAAACTTTGACAACTCTTATCTTCTTGGATGATATCTTGTTCGAATAAGTGGGCATGTTTCCCCTCTCATGTGTTTTCAGATTATTCTCCTAACAATTGCCACCCAAATATTTGCAACTGATGGAGGTTGTAGAGGTTTGTTCTCTTCTTTGAATGAATTCGAGTTATGGTCGTTGCTTTTGTTGGTCGTCCGTACATACCATGGTCATAGGTCATAGGGTTAACCGTGCTTGAATGTGAAGACTTTATTGACCTGCCAGTTTTAGACGGTACATTGGTAATTTTCTCCCGATCATTTAAGGGTACGCTGGTAATTTTATCACTCTAAACTCAAAGGGCAGTTGCATGTGCAAATCGTCATTTAAGAGCGTGGTTGATAATGATGAAAAGCTTCCTCAAAATGTGGTTCCAACCCACTAATACCCACATGTGTTGTCAGTTCGGTTTGCTACTCAAAACTTTTATTTGCCTTCAAGAGAACTAGAGCTCCCACTATTGCTACCATACTCGTAAGTCCTCTTTCTTCTATATCTTTCTGAATTTATGTATTTTCTTCAAGGAACTCCTTCTTTCTTTATGTTTCTTGTTGTTTAGTGTGAAAATGGCGTATGTAATTAATGAAATACCATTGAGGCCTTAAAGGGACTTTATATCCCTTATGGGTGATTCTCGAGTTCAACTCATGCCCTTTATGCTTCTATAATGTTGATGATGACCATTCGATTTTCTCTCAATTTGTAGATGAAGTCGGAATCACATTTTACCCCAATTATTTATTCCTTGAATTCTATAAAAAAATTATGTTGTCCTTGTCCAGTGTTCCTTCAACACATGGAGTATTTTAAATGATGTAAACTGTATAAATGAGCTCTATGGGGCCTAATTAGGGATACCAAAGATTCATTTTTTCTTTATGTGGGTAATGGGCAATGATAAGGTTTATTGCTTGAAGGCAATAAAGGCTCAAAGGACCGTGATCATCAATCTGCCAGACTCCAACAAGGAGTATTAGGACCATAGATTTATAGTTAAGAAATGGGAGTATTTGTCATTTTACAGGGACGTGATCCCTATAAGGGCCCTAGGTGCCTTAAGGGATGGTATGAAATAGGTATAACCTTCTTTTGAAAATGTTTTATTGAGTTATGTTTAATGGTTTCCATATCTTGTACACCGTTCTTTTACTTTGATCTTTTGTTGAGCAAGGGACATTAACTTTGCTGATTTGAAGAGAACTTGGTCGATCAAACAAATTTTGAGAGATCTCGACCATCCCAGTTCAGCTGTACTTTCGTCATCCTATACCTCTTCAATAACTTCTTTTGTTACTCGGCCTATAAACCAAGAGAAAAAATTCTAGAGGGATTTGCTGAGCTTAATGTCTCAGTTGCTAGCATATCGGGTTCCTTTGAGTTCGTTGACATCTCTATCGCTTAACGAAGTAGTTATCGAAAAAGCCCTATCACAAGTCTAGGAAATAAACCACAATTCTTTATAAAACTACGTGATATGAGGGAGTATGTGGCGAAGGTGTCAAATAAAACTCTACTTAAGGTGCTATAAACATAAAATATACTCTCCACTACCGGGACTTGCAACTGACCTTGTTGGGGCTGTGCAATTTGGTACACCCTATTGTACTGAAGTTGGGGGTGTTATTTTGAGACTAGGGGTGCTAAAAGTGATCACTTGTATCCTTAGAACTGGAAGTTGCTGGGGGTGATACGGTTATTGCTACTGAGGCCTAAAGCCATAGTGGCCTTGGCCCTGTCATTGGCTCTGGCCCCCTAACCCCAAGCCGAAGTTGTATCCTTGGCACTGGAAGTTGAAGTTATTGGGGGTGATAAGGTTATTACTAGCACTCGAGAAAACTCGAGATCTGTGTCCCATGACTCCACAACTAAAGCATACACCCTCAAATGGTGTTATAGGTGCGTCATACTATCTCTACTACTGTGGGTGCTACTGCTATCCCTATCTGTTCTGATGGGGTCCCTAGAACTGCTGTTGGCGCATGTTCCACCCAGGTCTAAAATGTTCCCACTGATCATGGACCTACACCCCATGCCTCTTACTTCTTGAAATAGACTACGCCTTGGACTCACTAGACTGACCCATCCTCTTTATCTTCCTCTTGTCCTAATAATCCATGAGGGCAGGGTTCACCTCTTGACTATAAGTGTTTAATGTACGATTTCCCCTAATTACCTATTTGATGGGCCTAGATATCTATTCTAAAAAATGCCTCATATTCTGTTCCTCTGAGTTTGCCTGCTCGAGTGCAAAAAGTGACAAGTTAATGAACTCTCATTTATATTCTGTCGCTGTGAGGGATCCCTGCTGAAGGAGAAAGAACTCGGTCTTCTTCTGGTCCCATACTAATTCTGGTAAATACTTGGCATTAAATCGTGCTATACAATCCTCATAAGTCAACCTTTCTCGATCCTTAATTGAAGTCACACTCTCCCACCATTAGAGAGCATCCCCAATCAACTGAACGTATCCAAAACATGCTTCTGCACCTCAATGGAGTCCAATAATTGCAAATTTTGCTCGATGTCTTGGTGCCACTAATGCGCCACTATAGGATCAGTAGAGTCGGGGAATGTGGGTGGGTTTTTCTTCATAAAGGATCCCTGAACATTCTCCCATCCCGTAGTTGTTAGTGTTGATGCCTGAAGTGATGGAGGCGGTATCTCCTATTTCACTTGCCACTAAACCTTCCTGAACTCTCTAGATAATCAACTCAAAAGTTGATGGGACCTAAAATGCAACTTCCCCTGTGCATCGAATGCTATAATTCATGGAATAATCGGTGCTTATGGTCTGGATGCTACGGGAGCAACCTGTCTGCAGGTGCTCTCACCTATCGAAATCTCCTCTAAAGAGGTATTTAAAATTGAAGATAAAGTCTTATTAGTAACAAAACATAAATAAGTGTACAAGGAAAGACACATATCAGATAATGCTACACAAAAGTCTAAACGAACTTATACCCTCAAGGCCTATGACCATGATCTGATACCAACTGTAAACCACGTATATTTTAATACTCGGGTTGATCAGGTCTACTGGGTTGTTAAAATAATGAAATGCCATTTATAACATCCAAGGAACAAATGAAACATGCGACAAATATAAGAATATGATATGATACTCTTCCACTATAAAACTCATAAAGATTTCTTAAATATACAAATTGTAACATCCCGTATTTCCGAGTATTTAAAATTTAATAAATTCAAGTATTTTAAATTACACGTGTGACGTAATTTAATTGAATTAAATATTATGTGTTTATTAAAATATTAATCGAAAGAGATAAAGACTAATATTTATGAAATAAAATTACTAAGTTAGTAGTAAATAATTATTTTACGTTATAGCGACTGATATCAACGTGACTGTATTATATCTTAATCGGGAGTCGAGTGTAGACTATATGAGATCGAGATAGGAAATTTATGTAGAGTGACTCAGATGGAAATTTTGAGGTCACGATTGGTTTCAGATGGGTCGAGATTGTTAAAATAGTGTACCGGGTGGTAGTAATTGGGTTCCGGAGCCTTTTTAGACATAATCGGGCCCACGCGGGGGTATTTGGGTCATTTAGACTTGGCCCGTTAGCCCAATTTCTGGATTGGGGATTAAAATCGTAGGTTTAAGAGTTTGAGGCAGCTAGAGTTCACATTCTAAACCCTAGAAATTGAGAGAAGAGATAAGAAAGAAAAGAGGAGAGCTTTAGGAGCCAAATTCAAAGAGGAATTGGGTGTGTTATTGTCAATTCATCTTCTACAATGCATAATCAGACCCTACCAACCTACAAAGGAAAGTGATTAACTTGCTTCTGATTTAATTGTGCAAAAACTCATGTTCATATCATGGTAGGTGTAGGCAAATCCGTTTTGGAGGAGGGTTGTCACATGAAAATGGGTTTTGATGATTTGGGCATTATGTGTAGAGTAAATGTTCAATTGATGATGCAATACTATCCAATGCTATTCGAATATGATTTATATTCAAAACTCAAAACTAATTTAGTTTTATTTGGACTATAGAATCGAATTTGATGAGATGATTGATTGAAATTTGAGAAAACCCAATTCGTGAAATAATGAATCTTAATAGAAATCAGTGATGTTTGATGATTTATATTAGGATTGTAACCTATTTAGATATGTAATAAAGAATTGGGTATTCTTGGGTTGAAATTTGAGAAGAATCCATGGAGGTTTGGGTGAACAAAAATGGAGGAAAATAATTGGGGAAGAAGGTTGTCTAGAGCAGCATCGATCGATTGATCGATGATACATGTTTTCTGACAGGTTTGCTTATTTTTATTTTGAACTCTAGTGCGACACCCCACCTATTCTAATCCTGGGTGATCAGTCCATTATTAAATTAAACAGGAATCATTAATGGTGTCATTCTTAGCATCACAATCGAAATCCAATTTATTTTACTATTACCCTAATGGCTCGGTGTCATAATTTTAATCTTTATTATTAACGTGCAATTTAATATAAACTAAATAAATCACATTCACCATTCCAAGCACATAATAATGGATGATAAGATAATGGAATAAATAAATAAATGAGTCTGAAATAACACTCTAGATAAAATTCCAATACAGCCATCATGAATAAAATTCAATTCCCACACTAGAAATAAAATGAAAGTACAATGTCTCAAATATAACCACGAACTAAGAATGGGATACATGCCTGCCTGGAACTGCTAGAATGCGAAACATGAGCTAAAATATGTGGAGGCATCTAATACTAAGATCCTACAACTTCAACAGCAACTGCAACACGTCAAGAGAAGGAACTCCTAAGCCTAACGTCCCTGTGACTGGGCACCTAAAATATTTTTACAAAAATGGATTCGAAATGGGTTAGAGCCCAGGTAAAATAGTTTGAAAAAGTTTAGCAGGTATTTAAAATGCATCAATATAAGATATTATATACATGTTAACTCCGCGTGATCTCACTTGATATGCTCACCTCTCAGCTATTGTGCACGCCTAACGTATTACTCTAACCCACCTAGTTATGCTACCCGCCTAACTAGTCTTACTTACATCTCTTCCCACCTAATAATACATCGAGCCCTCCCGTATTACCCATATAATACTAAAATACATTTCCAATTCTTTTTATTTATTAAGAGTCACCATTTTATGAATAAGTTCGCATACACTTAGAATAATTTAGATATCACTATCTATCTTATCTACTAATACACCCGTAGTAGAATCAATCAGACTTGTATATATACATCACTCTTATCATATACACGTATACACCACCCCTAGGTGGAGACCTACGGTGCGGGAATACTCTGCTATCAAGTCATGGTACATCAAGTACTAAATAAGGACATCGGTTTGAATATCACCATCAAATAATAAAATCAAATCACACATATTGGAGGCGAACATAGTTCCAATTCTATGGGTCACGCGCACACCAAACGTGCCTAATGGACCGTCGAAACTATCATACACTTAGATAGCACGTACCTAGGTTCTATATTCTAGGGTACAAGTCAAAATTACCCCAATGGGCTCATCAAGATAAGACTGTCCACTGCACGGAAACCTCCAGTTATAGCAAGTAGCCTAGGTATGTTTACACATCATAATTTATACAATAGGCATTCACAAAGCCTATATATATATATATATATATATATATATATATATATATATATATATATATATATATATATATATATATATAGAGAGAGAGAGAGAGAGAGAGAGAGAGATAACATCAGTATAGGTATACACTCAACCTATAGTAGATGTCTCATACGTAGTATATATAACTGCTGAATATCCTACGTATTATCATTTCACCATTTCACTACTCATCGTATTTTTTTCCGAGTGTTTTCCCCACTACTTGAAGGGTCCTAATCACCCCATTAGATTATTTCAGTAGTTATAATATACTTCTACTACTGGTCCAATCTTAGGTTGACTCACGCTCTCCATAACCCATTCTAATTTATGAGAGATCATTTAATATCAAACTAAGCCCCGTGGTTCACTCATCACTACACCAATTCTGTCGAATTATCACAGTCATTGATCTTGACAAGTCCAACTTGTCAAGTTCAATGATCGTGACAAGTCCGGGGGCAACAACTTTTATTATCACGGACTTGTCACGATCATTGACCATGATAAGTTCATTAGACTTGTCACGGTCCTGTTACGATCTTTGACCTTGACAAGATTTGTCAAGGTCAGGGACCGTGACAAACCCGTGACAACCTTTAAAATATTATCATGGTCAATGACCATGATAATCCCATGACATGTTTTCTTTGTCATGGACTTGTTACGGTCAATGACCGTGATAAATTTGGGCAGAATTTTAAAAAAAATCTGCTGGGCAGTTTGGCCACTGCCACTGCCCAACGGTATATTTGTACCTGTTATAGCAAAATTATACATGTTCAAACAACATATATCCACATAAAATATAAGGAATGCACCAAATCATTGCATATATAATTCCATATACAAACCAAAATGTAACAAATCAAAAGAATACAAATATAATTTAAGTGTCCCAATAAAATAGATACAAATAATGTCATGTGGTAGGTTTGAGGAGGAAGTAAGGCCACACGATATACGCATTGAGACACCCCCGAATATGCATCACGCCGCATTGTTCGCGCAACCACAATGGGGAGTTCTCCTTCCCGATTATCACATGCATGACGAGCACCTTGACCTCGTTGTCTTGAAGCGTACATCTATGAATCGACATACCCTGAACGGTATTCGGGTACCTCAACCTCCTCCCTATCTGCGTTCCATCAAATACGTCGAGTATAAACATGCTCGGCCAATCAATTTTTGTCATAGGCCGCTCGACGGGAGTCAAGTAGGGGACTGGATCATCAATTGGTGAGTCCCCACGTGTCAGCGATGAAGCAACGACGTCCACGTCCACGTCCTCATCCTCCTCCACCTGCTTCTCCTTCCCCTTCCCCTTGCCCTTTTCGCTTCACGAACGCTTCACGAATGAGAACATATCTTGGACCGTCGCCTCCAACCTTGATAGCTTCGCTTCATGAGAGTCCACCTGACTAGCCAACCCGGTGTTGCTCGTCTGCAAACCGATGATCCTAGGTTTGGCAACCCGCGAGCTCGCCCCCCTTATCCTCCCCTTTCGATCAGATCCAACCACTTGGCAGAGTGCGTCCGTGGATAAAGATGCCTTGTCGGCATCAGACTGCGACTCATGCACTTCCTTAAGCTTTGGTTGAAATAACAAAAAGTACAAGATTAGTTAAATAAGTAAATAAAAAAATTATAATGTAATTAACAAAAATTAAACTGTTGGATTACTTACAATCGTGGCCACGACGCTCGGGGACACCTCCTTATCCTTCCCATTCTTCGTCCGAATTTCCACATAGGCATTGAGCCTATGTTGACTACCCCCAGGGCCACTCCCCGTCTCCTAAAATAAAATAATACAAAATTAGTACTGGGCCCGCAAAGTAAAATAATGCAGAATAATATATTTCTGTAATTATAAAAAAATAAAAACTTACCATCATCCTATGCTCCACCTCGGCATAAGATGTCCAGCCGGAATAGTGCACGTTCGTCTTTTTCACTTAATTTTCCCTCCCCGATTGGCGAGATGCCAATTGTCTCTCCTCGATCTCATTGTCAATGAACTTTTGCCATTGTGCCAATGAGATCGACTCCTTCGACGGGACGGAATCACGCATTCTGATAATGGAGTCTCGGGTCTTCGTAAAGTACCGGACCCCCAAATTTTTCTTCCATGTCTTGTGTTGCTCCCTCAACTGCTCCAAGACAGAATCGCGGAGTTTTGGGGCCAGGCTGAATTGTTCCTGTCAAACAAATACAATGTTAGTTACGAATAAATATAAATATAAATATAAATACATTACCTGTAGTGCCGCACAAATAGCTAACTTGAGCTCATCGCGTATTTCACAAATTCATTAGAACCTCTGCGAAACACATCACCCAATCTATTTGTCTCCCCCATCCACTCTTTGTATTTAGGATATCCCATCACAGCTACTACAAACAATCACCTATTAAAGGTAAGAAGCGTATATTCGTGGATTAGTATAAACAAAACTTAGATTTATAGTATGTTTTAATTAATTATGTCTTATTTATATTCGATTTTAAATTTCAAATTGTAATAATAATTCCTATTTCCTCCATCTCCTATAAAGGGTGAGTGGTCCTATCCCATTCAAGACCGCATATTTCTGTAATATACTAAACATCTCATGCACATTGTTACTATTTGAGAAAAAATTGGCAGCATATCCCCATAGTTCTCCAAGTACACAATGTAGATTGGCAAGTGTGAGTGTTATTTCAATTGATCAATTGAAATAACACTCACACTTGCCAATCTAGTATGTACTCAGAGAACATTAGGATACGACTGCAGAACTTCCTCAAAAAGTAACAACTTTAAGCCACTAAGAATATTATTATACAGAAATTATGCAGTCCTAAATTGTCCAAACGGGACAATTAGAAAGATCTCATTACACGGGTAATGACTCTCGAACGGGTCGAAGGACTATTGAATGCGTACACATAAGAACTAGAAGGCTAGTATATATGCGCACTATGTGTAATTGTAGGTATGTTTCATTTGATTATGATAAGTCTGTGGTCGTGCCACTCTCAAATGGGTCGTGACACAAAGTAATTTTAGAAAAAAGTCAAAAACTCCCCCTCCCCCCATTTTGACAATAATCCAGTGGTCATGCCACTTCCAAAATTAACCAACTCAACAAATTAAGACAATATAATAATTTACGGATTGATTAGTGTGAATTAAATTAAGTATTTAAAAAAAAATTAACAATCAACTTCCATATCCAACCACATCCGTCCTATATAATCCAACAGCAACAACAAACCAACAAATGTGTATCCCGTACTGCATCTAATTCATCTACTCAATTAATTCAACAATAACAATTTCAAACCTAAATAAAAATAAAGAAACAATATTTATAATTTCCAATCAACGTTAACAATTAATTTCAAGTCCTAAACTAAACATTAATTTCAAATCCTAAATCAGCGTTAACAATTAATTTTAAGTCCTAAACTAAACACCAATTAATTTCAACACACACATATACACACACACCCTGCCTCCCCCCCCCCTCGCCCCACCACCCTGCCCCACAACACACACCTGCACACACACACAAACCCAAACCGCCCCCCACCCCCTGCACCCCCCCCCCCCACCCGCCTGCCCCCTGCCTCCTCCCGCTCACCACACACACATGCACTCACCCACATACACCTGTGCACGCATACACGCACACACATATACACACATACACGAACACATATACACACATATATACAAATGAAAGAGAAAGAGAGAAGAAAAAATACCTTAAATCGTAGAGAGAGAGAGAGAGAGAGAGAGAGAGTGGGGGGAATGGAAAGTGGTGGGAAAAAAGAAGAGGGAAGGGTTTTTTTACTCATAAACTTGTCACGGACCTGTCACGATCCTTGACCGTGACAAGCCTGTGATAATTGTTCTTGTCACGGTCAAAGACTGTGACAAGCCTTTGTCACGTCCTTGTCACGGTCACTGACCGTGACAAGGATGGCTGACTCAAAAGTGACAATTTGGTCTTTTTGGTGTAGTGCATATTTTTCAAGACCCATTATAATTTTTGTAGGATCAACTATGAAATATATCACATACTTTGTTAACCATAATTATCTTAATTTGAAAAAAAAATTCAACTCTAGCCTACCAAAAATTTAAGTAAACCGAGACCGAGATTACCAGTTCACCTAAACCAGACTGGGTGAACAGGCGAACTGGGTCGGGATGTACAGTCGAACTGGTCTGAGGGGCATATGAAACCCGTTAGATGTACCTGACATTTCTGCTACAATTTTCCACCATTGTTAACCCTCAAAACCTCCATGGTTCGATCCCAACTTTCCAACCAAGCATTCAGATCACTAAACTAACATGTATGAAGGATTTATAACGTACCTATAACATCAAAACAATAAATAGGATCATTTAAATCACATTAATCCTTAAATTAAACCCCAAAACCCTAGGTTAATCATTTTATTCAAGAACCTCATCGAAATTGAGATTTATTCAATTATTATTCCCACATATGATCTAATTTCATGTTCTAATTATATAAGGGTTCTGACTACATTTGATTCCTACCAAAATCATAATCAAATTCTCAAATTTAAAGCCAAATTCATATTTCCATGATTATTAAGCAGTCCTTCTCTAACATGGATAGTACATCGATTCAAAATTTAGCTAGATAAACACTTGACTCTATATGTAAGTCTGAATCTCTGCAGAAAAATGGTAGGGTTGGGTTCCTCTCCTCTCGATCTACGCAACGGTTGTGGTGGTGGTTTTTGGCCTTGGAACACCTCTCTTTCTTCCTTTTGTGGTCTCTCTTTGGTTTGGTAACTGATAACCCTAACTCCTATTACGTAGTTGCAGATATAACTATCCAATTTTTGTAGGTCTCTTTTCTCCAAAATTTCAAAAGACCAAAATACCCCTCCGGGGTGTCGATTTGGCCTAAAAATGCCTCGGACCCAAACTAAACCCACGAGTACACTTTTCTGACTATTTCGACCCTTCCAGACACACAGGGGCACTCGAAATGACAATTTGAATTATCAAAAATAAAGTTACATTTTATTTCATAAAATTAAGTCCCGGCACGACTGACATGCGCGTCCCGAGTAAGTTTACCGTAGCTGTCGTATTTCTCACTGACGACAATAATAATATTTTCTTATCAATTTTATTACTCATTCACTAAGTATTATTCAATATAAATAAATATTAACCCTTGTCTCGCCAATTAATATTTATTTTAATCCGAATTAATTTTCTAATTTAATTTAATTAATTCCAATATAAAAATCATTAAAATTAAGGGGTGTAACAAACTTCCCCCCTAATAACGGAATTTTATCCCGAAATTCGAAAAAGAATACCTGATATAAGTAACCCTGGATATTTGTCACGCATCTCATCCTAGGGCTCTCAAGTAGACTGGTCGGCATTATGATGCCCTATGTTACCATCGCAGATCCTTACACACAATTGCATCCAAACGTATTCAAAATTTACTCGTAATAATCTTTTGGTATTTCCACTATACCAACACCAATGGTACCATTTCGATCGAAGGTCTACTCACTACAACCTACGATTAGCAACAAGTTCATTCAAGCCCTTACATACCGATATATTCCCTTATGCTCTAGGTCTCACTTATATAATAGTGACACGCAAAACTATCGCGAATTCGATAACAATGTCTCAAAAGACGAACATATACTCCACTGACTCTATCATCTCCATGTTAGACAATATCTCACTTCTATAGGTTCCAATTTCCTTTATTGCCGTACCAAGCCATCTATCTTTATAGAAGGCACCCTCAACAATTCCTGACTACTCATGTCGAGACTCAAAACTTTGGTTCACGTCAACATACTCTCACTATTTTTCTGAACTATACGAAGAGGATATGGATTGACTCAATCCTTGTTGATGGACCATGAATCACTCCGGACTGAGAAACTGGTTATTTCCCCCTTTTTAACTATCCAAGGGTGTGCAAATTTTTTTTCTTCCTATGAAGCCTCAGAAGTCACTTCGCAATTAATATCTGCTACGAGTCATCATATGCAGCTCTACTAGTTGCAGTTAGTATCCGCAATTACTCCAAAAATCCAAAACATGCATTATCGCATTCTGCCACATTCTATGTCACCCCTCCCGACTATCCATTGGCCTACGGTTGACACACCTAGCTCAGGGCTCAACTCCACCCCCATTGCCTCCTGACACTCCCTATTGAGGTGGGACTCAAGGGTCCCATCCTGATTTATAACAATATTGGGCGGCACCTTGTGCCGACTCATTTATCCTCTTTAATAACATGCTGGGAATTCTTCCTGGTAGTATAACACACCCCAAACTAATAATGATTATTTTGTTCCTGGAAAATTCACTTCATAACCCAAAGAAAATCCTAACTACTCCACGATTTTGATAATTCAATAGTGAACTTTATTAATCTGCGTATCCATTTCGTCCCTGGAATCATCAATCTACCACTACATTCTGGTTGGTATTATTGGACCAACCTTTTCTTTTAAGAGTGGCGCACTTGGAGACAACTTCACTATGTCTCACTCAACTCGAAATACTCACACTCAACATCTCACGTCACGTGGAACATCCTACTCCCCTTATTAGGAGATATAAAAAAATCATGGCCCATGCATTTGTCCCAAAACTGTGCACTTCCGAGGCTCTTTTCCATCTATTAGAAATTTACCAACCTATATATGCGCGAACCACTATACGCATTTGTATAGGTGAGATTTCCTTTGTTCCCAATGTATTTTAACTCACCTTTTCCCTTACCTCGGTTGTGGGAATTTTCTCGTGACATACACATAATCAGACTATCTCCTTTCCTCAAATGAACTTCAGCCTCTCCTATATTTCCACTTATTTTTTTTACTATCCCACAAACACATTTATAACATCTTTCTAAGCCTCCTCATTATAGACGATATCGAAATTTCAATTGACTAAGGCGCTCATACACCCCATATCTTGTGCACAACTACGCAGTCATCTCTAACATTCCACACGTAACATACTTATCTCAAGTCCGGCCTCGCATTCTTAGTGTGGCCATACCGTATGGCTAACCTCGGTTACCCTACTAAAATGATTTAATTCCACTTGAGGCATCCCCACCCATCAACTAGTGGTGCTAAAAAAATTCCCCAGTGTTCCTCACATAGCACTACTCGACTCTACATATCTTATATCATAGAAGAGCTCTTAACTCATTCTTTCATCCACATACACGTGCAATAAATAAAGTGATAAGCTCATTCCCTAGTGACCAACACATCTCTCAACTCTCGGCATTCGCTGGGATTCATGCGTGAGATGTTTCGCAAGCAAAATCCAAACAAGGAACTCTTCCGATACACTACTACCTAGAATTATTGGTCATTGAGATTCGCAGGTCGTATGCACATAACAAGAATATTTAAAATCCTATCCCCAGACGTATTGGTTTAATCTTCCACTCCCACATCAGTAAAGGAATTATACAACACAACGCTATCACTATCACCAGTTTTTCTATGCTAAGTCGATAACGAGCTAAATTTCTTCGCTTTCCAGTAAACTTAGCATACCCCGAATCATATCAGCACAGTCCCTACACATTGGGATCAAGTATAACAAGACGACTATAACCTTTTAAATCTCTTTCATAATGCAATATAAACGCGAACTCAACCTTATTCCAAGCGACACATCACTAAACAACACATCGTGCCCTAAAATAGTGAACACGATAGCCTTGCTGTAACAGCTCACTATCGCTCAACCCGTTGCTAACCAACCCATACCCAGGATAACATCATACTCGAATATCATCTTTTAAAATGAGTAATTCGACTAAAACATATCATCTCAATGACTATACCCACTTTTCTCTAGATGGGACCAAAGGGCCCCTCTACTAAATGGTAAAATATAGGCACACAGTAGTAATACTAACAATACACCCACTAAACCCATCTCATGTGAGAATCTAGTGCTAAAGAGATACTGTGACTCACTCGTGTCACAAAAACATACCCCATTTACCCTAGGATAAAACTCACACTTTTAATTGCCAATATCACTGGCGGTCTAAATGCTTCCTAGACACAACATTCTCGTCCAAATCGATCCAAAACTTTTACAACTACTACCCCTGCTGGGCATCCCGCTCCTGTCCCCTAACTCGCTGCAGATAAGGTCGATACATGTGGATTTAATCTCCATAAATAGGACACCTCTTGGTGTCATTAACATATCTTTGTCCCTATTGGACGTATTAGGATTGTCCTTCTCTCGGACCTGGTAGTCTTGGCCACGATTGCTACCCCCGTTGTTCCTTTAGCTTTGGTGGCCCTGTGGAACACACTGTTATCCCTGGCGTCCCTGGCGTCCCTGGCGTCCCTAATTGAATCCATCATCACTCGGTAGGAATTTCATTAATTTACACCCTTTAAATGGGTCCCCTGTTGGGTATCCCTCTTTGGTGTCTCACTATCACTAATTATATTCAGTCTTTACCTTCTAGCTAGGCTCTCCAACTGTCTTAGCTCCATTCTCATGGAAGCATTGATATAAACATTGTAAAAGTACATCATTTACGACAAGTGCATAAGTCGTCTAAGACTCATTTCCCATAAATACTGTCGACTCCTACTCGTGAGTCCATCATCACCTTTAAGAACCTTCCTCTCCACTACCTACCTCCTCGGGTACGAAGTTCACTTAAACAAATAAATTTTTCATCAAAATCGACCTCTGTTCGCCCCTCCTATGATAAGTTTAGAAATTTTCTTCGCATCTCTGTCTGAACAGTAAATGAAAGAACTTGCAGTTAAATCGCACCTAAAATTTTTCGTTTAATTCCTTATCTGGTGACTGTGTGACCGTCTCCCACTACAGCAACACTCCGCCTACGATCAAAGAGTTTAAACTAAAATTTAAATCATGGGTGCCACTTCACTCCACCATATGCCATCGCCTTTGGATTGTCTCCTTCCATTGGCACATCACACTCCCTCTCTTACCTGAATCCTTATAGGTGGATCTTCGAAAGAGCCCATCTGACTCCCCCCTGTCGACTATGCTGGGTAAGTATAAATTTGTGTCACTGTTATCTATGACAGTGCTTAGGTAAACTACTACTCCCAAATAATTATCATATTGTCATTTGTCTGAACCATAATCATGGTGACTTCTATCGCGATCACTATTCCCAAAATACTCTACGACTTCTTCCGATCCTCTCCTCCTGCAGTCCTTCTAATAGCCTTCACTCGTCATCCTATATTGTTCGTTATACGAAGCCCAATCGAACTCGTATATGGATCGCATCAACTATAGTTAGTAGCAGTAGGACGTAAATGTGTATACGAAGAGGAATGCAACAATCCTACCATAGGGCTCTATATCAATGAACGTGATGCTGAAATGCAATAAACCACATAGATCCTAAGGACATTAGAACCTGATGCTCTGATACCATCTGTGACACCTCGCTTGTTCTAATCCTGGGTAATTAGTCCATTATTAAATTAAATAGGAATCATTAATGGTGTCATTCTTAGCATCACTGTCGAAATCCAATTTATTTTATTAATACCCTAATGGCCCGGTATCAAAATTTAAATCTTCATTATTAACATGCAATTTAATATAAACTAAATAAATCATATTCACCATTCTAAGCAAAAAATAATGGATGATAAGATAACGGAATAAATAAATAATTGAGTTTGGAATAACACTCAAGATAAAATCCCAATACAATCATCATGAAAAAAATATAATTCCCACACTAGAAATAAAATGAAAGTACAATGCGTCAAATATAACTACCAACTAAGAATGGGAGACATGTCCGAGTAGAACATCTAGAATACGAAACATGAACTGAAAGTTGCGGAGGCGTCTAATACCAAGGTTTAGAAACTTCCACAGCAGCTACAACACATTAAGAGAAGGAACTCCTAAGCCTGGCATCCCTAAAATGTTTTTATAAAAATGGATTTGAAGCGAGTCAAAGCCTAAGTAAAACAGTTTGAAAAAGTTTAGCAAGTATTTAAAATGCATCCAGATAAGATATTATATACATGTTAACTCCGCGTGCTCCACTGGAGATCCTCACCTCTCAGCTATTGCGCACGCCTAACGTAATACTCTAACCCACCTATTTATGCTATCCACCTAACTAGTCTGACTTACATCTCTTCCGCCTAATAATTTATTGTGCCCTCCCATATTGCCCATACAATAATATACTACGTTTCCAATTCTTTTTATTTATTAAGAGTCACCAGTTTATGAATACGTTCTCATACACTTAGAGTAATTTAGATATCACTATCTATATTTTCTACTAATACACCCGTAGTAGAATCAATCACACTTATAAATATATATATACCCCTAGGTGGAGACCTGCGGTGTGGGCATACTCTGCTATCAAGTCCTGGTATATCACGTATTAAATAAGGATATCGGTTCGGATATTACCCTCCAACCATAAAATAAAATCACACATATTGGAGGTGAATATAGTTCGAAGTCGATGGGTCACGCACACACCAAATGTGCCCAATGGACTGTCGAAACTATCATACACTCCGATAGCACGTACCTAGGTTCTATGTTATGGGGTACAAGTTAAAATTCCCCTAATGGGTGGCACGAAAACCTCCCGTGATAGCAAGTAGTCTAGGTATGTTTATACATCATAATTTATACTATAGGCATTCACACATCCAATGTGTGTGTGTGTCTATCTATATATATATAACATCAGTATAGATTAATCATTTAGTGATTTAAACCAAAAACCCTAGGTTAATCATTTTATTAAACAACCTCAATAAAACTCAGATTTCTTCAATTATTATTCCCACATATGATCTGATTTCATGTTGTAATTATATAAGGGTTCTGTCTACATGCGATTCCTACCCAAAATCATATCAAATTCTCAAATTCAAAGCCAAATTCATATTTCCATGATTGTTAAGTAATCCTACTCTAACATGGATAATACATCATTCAATATTCAGCAAGATAAACACTTGCCTCTATATGTAGGTATGAATCTCTACAGAAAAAAGGTAGGGTTGGGTTCCTCCCCTCCCGATCTACACAAAGGTGGTGGTGCAAGAATGGTGACTTTTGGCCTTGGAACACCTCTCCTTCTTCCTCCTATAGTCTCTCTTTGGTTTGTTAACTGATGAACCTAACTCCTCTTACGTAGTTGCAGATAGAAAAATCCAAATTTCGTATGTCTCTTTTTTCCAAAATTTAAAAAGATCAAAATACCCCCTGGGATGCCGGTTTGACCTAAATATGCTCCGGGACCCAAACTAAACCCCCGAGTACACTTTTGTTAATATTTTGACCCTTTTGGTCACACTAGTGCACTCAAAATGATCATTTGAATTATAAAAAATAAAGTTAAATTTTATTTCATAAAATTAAGTCCCGACTAAATTTACCGTAGTTGTCGTATTTCTCACTCACGACAATCATAATATTTTCTTATCCATTTATTACTCATTCACTAAGTAATATTCAAGATAAATAAATATTAACCTTGTCTCTCTAATTAATATTTATTTTAATTCGAATTAATTTCCTAATTTAATTTAATTAATCGCAATTAGCCCCAATATAAAAAATCACTAAAATTACGGGGTGTTACATCTAGTTTTGTTGGGGATTGTTCAAGGGTTAATTGTTTAGTGAAAAATAAAAGGAAACCTATTTACTAAGGGATTATAGGTGGATATATATGGGCTTTGAAAAGTGAGAAAAATGTGAGGAACTTGGAACGAATTATGTGGAAAAAGATTAGTAAATTATTAAATAGGAGCCAATTGAGTGAGTTCGGGTATTTTAGCAAGGTGAAGCAACGTTAATTATTTAATGGGTGTGAAATTAAATAAATTAAGAGTCAGGAGAATAGACACGGATTATGGGCTAGTGCTACGGGTTAACCAGATTTATACGGAATTAGAGATAGTGTGTATATATATATATATATATATGGGTACTTTATAAATATTAGTGTGCATAATTTTTATGTGAAAACATACCGCTCTAGTGCTATCATGGGAGGTTGCGCAATGTGGGTGAATCCCCTGGCTAGTGAATGCCGGGAGAGTATAGTCCCCAGTTCAAGTCACCCGGTAATTTATTGTGCGATTTATTTTTGAGGTGAAATGCTTTGGATATGATTCGGTTTCACTCTCGGGAGAATATGATCGCCTCCACTATGTTTACGATTTTATTTACCTATTTCGGTGTGTGTTAACCGATTTATGGTAATCGGGTTAGAGTGAGTATACTTGGGATATGATAGAATTATAGAGACACGCATCCTATGAGTTATTACTCGAGAGGATGGTTATTATACGCGACATATGTGTGATTGTTGTAGAATAATTATACACATATATATAATAGAGTAGATAATTATATATGGGTTAAATACATACAATGTGATTGAATTACATATATAACTAGTGTAAATGTTATATGCCCAATTAAAGTGGAATTGATTAAGTTAATGAGTAAAATAACTTATGAATAAAAGGGAGCAAGTACTCGGGATAGAGTAGGGTGATAGAAAGATTTGTAACATGTCTAGTTAAGTGGGGTAGTATAACTAGTTGGGTTAAGAGGTAAGCGTTAGCTGTACACAATAACTGAGGGGTGAGTAATATCTCAAGAGAGTGCGACACCCACTTAAATATGAAAAGCGTTAATGCATATTTAATTGTTAAATATTTTTCAAAAGGTCTTGGGCTCTGTTCCGTGCCAAAAATTATCTTCCAAAATATTTTAGGTGTCAAGCCACAGGGACGCCAAGCTTGAGGAATCATTCCAGGGATGCATAGACGTAGCATTTGTGGAGACTTGTAGGATTTTGTGTAGACACTTAAATTATTTATTCCTAGATTAGGATTTTGGTTTAGTACTTCATTTGGGCATGTTGCCCCTTTCAGTTGATACTCTTTTAGTGTTATTTATCATACGATGTACTTGGATTTAGTTTTATTTCTGTAGACTTATGGTTTGGATTCAGTTTTTGGAACATATGGTTTATTCGACATTGATTATTAATCTTTTTATCGTGTGATAATTTAGACTCTTATATTTATTGTGGATGAGTTATAATATTTCTATTCATGCATGTGGGTACAATAATGAAAGATAAAATTGACACCGACTTAATTTAACATGGGTGGTCAGTAATTTAAAAATGTTTTCGACAGTGATGCTAAGAATGAACCAAATGAGTGTAAGATGTGAGTGCAGATTTGAGGAGGCACCGCATCGAGCGTGTTTTAGACTTGAGCAACGTGGTTGCGCCTATGTATCCGTCTTTACAGAATCAAAGTTTGCGATTTTAGTGGTTTTGGTGCATCAAGGGTGCCTAATCCGGTGAGCCGCCTCTCGAACACCCAGTCTTGGTAGTTTGGGTGCGTGGGGATGCCAAATCTGGCTATCCGCCTCTCAAATGCCCATATACCGTATAATGAAACTATACAAATCCGCTCGTCACTATCAAACCCGTGACGGAGCTCCAAAGGTGCGTGGGGGGAGGAGAGCTATATTTTCTCTCCATACTTTTCCCCCAAGACCATCATCCATCAAATGAGGGGGGAAACCCTCTTTTTATAGAAAAAGTGCCCCAAGTGGACTTGACACATGTCATGTTATCTATGGAACCAAGTGTCCAATATTTATGATGCCACTTGTCACAATATATGTGGTGGCATATCAAATAATTAATTAAATCATTACTAGAGTATTGTCTAGTGTATTTCATCAAATGTGGAGTATACATAATATATGAAATTGCGCAAAATAATATCTTATCCCGTGTAGGGCCTGGATTGTAGTAAAAACTTGATAAATCATAAATCAATATTTAATCAAATCTGTGGATTAATTTTTTAGAGTGTTGGTGGTTAATCCATTTAACCCCACTCTACATTTGCCCCCTCGTAGACATAGTTGGTTTGTTGAGGCCTCGGCTGAGACATATCAACTATGTGTACGAAATAAATCATTTAGCCTATTCGACTAGAAAATCATCACATAACCATGTTTGGTCTGTTTATCATGCATGCATATGCGCATATCATCTGTATGTAGTTTTGAGGGTTATCTTTGCTTCCGCTACTTATCATTTTGGAGGAGTATTTCGGGGGGTTCCCCTCATTCCTCTCGAATGAGAATGTCTCCACAATTTTATTGTGGCTTCAAACATTTCAAACATGCTTGTCACCTGTGTTTATGCCTGACTATAATTGGTACACTATACAGTACTTTCCCCCCTTTTTACTTTGCTTTGTCTTTTATCTCAAGATAAAGTAAAGTAAAGAAAAATAAACAATTGGTAACAATATCATCTAAGAGTTGAAAGCATTTAAATACATTTCACAGGGTGTTTGCCCCCAATTAAAGATAAATCTCTTGAGCGTTTGGCCTTGACATCTGTAAGACCTGATGTAATTGCTCGAGCTCGATTTGATCACGCGCGTTCAATATCTACAAGGATAAGAAATCGACTCGGATTCTGCCACAAAAATCATTAGTAACTCATAAGGCATATTAAAGTGCCATATATAATTATGCGGAGTATATCTTCCTCCTTTATTTTATTTTATGTCAATAGAATAAAATAAATTGGGAAACATGCGTCGAGGAATCGTAAACATATTATTCAGTGCAACTTTAAGATGCGAATTTGATATGGTACAATATGCAGTTGATAGAGTGTGGATATATCATGCAGTGAGCTATTTATCTCATGCCCCCACTATTTATCAAAGTTGAGAAAACTCATAAGTGGTCCATTAAATCATTTATAGAATAAATTAGTCAATAAGCATGCTCGATCACCTCGAGGTGCGTAATAAATATCAATTTTCAAATTTCATATAGCTAACATCATCATGGGAATAAATCATTGTTTAGCATAAATCGAATACAAGATATCATAAAAAGTTGTTCTGGGTGACCATGGATGCAGTTGCTCAGGGGGTTGCTCCGAGCAACCGTGAATGAGGCAGCTCGAGCTACTAGGACAAGGTCGCTCAAGCCACTAGGTCAAGGCAACTCGAGCCACTAGGAGAAGTTCATTCGAGGTACCTGCTCGAGGTATCGCGGGTGAGGTCGCTCGAGGTACCTGCTTGACGCACCGCGGGTGAGGTCGCTCGAGGTACCAACTCGAGGTACCATGACTTGAGAAAAAAAATTTAAGTTTCAAAAAATATTTTTATTTTGTGAGCTACTCTAGAAGGTTCCCTTGAGGCTGCTCGAGAAGGTCCCTCGGGGGATGCTCAAAGAGGCTATTCGAGGAGGTCCCCCTAGGCTGATCGAGGAGGTCCCTCTCAGGCTACTCGAAGAGGTTTCTCTAGGAAGTTCCCCCGAGGCTACTCGAGGCGGTCCTTCCGAGGCTACTCGAGGAGGTTCCCCCGAGGCACTTGCTCGAGGTAGTGGGACTTGAGCAAATTTTTCGTAAAAATATTATTTTATCAAGGTCACTCGAAAAATAAAATTTTGATATGGTTTCTCGAAAATTCTATTATGACAATATTTCTCGAGTACCTGTTCGAACTAAGTCTTAAAAAAAGGTCCCTCATAGGATAACATAAAATATTCATAATTTCGAGGGGTATACGATTTTTTCAGAAATAAATCATTTTCTATTTGAACAACTCAAATTCGTGCGACGCTACAAATATTTCGAATAGTATTTTTTTCAAGGTGTCTAAGTAAAACACGCACAAATATATACCATAACATGCGAATAATAATTTTAGCAACCGTTTATTGTTAACCTGCTCGGATGACATATACTTAATATTGTGAGTATTTTTTAAAATGTTTTGGATGTGGTTCATTACCATCGTACTGTAGTCTGTACCCATAAAAGGAGGTACCTCGAGTACTTTAAACATATCAATGCCCTTATTGATATTATAAATAGTATCCAAACCCAATAACTTGGACTTTGGAGCCATGGCTCACAAAAAATATATTAAAATCACGCCAAATGCTCGCAAGTTAAACCTTCTCGGAGAACAAGGCCAGAGGTTGAGGTTGTTCCGAGATCAACTTAAGTTAAGCTTCTTCGGAGGTCGCACTTGCTCCGAAGTAATTGTTCGACAATTTTTATTGCTCGGATTTGCAGTTTCAAGCGGGTGAGTCTGACCTGAGTGTTTTCGAAGTCTAGGTGATTCAGAGGTAGCTAGTCGGTGGTTTGGCGCCTCGACGGGTTTTAGTTGTTCGGTGTTGGAAAATATTGTGTTTTTACACAAATTATTTTATAACCAAATTAATATATTGGTCAAAGTAGGACCAAGTACGTGCGCATTCCTTGTAGCATGACGAGTCACGCGATATATTTATTTGTTTAAAACGGATAAATGATGAATAATAAATTTGGTATCAAAGTGACCCATTTATGTATGAAGTTTATTGGGAAATTTTATTTAATTTTCTGGGACGATTTTTCGTAACTATCCGCTATATAGTGACTATTTTTCAGAACCATCCCTAAAGGTCGTGACTGTTCACCATATGTTGTGACAATTCATGAAAAACGTCCCTAAAGTGACTGTTTTCTAAAAGACATGTCTTTTCATGAAAAGACACTTTGTTTTCTATAAATACTTGACTTGTCTTCATTTTTAAAGAGAGGAAATAAGGAGGAAAAATATTTTCTATACTTTCCATTCCCAATCGAGTCGGATAGAGTATCAAACATAATTGGTTCGTGGGACACACACACTGAAGTGCTTCTTGCGCGTGTCGAGACTGTTTTATCCTGGGAGGCAAACGCTCATTGTTCATTGCCGTAAGCACCGTAGCGGGAGCGCATTTTGTCTTAAGGAGAGAGTGTCAAACACTTGACTTGGTCATCTTCTTCGTTTGTAAGTTCTAATGGTATAATTTTTATTGCATAAATATGATTTATTTCATATTTTAAATTTGATAAAACACAAAAGTATATATTATATATAATAAACTTAAGACAAAATGCAAAATATTTTATGTTACTTTGTGTTTTAATTTTATGAATAGTTCTCGAGTGTGAAAACATATTTGTCCATCCTTTAGTTAATGCATGAAATTAGACCTTTCGTAATACATTGATGAGAATGTATTAATATATTATTTATTGACTTCTAATATAATTAATAGCCTTTCATTTTGCTTCTTGTATGTTATGGGAATTTTGAAGAGGTGTATTGGAATATTTGTATGCTCATGACAATTTTGAAAAGTGTTTCATTTGATAATAATGCATTGACTATTGAACGTGTGGTATTGTAACTTTCCATGATTTATTTCATGATTTGTCACTTTTGTACACAATTTTTTATGTGGCTTAATGTTTCTGTCTTTTTACTCTTGGTGGGTTAAGTATGATACTAGTAATATTGCAAATGATATCACACCTGGGATAAAATATAATGTTAATAGAATCTAAATGCGGGTGCATTGTCTTTAGTTTTGGAAGTTTTGTCCGTAACTGTGCGTAGTGAATGATGAGAAGGCATTGTTTACTTTTGGTAATTGTATATTGCCATCATCTAAGTTGCAAATGGCAACTGAGTGACCATTCAAAATATTACGACGACTTTCTTTGATTGGAATTGATTATAAGAACGTTTCAAAGATTTGTTGTCGGATCATAATTGTTACAAACGTCTCCTTCGTTTATATTAAAATTATTGAAGTTTGGATGTAATTATTGAAGATGTAATTTTTTTTGAGGTATTTGGTTAAATTTGGAAACTCAAATTTGGTATATGAATACTTGTGTTCTCATTTGGTTATTTGACAGTTTGAATCCATTAAGTATGAGTAATGTTCATATGCATTTAACTTGTATCTTTTCATCTTTAGTGATGTATTTGTTTTTTATGTCTTTGACATGGACTATTCCATAAATGGCATAAAAGTGATTAGTTTATGAATAATGCAATTTTAATGTTTAATTTGATTATTAGACATTGCATGGCGTGCGATAATTTTAGCAATAAAATTAATTATTTTTTATTAGCATTCTTTTCAATGTCTAAAATTAGAATAGTGCGTCCCAAATAAGGTGATTTTTAATACATTCATTCAAATTTGTCCAAATGAACAAAGGAACAACAAGAGTGTGTTTGATTCATATTATACTTATATAATTTATTTATTGGCAGTAGAGCTAAATACCAAGTTTGGTGCGCTCTTAGATTGAAAAATAAATTAGTAAATAATGATGTGATGTCACATGTGTAATAACGTGCATTTATGTATATTATCACATGATAATCAAATATCTGATTAATCAAATGTCTGATTATGCGTTGAGATTTAGTCACATCTTTGGTAATGTTATTCACATGATTTTTAAGTGCATTTTATGCAAATTAATGTGATTATAATATATGCGATGATATTATGGTCTCTTGTATGATTACATGTATACGTGTAACAGTACTATTTTAGTGTCACCTAATTAAATTAGATTACATGAACGGAAATGTGATATATTTAGAAACATGATTTAAGTTGCATTCCTTGTAGAATGTCAATATTTAATTATTGTGATAATTCATGTAATCTTGATATTACATTTAAATTGGTTTTAATCTCCCGTGTCACGAAAAAGAGAAAAATAAAATATAATGCATTGTCCATTATTGTTGGTATGTATGTTAAACATTGCAATGCATGCATTATATCGACTCTTAGAGATATGAATATGCACTATTGTTTAAAACGATGTGAACCAACATGTTGAAAATTTGAGAATATTTTCACGCATAATAAATTAAAAAGTCCTATAGGTTAGGAATTTATTATGTTTGCATAATTTTTATAGTTGATGACATGTTGTGGCATCCGATGACCTAATGTCATGTAATGAAAATTGAGGTGTGTAAGGACATACTATTCTCACGTGTAGAAGTCTATTGGATATTTGTGGCATGATTCTATATCATTAACCATATAGCATAATGTGACTTTTAATTTTAGGGGTGACCCTTTCACTCTTAATTTTGTGAGACACTTTCATCAAAATATCATTGGAACATGCTATGTTAAACATGATGTTTCATGAAGAATTACATTTTTATGTAACATTCAATTGATGTTAACGTTGATGAAAAATAAATACAATTTGTATTGATATCGTGGTGCTCAATTTTCCATAGACTTGAAAGAGTGGATATGATTAATTTCAATATGTTACTCCCCTTCACTATATTGAATGTTATCAAATGCGATGAAGATTGCAAAAGTTATGAGAGTCTTTAGTTGATATAAAGTGCTACATTCCTTTCCGTAATATATAAATTCATTTTGGAAGAATCTTATACTTCCAATTAATGCGTTTGTTTAACGTGTTCTTCAATGGAGAAAAATTTGTGTGGCGTGATTACAGATTTATTTATTGAATTTATGATTCAAAATTCAGAACCGAGCGGTTTAAAGACTGCTTTAAAGATGGTATAAAATAAATCATAAATCCATATAAATGATTAATGGATTTAGAACCGAGAAGTTTCACAACTGCTTTAAAGAAGGTAGAATCAAATTATGATCTCATTGGAGACTTAGGCGTAATCTCAAGACACCACAACTAGTAAACTCAAAATTATGTGTGACACAACTTTAGTTTAATACTAAGAATTGTGACAAGTGCATTTGTAGGCCTATGGAACAATAAGGAATATACCATTAAATGTCGAAATCACTAAAGTAGAGAAACTTATCTCAACTAAATTTTATTTAGAATGAAATGAATGTATACCTTCTAAATGGACATATGTGTTGGTCCAAATATACATTAATATCATTTCATTTTAAAGAAAAATAAAGCGTTTGGAGGTTGAGAATAAATGTATCAATTTTGTATAATTTCAAATTTATGTTTGAAATTTTTGGGGAAGTATTGTGTTTTCTATGAGTTATATTCTCAACACATTAACCCACGATAAAAATTTTATGGGAAAGGTTGAGAACCTTTATATGAATTATGATAAATGTGGGGGTATTTATCTAAGGCGATAATTTCTATCCAAAAATAGAAACAAAGATGATTCCTATTGAAAATAGGATAAACACTACTGAAAATGTAGTATTTGATTGCATTTCCTATTGAAAATAGGATAAATACTACTGAAAGTGTAGTATTTGATTGCATAAGTACATTTAATGTACTAATAGTATTTCCAATGTGCATTTGTCTAAAGAAGTGTATACTTCATGGATTGAACGATAATTAATACTTAAGTACTTTGATTATATTCCAAGGTTGGAAATGATTAAGCGTGTACACAATGGATCAAAGAGTCTAAAGTATAAATGAGTCGTTCAGTATCGATACTAAGATATAAGTGACAAATGACATAAACATTAGGAAATTATGAATATATTTTAAATAATATATGACTTTCGAGACTCGTATTCCGAGTGATATATAGAGGTGTTAATGTTTGGAAATCCTCTTATGATGGAATATGAATATTATTTCCTAGAAAGCAAGGTACCTTGACAATTTTAAAGAGGATGATTTGAGAAAACAATTATAATGCATGTTCTTGTAATTGAAAATCATTGCTTGAAAAGGCATAAAGCAATTTGGCAAGTCACGACTTATTAGTCATGATATAAGACCATAAAGAAATCTTTCTTTGTTAGTGATAACATTAGGCCTAATAAAATCATTGCGGATCCGCTAACAAGAGAGTAAGATGCGTACATCAAGGGGAATGGGATTGCCATAATGGAAACCCAACCTAAATGACTGGAGATCCCAAGAATTAGGTTCAACGGGACAACCTAATTATGTACGATTCAGTTAGCACTGAGAAGAAAATAAATTCTTCCTCCCATTCCTAGGATGAGTCAGTGAACTATCTGCCGCGTGTAACAGGATAAATTTTATTTTAATGATTTCTATATCTTGAACATAAGGATCAAGTGGGGTATTAGCAGGATACTCTTTATAGAAATAACCTATGTGAGTGAGAAGGGGCCACTTCTATGAGAACAACTAACGGATACATTGTTAAATTCTCTAACACACTCATGAAACCAGGAGGTGTCCAAGGCCAAAACGGACACAAAAGTGAGAACCAAGAATGTTCGGAGAAGGACTGTGTGAATTCTATTGTCTCGATTTACACAAAAAGGTTGATCAATTCAAGACATCGCGTTCATTGATTGGCCAGTAAACCCGATAGTCTCTCACTAGGAAAGATTCAAGGCCAAAAGCTATCTTTACCGATGCAGCTCTTTTCCACTGATACTCTGTCTAATTTGTCTTCATGTTCATTTGATTCTTCACCCAAATTTCATTCATATGGGGGATTGTTGAAAAATATTGTGTTTTTACACAAATTATTTTATAACCAAATTAATATATTGGTCAAAGTAGGACCAAGTACGTGCGCGTTCCTTGTAGCATGACGAGTCACGCGATATATTTATTTGTTTAATACGGATAAATGATGAGTAAGAAATTTGGTATCAAAGTGCCCCATTTATGTATGAAGTTTATTGGGAAATTTTATTTAATTTTCTGGGATGATTTTTCGTAACTGTTCGCTATATAGTGACTGTTTTTCAGAACCGTCCCTAAAGGTCGTGACTGTTCACCATAAGTTGTGACAGTTCATGAAAAACGTCCCTAAAGTGTCTGTTTTCTAAAAGACATGTCTTTTCATGAAAAAACACTTTGTTTTCTATAAATACTTGACTTGTCTTCATTTGTAAAGAGAGGAAATAAGGAGGAAAAATATTTTCTATACTTTCCATTCCCAATCGAGTCGGATAGAATATCAAACATAATTGGTTCGTGGGACACGCACACTGAAGTGCTTCTTGCGCGCGTCGAGTCCATTTTATCCTGGGAGGCAAACGCTCATTGTTCATTACCGTAGGCACCGTAGCGGGAGCGCATTTTGTCTTAAGGAGAGAGTATCAAACACTTGACTCGATCATCTTCTTCGTTTGTAAGTTCTAATGGTATAATTTTTATGGCATAAATATGATTTATTTCATATTTTAAATTTGATAAAACACAAAAGTACATATTATATATAACATTCGGCGCCATGTTCCCAGACGGATCAAAAATACCTGTTCGGAGGTAAGTTTATTTGGAGCTCACAATTGTTTATAGATCATGAGGTTTCCCCCATAGTGATGTTGTGGGTCGAACTCGAGTGGATCAGAGGGATTTTCACACTGAGCCGAATGGTAAATCGGCTTAGTCTTTGAGCTGAGTCCTTTGTTGTTTGGTTTTGTTCTGATCTAGATCCCCCGTAGAAGATGGGTCATTTGTTGTTGTTTGGTTTTGTGCTACGATATGGTTGCACATAAGATTTGGAACAAATTAGTCTTGAATCTTCTTATGGACTTAAATAGTACCCACTTGGGAGTTCGGGGAGAGATGTTCCTACGGGGAAGGTGGCAAGATCCCGCCGGTGAGTTGGCCGTCAGCCAACAACACGGGACTAGAATATAAGAAGTATATAAAGCGCGTGGCCAATATTTCAAAATCTGACTGTAATCTTAGAAAAGATCTCTACTACATTTTTAAACTATTATTTTATAAATTTGTACAGTTGGTGCATGTAAGAGCAACCCGTACGGGTATGCTAAACTGGTATATATGCTATATATATGTGTGTTATGCGTAAGGCAGTATTGTAAATATAAACATTCGTAAGGCATAAAATAACAAAGATGCAATTGGCCTAGTTGGTTTTTTGTGGGACCCGCACCCAAAACGGAACATCATGTTCCGCGCAAGGAAGAAAAAAAAAATATTGGCTTAAGCGGAACATCATGTTCCGCCCAAGCATTTCACTATTTCCATCATTTCTATTTTCATCCCCAACTGTTTCAAATAGTTTCAACGGCTATTTATTTATCTATCCAACGGTTACATTTGTTTTTTATAAATACGAACACTATCTTCATTTTCATTTATATTTGTATTCTAAACACTCTCAATTTGCATTTATATTTTTTTATTCAAAACACTCTCTAGTATCTTCATTATTATTATTGCCAAAAATTATTTTTTTAGGTAAGTAAATATTATTTATGCATAAATAATTTCGAAAATTTTATATTTGCTTAAAAATATTTTGTGATTATTTTACAATGGTTCGAGGTCAAAATATGTCTCAACACGACGATGAAGTATTATGCACCGCTTATGTAAATCAAACAAATGATGGTTTACGAGGAACTAATCGACCTAGCACATTATTTTGGGATGCAGTTGCCGAAGAATATAATACAACGACGGGTATCACTGAACGTCGGACGGGACCCAGCCTACAAACCCGATACAGCAAAATCTCGAGGCACGTAATGTTATATGTTTCTAAATTGAAAGATGCATCGATGACAAATCGTGGTAGTGGGACAGTGAACACAGATTGGGTAAAATCAGTTATATATTTTGTAATTTTTTTAAAATATTATTTCTCTTACATCTGTTGCTAACGAGTTAATAAAATTACATTGTCATTTTATTTCAGGTTACTGCAGTTAATCTAGCATTCCAGCAAGAGAACAAGGGAAAATCATTTAATTTTGAATCTTGTTACCAAATTTTAAAAGAACTGCACAAGTTTCAAATTTCCCAAATATTTTTAGACTCTCCTCAATTTCATTTTGATTCACCAATGACGGGTGCGACAGAAAGTGAAGGAAGTCCGAATATTGGGTTTCCCCTAGGAAATTCCAAAGATGGGGAAGAAGTTAATATAGAAAGGCCTTATCCGAGGCCACCTGGGAGGAAAGAGATGAAGCAACGGGCTAAAGGAAAAGCGAAGGCTACAAACATTGAAGTGAACCGAGAAATACTGAATAGTTACTCTTCATTCAATGAATCATTTGAGCGGTCATGTCAGGCTGGTCGTGTACGGGACGAACAGGCCCATGAGGGGCTTAACCGTTCACTGCAACTTAAGGAGCGAAGTTTGGAGCTCAACGAACGCAGTATATTGGCTATGGAGAGGAAAGATATGCGTGAACAAATATTGCTTGATCAACAAATTATGAGCACTGACACCTCAAACGTGAATTCAATTCAGAAGGAGTACCATGAATACCTCGTGCTTAATATACTCAACAAAGCACGGGGCCAATCAAACTTTCCAAACTATCCACCACATGGAGGTCATTCTGGATTTTAAAATTTCTATGCTTCTGAGTATGTAACCTGTTATTTTTTTTTTATCGTTTGATCTACTTTGTAATATGATTATAAAAATTGTGAAATGAATTTGCTTCAAATTTCCATACATAAACATTTGTTCCTCATCGTTTTAATTTGAATCATTGCATGTTTATTAATATCTTGTTTATCGTTAAATTACATGTAACGGAATTAATGGTTCGAAACACTTTCTTCATTTTCATTTTTATTTTTATTTTGAACAATCTCTATTTTTTTGAAATGAATTTGTGAAATGAAGCTTCAAATTGTGAAATGAATTTGCATCAATCTTAACAATACAACATTAATAATAAAGATAACAACATAGCAACATTACAAAAGAAACACTAACTGGATTATATTTCTTAATTATCGAAATCCCAATCTACATCATCCAAATTTACAGCATCAGACATGTCATAATTTCGCGTGATGGACCAGGTTGGCTAGTATCTTCTTGGGCACCAATATCATCCATGTGCGGTCGATACACTGTGGTCGCAGGTCGGGGATCTTCTGTGGGGTTGTAAAAGGCCGAGGTTGTACCACTAAAAAAATTAGGCGGGGGAGGAGTCCGTTCGTGAGATACACCCAACTCTTGGAGCTTCCTTGTAGCTATATCCAACTCATGACTCCAATAGTTATTAAGATGCATGGCTGCAGCTAGAGCGGTGGCTCTCGAGGATTTCCAATAATCTGAGAATTCCCGACTAGTAAATTGGAGGTCATCGTATGTGGGCAATTCTTCATCGACCGCAATCCTGTCCGGCCGTGGAACCGGAATCAATATGGGTACACCTGAAGGACTGCAAAATGGTAGATCCTAAGTCATTTGGGGTTGAGTGGGATTTACCCGACCAGTGGGAGTCTCATAAATGCCAGGTGCCTGTGAAGGGACAGTCGGTATTTGGATGTGGTATGGTAGTGCGCTGGGACTTATGACATCCGTGTTGACTGCTCGATAGAGGGGTGGCATTACAAGGCCTAGGGACACTTACTTCCAGTAACGGTCATACATGGGTTGAGCAACAATGGATACGCTGGGGTCCATCTCGTCAATAATAATCCCATGCCTATCAGGGTGAAAGGGTATCCTCATCATTTGTGCGGGAGGGTCATTTGGTATGCAAATTTCACCGGTGATCTGTCGGCGGCATCGATCACCCAAGTAATATACCCCCCATATTGAGGATCCATAAGAACGTATCGTTTCAGTGATATGTACTTCGCATGTTGAACGTAGGCATGCATCTCCACAGTAGACCCCGAGTAAGGTAGCCAATTGATCGAACCTGGTGATCGAATTTCAATCTGACTCTGGGCTGTGGGAAAATTATACTGGATTGATCCCTTTGTCTCCTTACGATTTAATCGATTTTCTTTCTTCCATCGATTAATCCTAGGCCAGCAGTCACCAGTATCTTCCCTCAATAAGGGACACACCCGTTGTATGTATTCAAACCCGAAAAACTGCAATACAAAAATGAGTATTATTAAACCATAAATTTTTTATTTAAAACATATAATATCACTTTTTAACACTTACCAATATGAGTTGACAAAAACAATTCATAGAGTCTACGCGACATCTTGACAAGAGATGGAGAGAGTAGTATATGCGAGCTAGAATTACCGAACCCCAATCGTATGATCCCACAATCTCCAAATCCTCCAAAGCAGCCAACCAACCAATAGGAACGCTGTCTCTTGCGGTCGAGAAAAAAATATGTCCCACAAAAAAAAATAAAAAAGCCCTAGCAATGTCTTCAGGGCCAACAATCACAGTATTTAACTTTATGGCCTCAAACCACTTATTTAAGCTCGACACTTTCACCCCGCAAGAATCACTGCAATTTGGTTCAATGCCGGGAAAGTATCTATGTATAATGTCACCCCGGATTTGAGTTTTTCCATCAAGTACAATCAAGTATTTTCTATCATCCATCGGTACCATAGGACCGCTTCCGATGGGAATACCTGCAAGATGGGAAGGATAACAATCAGTTGTAAATAAAATTAATGTACTAATCAATGTTAATATTGAAGTAATTTTTTATATACAAAAACTAACTAGTCAAAATCGTAAAATCATAAGGAGTAATGGTCAGCTCCCCAGTCACTACACCAAAATGGGCAAATTGTCACCTTTCAGCCGGCCAGCCTTGTCAAGGTCATTGACCGTGACAAAAAAACACGCGTTTTATGTCACGGTCATTGACCTTGACACGACCGTGACAACGAATTGTCACGGTCATTGACCGTGACAAGCCCGTGACAAATTTAATTGTCACGGTCTTGTCACGGTCAATGACCGTGACAATTCGTGTCACGGTCAATGACCTTGACACGACCGTGACAACTTTTCCAGCAAAATCACTTTCCCCCTTCTTTTTTCCCTCCCACCGTTCCCTCCCTCTCTCTCTCTCTCTCTCGACTCGACGCTGCTCTCTCTCTCTCTCTCTCAGGTCCAATTTCTCTCTCTCTCTCTCTTCCATTTATATATATATTTGTTTGTATATTTATGTGTGTATGTGTATATATATATGTGTGTGTGTATGTGTGTGCGTGTGTGGGGGGTGGGGCGGGATGGGGCAGGGTGGGGGAGGGGGTGGTGGAGGGGGGCAGGGGGTGGGGCGGGGTGGGGCAGGGTGGGGGAGGGGGCAGGGGGTGGGGTGGGGTGGGGTGCAGTGTGTGTGTGTGTGTGGTGGTGTGTTTTGGGGGAGGGGGGGAGGGGGTGGTGGAGGGGGGCAGGGGGTGGGGTAGAGTGGTGTGTGTGTGTGTGTGTGGTGGTGTGTGGTGGGGGAGGGGGTGGTGGAGGGGGGCAGGGGGAGGGGGTGGGGTGGGGTGGGTGTGTGTGTGTGTGTGGTGGTGTGTGTGGTGGTGTGTGGTGGGGGTGGGGCGGGATGGGGCAGGGTGGGGGAGGGGGTAGTGGAGGGGGGGAGGGGGTGGGGTGGGGTGGGCACACCTACGCACACACGCACACCTACGCCACACACACACGCACACCTACGCACCTACGGACACACACACACCCCACCCCACCCCACCCCCTGCCCCCCTCCACCACCCCCTCCCCCATCATTATGTGGTCAATACATGAATTTATTTTTGTATTTGAATTATCCCATGAATTTATTTGTGTATTTGAATTAACCCATTATATGAAACATACTTGAAATTAAATATAGTGCGCATAGATACTAGCATTCTAGTTCTTATGCGTACGCATTCAATAACCCTTAGACCCGTTCGAGAGTCATTACCCCTGTAATGAGATCTCTCGAATTGTCCCGTTTGGACAGTTTGAGACTGTATAATTTTTGTATAATATTCTTATTGGCTTAAAGTTGTTACTTTTGGAGGAAGTTCTGCAGTCGTATCTTAATGTTCTCTGGGTACATACTAGATTGACAAGTGTGACTGTTATTTTAATTGACCAATTGAAATAACACTCACACCTGCCAATCTACGTCGTGTACTTGGAGAACTAAGGGGATATGCTGTCGAATGTTTTTCAAATCGTAACAATGTGCATGAGCTGTTAAGTATATTACAGAAAAATGCATTCTTGAATGGGATAGGACCACATACCCTTTAATAGGATAATTAAATGATGGGATAATTAAAAAAAACATACTATAAATCTAAGTTTTGTTTACCTTTAATAGGTGTTTAGTTGTGGTAGCTGTGATGGGATATCCGAAATACAAAGAGTGGATGGGTGAGACTAATAGAATGGGGGATGTGTTTCGCAGAGGTGCTAACGAATTTGTGAAATATGCAAAGAGATGTCGTAATGATGAAGAGTTTCCGTGTCCGTGTGCTAGGTGTAAGAATGGTAAGGTGTTTGAGTGGAAAACAGTTGAACTACATTTGTTAAGATCGGGTATGCAAGATAGTTATCGATTTTGGAGTTTTCACGGTGAATTGAAAGTTCCTTTTGTCCCTGACCAACCTTCACAACATCCTTCAACAAGTAGAATAGATGAAGAAGGGGACGACGTAGATCATAATATGTTAGAGGATTTAGTTGATGATGCGTACGGAGTTTATGAAGCTGAGGAGAATGAGGTTACTGATGATGTAGAAGATTCAAGTGCTCGTGAAGATAACACGATAAAACTTGACGATGACTACCAAAGTTTAAAATTTAAGGCGACCCAACCGTTATACTCTGGCTGTGAGAAAAATCAAACAACTTTACATGCCATGGTTGGTTTGCACAGTTTGAAGACGCAGTACGGTTTGTCTGGCAATAGCGTGACGGGAATTCTGAAATGGGTGAAGGGCTTATTACCCAAGGTGAATACACTTCCAAATAGCTATCCTGTTATGAAGAACAGTTTGAAAGGTTTGGGAATGAAGTATAAATCGATTCATGCTTGTGTGTATGACTGCATACTATACCTAAAGGAGTATGAAAATCTCGATCGTTGTCCGGTATGCGATGAACCTAGATATGTCCAATCTACTAGTAAGGAAGGCACAAGCTCAAAAGTGCCTCAAAAAGTATTGAAATATTTTCCCGTTGGGCCTAGATTAAAGCGATTTTTCACAGTACCATGGATTGCAGAGGCAATGACTTGGCATGCTAGGGCAGAAGTAGGGGGTAATATCATGCGTCATCCTATTGATTCTACTGCCTGGCGGAGGATGAATTATGAGTATCCCGATTTTGCTCGAGAACAACGCAACATTCGTTTGGCTATATCAACAGATGGTTTCAATCCATTTGGAAATCTAAGCACCAATCAGAGTGTATGGCCAGTGATCCTAGCCCCACTCAACCTCCCTCCTTCACAGTGTATGAGACCTGAATTTTCGATGATGGCTTTATTGATACCTGGGCCAAAGGCACCAAGTGAAGACATTGATATCTACCTGGCTCCTTTGGTAGAAGAATTAAATGAGTTGTGGGAAGATGGTGTGCAATCATTTGACTCTTTTAGAAAAGAAGAGTTTACGCTGAAAGCTATGTTGATGTGGGCAATTCATGATTTTCCAGCTTATGGGACATTATCCGGATGTGTAGTACATGGTTATTTGGGGTGTCCTATTTGTGGAGATGAGACTGAATCTCTTCGTCTATCCTCCAGCTTAAAAAATGTATACCATTGCCACAGGAGGTTTTTACCCCCAGCTCATAGTTTCAGATTTGAGAAAGCTTCCAATTTTTTATTGGGCGGAGTTGAACATAGGCTACCGCCGAGACAACTTTCGGGTTCAGAAATTGAAAGTAAATCTTCTAAATGTGGCCCAAATATGCCAGGTAAGAATCCCAAATTTAAGAATGTCAAGCATAAGAAGACCCCAACTGGGAATGAAACTGAGATAAGAAAGGCATGGTCTCGGAGGTCAATTTTATTTGACTTGCCTTATTGGAAGAAAAACCCGGTGCGCCATGTATTGGATGTGATGCATGCAGAGAAGAACTTCGCTGAACATATTATGGGTACTTGCCTTGGGGGGAGTCATTCGAAGGATGGAGAAAATGCACGAAAAGACCTTAAAACGTTAAAACTTAAACCACAACTATGGTTGAAAGAAGATAGTAGGGGAAGGACAATAATTCCCCCTGGTGCGTTTACTTTGACGAGTGAGGAAAGGAAGGTACTTCTAGACACAATATATAATTTGAAGGGCCCATCTACTTTTTCGTCCAACTTGCAAAGGATTGTGAATTATGCTACTCATGATTTACATAAGTGTAAGTCCCACGATTGGCATGTGATCATGCAATTGGTTCCTCTATTGTTTAAGCACTGTTTCTCCAAGCACAAGGATTTGCGTAGGGCTATTATGCAAATTAGTATTACCTTCTCCCTCTTGTGTGAGAAGGTAGTGAATCGAGAACACATAGTGGCCGCAAAATTGGCTGTGAACGAAGCGATTTGTGTATTGGAGAAGTACTTTCCCCCAGCATTCTTTGACATAAGTGTTCACTTGTTGGTACACCTATGCGACGAGGCACTTCTTTGTGGTCCAGTTAGATATCGGTGGATGTATCCGTTTGAAAGATTGATGAAAGTTTTTAAAGATTACGTCAAGAATACGCGATATATTGCAGGATCAATTGCAGAGGAATACATCATCGTGGAGTCATCAATATATACTCGGGAATATATGACTGACTCTACCAGCGTTGATGACACTGATGAATTCCTCGATGATGGTGGTAATGTGATGGGAAAACGAGTGAAATTAACGAGTTTGTAACATGAACAAGTAGCTCGTTATCTATTTGACACACATGAAGATGTCGAAGAATGGAAAAAGTAAGTTTCGAATATTATAATGTTTAACATTATTTTAGATTATTTTATACATGATTAATTTTGTAATATGCAGTAAATATGAAGCCTGTGAGAACAATAAAAGACGAAAAACAGTGGTACAATCAGACAGCGAATTTAGGCTATGGTTGACACAAGAGGTAATTACAATGAAAACAGTCGTTATATAACGTTACATTACACTCATATTTTACCACTAATATAATTAATTTATCTATATTCTCAGCTCCTAAAGATGGGTGATACGACATCAAGGCTTGCTCGTCTAGCCACTGGACCCTTGTTCGTGGCACAAGAGTACAAAAAATATCGATTGAACGGTTACATTTTTGGCGCTAAAGTGTACGAGGAAAGTACAAATGTACAGAACTCGGGTATTTCATACAAGGCTCTTACTTTCTTTCGAGCAAGCGCAAAAGATAAAAACCTCGTTGAAGCTGAAATGACTTACTATGGTGTAATTCAAAATATATTTGAATTGGATTATATAAGCTTCAAAGAGGTTGTATTTTACTGTGAATGGGTAAGAGTTGAGGATAAAAATGCTTCTAAAGTTGATCCTGTCACCAATTTGATCATGGTTGACTTGTCCAAGTTGAAGAGCAATGACCACGTGAGCGATGAGCCGTTTGTTTGTGCATTTCAAAAGGTTAAGCAAGTGTTTTACTCGGAGTATATCAACAACGAGCCGTGGTCAATTGTCCAACACGCGCCAAGGCGTCTAGATAGTAGTGTGGATGACTTGGCTGCTCCTACCGAATATTAATCCATTTTTGATGATAACCCGAATTTGAAACAATTTTTCAATTTGTAATAATTATTTCAATTTGTACCGAAACATCCATTTTTAATGCTTTTACTTGATCTGCACTTTATCATTTTCACTCTTGTGTAGTGTGCGTGTGTGGAGAGGAGATTAATACATAAATATTCCAACTACATCTAAGTTTTGTTTATACTAATCCATGAATATACGCTTCTTACCTTTAATAGGTGATTAGTACATAGTTATTTGAGGTGTCCTATTTGTGGAGAGGAGACTGAATCTCTTCGTCTATCCGAACACTAAGAAATGCCATAATCCTATGGAGCGATGCTCTGCAAATTCCTCCCAACCGTTATGTAGCCAAACATCACCGGTTGAAGTTGTCAATTCCACTTTCCATACCCCACCACTTTCCATACCCCATTCAAAGGTGGAGTTGACAACTTCAACTGCTGATTTTTGGCTACACAACGATTGGAAGGAATTTGCAACGCATACCTCCATAGGAATATGGTATTTCTTAGTGTTTAGATATGAAGAGAATTATAATTGACACGATTGCTCGGGGTACATTAGTTGGAAGGAGGTGCCATATGAGCTCAAGTTAGCTGTTTGAGTGACACTACAGGTAATGTATTTATATTTATATGTCAATTTCGATTTCGATTTCAATTACAATTTATATTTATCTATATTTGAGGGGCGGATACTAATTTTACTTTATTTCAATTCAGGGGACAGGGAGTGGCCCTAAGGGTAGGCCACATATGCTCTATACTTATATCGCTATTCGGACGAGAAGGGAAGGATAAGGAGGTGTTCCCGAGCGTCGCGGTACAAAATCTCTTTTCCATGCAAATAGTTTGTAGATTTGAGATAAAATGATGGTGATGTTGTTTCTTTTTAAATAGTTTCTTATTTGAATATATATTTGCATTATCTTTAGTTTGTTCGGATATATGATGTGTGGAACAGGTACAACGTTGCTATAACAGGTACAAATATACTGCTGGGCAGTGGCAGTGGCCATACTGCCCAGCAGTTTTTTTTTAATTCTGCCCAGAATTGTCACGGTCATTGACCGTGACAAGGCCGTGACAATTTTGTCACGGCCTTGTCAAGGTCAATGACCGTGACAATTTTTTTTATTAAGGGTCACGGCTTTGTCACGGTCATTGACCTTGACACGACCGTGACACAAAACGCGAGTTTTGTGTCAAGGTCAATGACCGTGACACGACCGTGACAAAAAAAGTTGTCTCGCCTCGAAATGTCACGGTCATTGACCTTGACAAGGTGAATTTGTCAAGGTCAATGACCTTGACAAATGGGCAGATTTGGTGTAGTGAGTTGGTAGTTGGAACGTGTTGGTTGTGTCCCACCAACGCTCACCGAGCGCTTGTACCAATCCCCAACTTGTTTTGGGAATTTGAGCATCCAATAATTCTCCCCAACCGCTACGGTGTATAAACTGTATAACCTCAGGATATGTTTTTAAATATTTGTATGTGGCTCTAAGACTATGCCAATTGCCACGCATCTTTATTGAGTTACCGTTTGTGGCCGTGTCCGGAGAAGGTTTAATGTGATCTCCATCGTCCACTATACGCCTATAGTTCTCAAAAACTATAGGTCGCTCGGCAGTAGTAATTTCGGCCTCTCGCCTACCTTCTCCCATTTTTCGAGACTTTCTAGCCCCAACAGCCCGTCTAATTTTCTTTCCAATTTGTTCCATTATGAACACTGCAAAATCAATAAAAAAGTTATTAATTTTCTAACATATTTGGTAATGAATATAAAAATATTATGTAAATATATGCCACTTTGACTATACAATATAGTTTCTGTCTAAATATATGGCTAAAATTTGATTTACATGATAATTACTAATTAACTATTAAATACATCACTTACAAAAATAGAACATATAATTATTTTAAAAAAATAACAAAACATATAATTTCTTAAAAAACATAACAAAACAGATAATTTCTTAAATAATTTTTTATAAACATTCACTATATTTTTATAAACATCCACTTAAATAGTTTCTTAAAAACATAAACATAAAAAAAACATAATCGAACAAAAACATTCACTTAAATAACTTAAATAATTTCTATAAACATTTAAATAACTTATAAACACAACAAAAATTAAACAGAACAAAAACTTTTACTAATTAGTTTACAAAAACATTTATAGAACATTTACTAATCAGTTTTTTAAAGAACAAAAACATTTACTAATTATGTAAATATATGCCACTTTGACTATACAATATAGTTTCTGTCTAAATATATGGCTAGAATTTGATTTACATGATAATTACTAATTAACTATTAAATACATCACTTACAAAAATAGAACATATAATTATTTAAAAAAAATAACAAAACAGATAATTTCTTACAAAACATAACAAAACAGATAATTTCTTAAATAATTTTTTTATAAACATTCACTATTTTTTTTATAAACATCTACTTAAATAGTTTCTTAAAAACATAAGCATAAAAAAAACATAACCGAACCGAACAAAAACATTCACTTATAGGACTTAAATAATTTCTATAAACATTTAAATAACTTATAAACACAACAAAAATTAAACAGAACAAAAACATTTACTAATTAGTTTACAAAAATATTTATAAAACATTTAATAATTAGTTTTTTAAAGAACAAAAACATTTAAAGAACCGAACAAAAACATAACCAATAATTAGTAAATAAATAATACATTAAGTAATAAGTAATTAAATAGAACATTAAAATAAACAAATAAATAATTTACAATAAAACGTAATAAGAGAAGATTTACCTAATATAGTAGCTTGATATAGTAGCTAGAAGTTAGTGTTTTTTTTCAGTCATAAAAAAAATTTACCGTCGGTTGATTTAAATAGAGTAGTTGTATTTAATTTTGTGGTTGGAATGTAGTGTAACAATCCAAGTTTTTGAGCGACTATTTTATACTATTTTGCCTGATGGGCTAATTTTATAAAATAGGGGATGTTGGAGTAAATATTATTTTCCGTGAGACTTAGGGATAATATTTACTATGTTTTGACTATTTACCATTATGAGAAGGTAAATGGCATTATATTGTGTATTATTGCGTCGTTATATGTAAAACGACGGTTATGACTTAGAAATAAAATTGGGTAGAATTAATGAATTAAAATGAAACTGGAACACAAAATAGTTCACATTTTCCCGAATGCCAAAATAGGGGGGTGCGGTTGTTTTTAGAATAGTCGAGATAGTCGAAATAAGTGCCCAGTTGTAATTTTTGAGATTCGGGCATTTTTAAGGGGTTATGACTCAATTAAGTGGTTACGAGTCATTTTGTGGTGTATTAGCAATTAAAAGTGGGGATTTATATTTTGAGAGCCGTATAAGTCCCCCACCCCCTTTCTTTTTCTTCATTTTTGTGAGAGAAGCCAAAGGAGAGAGAGAGAGAAGAGCGAGTTGGGAGAAATGGAGAGAAAGAGAGAAAATGGAAGATTTGGGCCGGAATCCATCGCTACCGGAGGTGTTCCGAGACTACGAACCTCGAGGCAAGTTTCTTACTTACTAGATATTGATTTAATGTGATAAATCTGCATGTGTAGTTAAGTTTTGGGAGGTTTAAACCATAAATGGGTTTTGGTTGATTTTGGGTGTTTAATCCTAAATCTTATAGTTTAATTTGAATTGAAGAGAAATAATTGGTTATTTGATGTGTAGAAATGATTTTATAGTAGTATTTGTTGTTGTGGTTGGGTGAAATAGCGGGTAGAAGCTTGGATGGCTCGTTAATGGCCGAAACAGCTTCTTGGAGAAGAAGCTGTCCGCCAGGATTGATCAATCGAGCCTGGGGGATCGATCGATCGAGGTCTTCGATCGATCGACGGCCAGGGGTCGATCGATCGACCCCTTCTGAAAAGGTGAGATTTTTCTAGTTTTGTTTTAGCCCTTTTCTTTTAGATTCGAGGTTTAGGAACCTTCCTTTGGGAAGTAATGGGGAGTCTTAGAGGGTTGTTTTGGGTAGACTAATGTCCTAGGCTAAGAGCGGATATTTGGGTTTACCCGAGGGCTAGTTTGTATAGGTTAATGTCCGATTGATATAGGAGGTTGACCTAAAGATAATTTGGAAGTTAAAATATTAATGTGAGATTTTGGGAGACACTCCATTATGGAGACTCACTTTAAGGGTTATGAAATTATATGAACTCTTCGAGGCTATTTTTGAGGTTAGTGGCACTTTGGGTCTTAGGTCATTAATAAAATATGACTTAATAAGAATGAAATGCACATTCTAAAACTTGGTGCTTAATGGCTAAATGGATGATTTTTGGAAATGTAAAATATGAAGTTTTCAAAATGGAAAAGTAATATTTTTCATAAATGTTAATTTATGGATACACACCTCTCTAAATCGCTATCATAAGGGAAGTCGCGCGCGTTGTGGTGAAGCCCCCTGGCTAATGAATGCAGGGTGGATATAGTCCCTAGGCCATGTGAGCGCTTGTGATTGTATATTTTTCTGCGATGGGTAGGAGATTCCGGGTGTGGTCTTGACTATCCCGCAGGCACATGGCCGCTTCCCGACGTTTCGATAGGATCCCAGGTTGTCTTGATGATAGGCCCTGGAAGATGATAGCCATTTAGGGACGCGCACAGTGGGGAAACCCGAACGGGCGGTCTTAGATTGCGTTATATTATATGATATATATATAACTATGTTCAATAATGTGGGACATTATTGGTTATTAAATCATTTTATGATAATAAAATGGCTTTAATTTACATTTCCAGGATGGAAGAAGGGAAATGGGATGTTAAATATATTTTCCGGATGGAAGAAGGAAAATGGATGTTATGATATGAAAGAATAAAGCATTTTTACGATAATAAAACTTGCTTTAAATTATGTGTTTTCCTTGATGGAAGAAAGGAAATAAAATTTGATAAAGGAAAGTTTTGAAATGAGATTAATTGGTAAACATTTGATAAAATGAATTTACCATATATGTATATTCCTAAAGAAAGAATTAGGAATTGTGCCATTAGATGATGGATGGGTTTTATTTTATTTTATTTGAGTAACTGTAGATGTGACCTCCCACACTTATGCACACACATACATTTGTTGATTATTTCGTGTTTAGGGTCTAATGGATCTCAACGACCAACCTTGCCTAAGTAGTAGTGTATCGGGGGGGTTCCTTATTTGGCTTTCGCTTTGCGAGACACCCCACGCACGAATAGGGCATAGTGTTGAGACTGGGGAGAAGTTAGCCCTTAGTACTTAGGGTTAACTAGAACATCTCACGATATTGCGCTAGGTTGCTGCTAGATTGAGAGGTGATAAATATTACTGTTATCTGCGAGAGAATTACGCACTTAACTGTCATGCATTTTAGTCACATGGTAATCATATCAAACCGGGACCTGACCCGTATCTATATTTCCTTGTTTCTGCATATTCCTTGCCGTACAGGTGCTCTACCGCATGGACACCCGTATTTACATTTCCATTCCAGTTGTCATGGAGCTACAGCATATTACGGATGTTGTAGGTTACTTGTATTAGACGCTTCTTTCTATTGTACGTTAGTTAAGTTCAGTATTTTTATTCGGGCGTGTTTGCCCAAGGTATTGCACTCATTCATTATATTGTAAATATTGAATTGTAATACTCTATGTATTATTTGTATTGGTCTGTGCACCGACAGCTTATTCGGTGATATTTATTATTGTCATTCTTTATCCATTGAAATTTTTTTGATACCCACCGTTTTTACAAATGGGATTGTCTAAGTGTTTTTCTTTTCCTTTCAAATTTTAAATTTGACAGTCCGTTTTCTAAAATGATTGGTGGTTATCTCATACTATTATTTTAATCGACAGTGATGCTAAGAATGGACCATCTATGATTCCTGTGATTATTAGAGTATTGGGATGGCCACCTATTATTTTAGTTGGCGGGTTGTCACAGATGGTATCAGAGCATTAGTTCTAGGGTCCTTAGGAATCTGTGCGAATATTCTATGTCTTCTGCGTTTCTCTCTGTTTGACGTAGAGCCTTAGGAATAAGGTCGTTGAATTCTCTTGTGCGATTTCGTTCTCCTGCTATGGTATGAGAATCCCGAAGATCTTCTGCGCGTTCGTGTGAGACTTGTAAGTCGTTAGATGAAGGGCGTTGAGGAAGGTCATTGTGAAGGCGTCATAGGATGGGATTACTATAAGCTGTGGGCTGTGGTCGGGAATAAGGGCCGCTTTGGAGGTCTCTCCCTTTGTAGCATTATTTTATATTGCTTCCGTGACTACTAAGTACAGTGGAAATAGTTTTCCCGAGTACCGATGTCAGTAGAGAGTGGTACTATGCTTGGAACTCCAAGCAATGTCAATTCGGAGCTTAGAGGTCCTTAACAAGGACCACATGTTGATGTTCGGTTGGATAGAGAAAGTGTAACCTCGTTCGGTGAGAACGTAAGGCCCGAGAGTTTTGGCCTAAGAGATGGGTATAGAAGTGACCAGGTGTGAGGATTGGAGGAGAACCTTTCACCCATTGGAGTAAGGTTGAAGTGGCGAAAATGATAGTCGCCTCTTTATGATGGGGCAGAATGTTTTGCCCATAGAGAGAGCCTTTCAGTGGAAATACTAGGCTCGTAAGTAAGTGTTGGAAACACTTATAGAGAAGAAGTGTTCATGAGACCCCATTGGTGGACATCCACCCAGAGAAGGCGCGTGGAGCTAAGGTCGGGGAGGCTGGTAGAATGTTCTCTTTGCTGAATAAGTCAAGGGAACTACGCGGTCTGATCTTGTCGATTGAAGATAATCGGCAAGGATGGGACTCCTAGTTGAGACATTGATGGAAGTAGTTTGGTTCAGATAAGACTAGAATGACGTGTCTTAGAACCATTGGTAGTAGCCAAGGAGGTTGGCTAGTATGTTGGTGGAATTTCCAACTAGGGTGCGAGTGGTGCATTCCTTAAGATACGATGGAGTGGTATGGTGTTAGTCCTAGATTCGGGTGTGTATATCGAGCTTGTGGTAGTATCGGTACATTTTTTTTTATATATAGTAAGTATATCTATGTGGCTTCCATGATAGGGAAGTTCTGTATTTTCTTTTTCACTCGTTATGAGGCGAGTGGTGATATGTGTAGTATGTACTACTTGTATAATATGTATTATACGAGTAGAGATATTCTTAGATTGGTTGGTGTGATAGCAAGAGAATAAATCGTGAGGCTATCCTATTCCTAGTTCTAGAGAAGAACTAGTTGTTCTATAATATCTCTCCTGGATACAGGTTGAGACCTTATAGAGGTGGTTTACGGTATGTAGATAGTTTCCTTTATTTTGTTTTTATTCTGTTTGCTTGCTTTGTTTGCTTTGCTTGTGTATGATGTGCCTTATCTCCACAACCGGCTAGTTAAGGGGATTGTGTGGAGGGGTTCCTTGTTTGGATTTCGCTTCGGCGAGATGCTCCACGCATGAACCTTAACGACGTTGGGAGTGGAGAGATGTGCATTTTCTTTTCTGTTCTTTCTTTTCTTTTTCTGTTGGTCAAGTGCTGGGTTGGAAGGTTTAGCCAAGAATCACGTATATGAGTGATTAAAGGCTAAGTTGATGTGAAATATATGAGCACTATGATAGTTTTCCTCTGATCGATGTGGGGAAGACTAAGATGATGAAAGTCCGATAGAGACTTATGGTTGTTCCTTAATGAGAAGGCCATTTGTATAGAGGTATATGTGTATTTTGGGATAAAGTATTGGTGGCATCTTACTGAAAGTAAACGCCTCAGTCGATTGTTATGGTAGGACGTAGACGTAAATATGTATTAGTAGAGTTTCGTGTTAGGATTTCGTCGATCCCGATCATGTGTCTTCGACCGTTACTTCTCGATGACCGACAATGCGAGGTAGTAGTGTAACGGGAGGGTTCCTTGTTTGGATTTCGCTTCGGCGAGACGTCCCACGCATGAAACCGAACTAATGTCTGAAGTCGGGAAAGGTCTTGGACACTAGGGATATATTTAGTATTATATTTATACGACTAGACTAGGATAGATAGATTGACTTTAGGATTCTTAGGACGCTAGGCCCTTAGGGCATATGACGTTATTATAGGAAGAAGGTTGGGAGTTGACCACGATGTGGGTTAACTCTAAGTAGGATTTGGTCCCTAGACGAGAAGTATGGGATCTTGAGTTATTTAGAACGATAGGCCGTTAGTGGTGGGGCCTCTCGTAGATAGAGCGTTACATTGGTAACCTACCTTTTGAGGAATTGAAGTATGAGCTAACTTTTCTCCTGCACTCGTGTTGTTATGATCGAGAGTGGATTTAACGAACGTGTCTACCAGGAACGGGAAGTACTAATACGGGAGCATGGACCTATTATTCGTGTGTCTCACACTTTTACGAAGTGTCATCCCACGCTTGATTTAAAGTTCATAGCGGTAGTATTCGCCTTAAAGAATTAGAGGCACTACTTCCTGGGCAGGAATTTGGGTCTTTTCACGAACAACAAGTTTGTGATCGTGAAGGACTATCGATAGGATATTCCCTTTCTCTAAGGCAATGCGAACGGGAGTAGTATAAGCGCCGAGTAGAAAACTGTCTGAGAGTTTATTCGTGGCATGGAATGCCAAGTGGAGTGAGCTTAACCGAGGGGACGCTATTGTAAGAGCGTTCATGTCCATGATTGAACCTTTCACCTACTTGTGTTTAGAGAGTAGTGTGGAATGAGGACGGGTATATCCGTGGACATTTTTATCGAATTGCCGATAATGCAACGGTCATGATTCTAGTTGATTAAACTGTGGATAATCGGACCAATCGCTGCTTACTCAATGGAAACAGACGGACTAAGTATAGGAGAGTACGCCCAACCCTGCGTGGTGGAGTTTTAGAACTGTATGCGGTTCCTAGCAATGGTGGTGAACTGAGATGAGACATTCGTGTCAAGGTACTGGTAAAGTTTCCACGAAGAAATGGGAACCGTGTGGATATGGGGTATATCCTACCACCCATAAGTGGATGGGTGGATTTGATTTAAAGGAGAGATCGGAGTAGTAGTTTTTATGGATCAAATTTCCATACAATAGTTTGGATTTTTTCCTACGAGCATGATGCCATGTGTAGCCTAGTATATTTGGCAGTGTACCTTGTCTGCTCGTTAGAATGGTGACGACGGGTAATATATTTCTTGGGATTGGAGTAGTCCGAGAATATATTTTTCATGATTTGACTCGTTGAACCGTATACTTTTAAGGGCTACGCCAATGCGAATAGAAGTTAGTAGTGTTGGGGTTAGAGATTGTAAGTTAGTGTAGTTATTCCCTAGTAAGGGTGTAACGTGTTTCGGAAAGTAAGGTAATTTGTGCCGAGATTGTGTAGATATCTCATCCCGTAGTAGAAGGGTAGGATCGATAGTTCCTAAGGAACGAATTGGTGTTATGTTATAGCATGATGATGTGGACTGAGATCGAATAGGGATGACCTTAGTATGTGTCCTATGGGGACGCTGCACTATAGAGGGGTTTGCTAGTATGATAGCATGGTTTTTGATATAGTATACCCTTTATATGGTTATGGGTTATGCCTGAATTTTGAGGGCAAAATTCCCCTTTAAGGGGGGGAGTATGTAACAACCCAAGTTTTTGAGCGACTATTTTATACTATTTTGCCTGATGGGCTAATTTTATAAAATAGGGGATGTTGGAGTAAATATTATTTCCCGTGAGACTTAGGTATAATATTTACTATGTTTTGCCTATTTACCATTATGAGAAGGTAAATGGCATTATATTGTGTATTATTGCGTCGTTATATGTAAAACGACGGTTATGACTTAGAAATAAAATTGGGTAGAATTAATGAATTAAAATGAAACTGGAACACAAAATAGTTCACATTTTCTCGAATGCCAAAATAGGGGGGTGCGGTTGTTTTTAGAATAGTCGAGATAGTCGAAATAAGTGCCCAGTTGTAATTTTTGAGATTCGGGCATTTTTAAGGGGTTATGACTCAATTAAGTGGTTACGAGTCATTTTGTGGTGTATTAGCAATTAAAAGTGGGGATTTATGTTTTGAGAGCCGTATAAGTCCCCCACCCCCTTTCTTTTTCTTCATTTTTGTGAGAGAAGCCAAAGGAGAGAGAGAGAGAGAAGAGAGAGTTGGGAGAAATGGAGAGAAAGAGAGAAAATGGAAGATTTGGGCCGGAATCCGTCGCTACCGGAGGTGTTCCGAGACTACGAACCTCGAGGCAAGTTTCTTACTTGCTAGATATTGATTTAATGTGATAAATCTGCATGTGTAGTTAAGTTTTGGGAGGTTTAAACCATAAATGGGTTTTGGTTGATTTTGGGTGTTTAATCATCAATCTTATAGTTTAATTTGAATTGAAGAGAAATAATTGGCTATTTGATGTGTAGAAATGATTTTATAGTAGTATTTGTTGTTGTGGTTGGGTGAAATAGCGGGTAGAAGCTTGGATGGCTCGTTAATGGCCGAAACAGCTTCTTGGAGAAGAAGCTGTCCGCCAGGATCGATCGATCGAGCCTGGGGGATTGATCGATCGAGGCTTTCGATCGATCGACGGCTAGGGGTCGATCGATCGACCCCTTCTGAAAAGGTGAGATTTTTCTAATTTTGTTTTAGCCCTTTTCTTTTAGATTCGAGGTTTAGGAACCTTCCTTTGGGAAGTAATGGGGAGTCTTAGAGGGTTATTTTGGGTAGACTAATGTCCTAGGCTAAGAGCGGATATTTGGGTTTACCCGAGGGCTAGTTTGTATAGGTTAATGTCCGATTGATATAGGAGGTTGACCTAAAGATAATTTGGAAGTTAAAATATTAATGTGAGATTTTGGGAGACACTCCATTATGGAGACTCACTTTGAGGGTTATGAAATTATATGAACTCTTCGAGGCTATTTTTGAGATTAGTGGCACTTTGGGTCTTAGGTCATTAATAAAATATGACTTAATGAGAATGAAATGCACATTCTAAAACTTGGTGCTTAATGGCTAAATGGATGATTTTTGGAAATGTAAAATATGAAGTTTTCAAAATGGAAAAAAGTAATATTTTTCATAAATGTTAATTTATGGATACACACCTCTCTAAATCGCTATCATAAGGGAAGTCGCGCGCGTTGTGGTGAAGCCCCCTGGCTAATGAATGCAAGGTGGATATAGTCCCTAGGCCATATGAGCGCTTGTGATTGTATATTTTTCTGTGATGGGTAGGAGATTCCGGGTGTGGTCTTGACTATCCCGCAGGCACATGGCCGCTTCCCGACGTTTCGATAGGATCCCAGGTTGTCTAGATGATAGGCCCTGGAAGACGATAGCCATTTAGGGGCGCGCATAGTGGGGAAACTCGGACGGGCGGTCTTAGATTGCGTTATATTATATGATATATATAACTATGTTCAATAATGTGGGACATTATTGGTTATTAAAGCATTTTATGATAATAAAATGGCTTTAATTTACATATCCCGGATGGAAGAAGGGAAATGGGATGTTAAATACATTTTTCGGATGGAAGAAGGAAAATGGATGTTATGATATGAAAGAATAAAGCATTTTTATGATAATGAAACTTGATTTAAATTATGTATTTTCCTTGATGGAAGAAAGGAAATAAAATTTGGTAAAGGAAAGTTTTGAAATGAGATTAATTGGTAAACATTTGATAAAATGAATTTACCATATATGTATATTCCTAAAGAAAGAATTAGGAATTGTGCCATTAGATAATGGATGGGTTTTATTTTATTTTATTTGAGTAACTGTAGATGTGAACTCCCACACTTATGCACACACATACATTTGTTGATTATTTCGTGTTTAGGGTCTAATGGATCTCAACGACCAACCTTGCCTAAGTAGTAATGTATCGGGGGGGGTTCCTTGTTTGTATTTCGCTTTGCGAGACACCCCACGCACGAATAGGGCATAGTGTTGAGACTGGAGAGAAGTTTAGCCCTTAGTACTTAGGGTTAACTAGAACATATCACGATATTGCGCTAGGTTGCTGCTAGATTGAGAGGTGAGAAATATTACTGTTATCTGCGAGAGAATTACGCACTTAACTGTCATGCATTTTAGTTACATGGTAATCATATCAAATCGGGCCCTGACCCGTATCTATATTTCCTTGTTTCTGTATATTCCTTGCCGTACAGGTGCTCTACCGCATGGACACCCGTATTTACATTTCCATTCCAGTTGTCATGGAGCTACAGCATATTGCGGATGTTGTAGGTTACTTGTATTAGACGCTTCTTTCTATTGTACGTTAGTTAAGTTCTATATTTTTATTCGGGGGTGTTTGCCCAAGGTATTGCACTCATTCATTATATTTTAAATATTGAATTGTAATACTCGATGTATTATTTGTATTGGTCTGTGCACCGACAACTTATTCGGTGATATTTATTATTGTCATTCTTTATCCATTGAAATTTTTTTGATACCCACCGTTTTTACAAATGGGATTGTCTAAGTGTTTTTCTTTTCCTTTCAAATTTTAAATTTGACAGTCCGTTTTCTAAAATGATTGGTGGTTATCTCATACTATTATTTTAATCGACAGTGATGCTAAGAATGGACCATCTATGATTCCTATGATTATTAGAGTATTGGGCTGGCCACCTATTATTTTAGTAGGCGGGTTGTCACATGTTGGTGGGTAGATGAGGTAATAAATATGGGGGAAATCGTAATATGTGAAATTATTTGGGGTGGAAAAATAATTTTTGAAGAGCCTTAAGCGGAACATCATGTTCCGCCTAAGGTTTCTTCCCCTCCCTCCAAAACGACGCCATTTTATCCTATTTTCTACCGCCTATTCCATTTTTGCCTTATCAGATTTTTACCCATAGCAATTTCGTCCAATTTCATCCAATTTCGTATGTTGTTTTTGCCCTAGTTGAATCCAAATTTGAACTACCCGTAAGGGTTTCTCTAAGTGGCGTATATTGTCTGGCTCAAAATCAATTTGCATCATAGATCTTTTACTTTTGGCTCTAATAAAGGTACCATATTCTGAAAGAAGTTGAATAGGCTTATTAACACACGTAACCTATTAAAATATGTCCAAATTTATTCATGGACTACACCCAATCACATAATATATCTTGTGGCCAATAATTATGGCTAATAAAAAAACTTTTAATTAAACTAATGTTGAAAAACAACAACGTTATTTCCTTTTTTCAGCAGAATCATTCATGCTTGTATTTTATTTTCATTTGAATATTGAAAATATTCTAATTGAAGATAAATGCTAAAAGATTTTATCTGTTTTCCAACAAATATGATTTATGATATTCATCATAAAAAAAGATATACGGAATATCTCGACAAAGTAAACGATAAAATAAAAGTAATATTACTTATCTTTGTTGAATAAAAGTGTTCCACCGCCACCGAGTTCTCCGTGTGTGCGCACGAGGAGTTACACAACCGAAATCACGAATACCTCCTCAGCAGAGTCGCCAAATGTACGATGTGAGTGCAGATTTGAGGAGGCACCGCGTCGAGCATGTTTTAGATTTGAGCAACGTGGTTGCGCCTATGTATTCATTTTTACGGAATCAAAGTCTGCGTAGTTCGTAGGTCCATACGATACGCTGGAGAGAGCTCGGTTTTGGTGGTTTTGGTGCATCGGGGATGCCTAATCCGGCGAGCAGCCTCTCGAACGCCCAGTCTTGGTAGTTCTGGTGTGTGGGGATGCCAAATCCGGCTATTTGCCTCTCAAATGACCATATACAGTATAGTGAAACTATAAAAATCCACTCGTCACTATCAAACTCGTGACGGAGCTCCAAAGGTGCGTGGGGAGAGGAGAGTTATGTTTCCTCTCCTTACTTTGCCCCCAAGACCATCATCCATCAAATGAGGGGGGAGACCCTCTTTTATAGAGAAAGTTTCCAATTGGGCTTGACACATGTCATGTTCTCTCTGGAACCAAGTGTTTAATATTTATGATGCCACTTGTCACAATATATGTGGTGTCATATCAAATGATTAATTAAATCATTTCTAGAGTATTGTCTAGTGTATTTCATCAAATGCAGACTATACACAATATATTAAATTACGCTAAATTATATCTCAGCCCGTGTAGGGACTCGATTGTAGTAAAAACATAATAAATCATAAATCAATATTTAATCAAATCTATCGATTAATTTATTAGAGTGTTGGTGGTTAATCCATTTAACCCCACTCTACAATGAGATTCCTATTTATTTTTATAAAGGACTGATCACCCGTGATTAAAATAGGCGGGGTGTCACAAATGGTATCAGAGCATCCGGTTCTAGTGTCCATAGGATCTGTGCAACTTACTACGATTTCAGCGTAACGTTCTTTGATATAGAGCCCTATTATCAGGAATAGGGGTGTAAGCGGTACGGTTTGGTCGGTAAATAGTAGATACCAATACCAAAACCAAACTCTAGATGATTAAACCAAACCGTACCAGTTTACCACCCGGTACACCAAAATCAATACCAAAACCAAACTGGCCGGTACTTCGTTTTTTTCGCTAATTTCAAATTTTTATGGTTTCGGTAAATTCTGGTTTCGGTAAATTCTGTGTTTTTCTGGTTTCTGGTTTCGGTTTTTTCTGATTTTGGTAAACAACACTAAAAGTCCCAAAAAATCAAAAATAAAACCAACCAACTTTTTGAAATATTAAAACCAAAACCAACTTTTTCCTAGTTTTGGTAAATTCGGTACAGTAATTTTGGTAAATTCATTACGGTACGGTAATTTCGGTACGTTTTTTTTGTTTTGGTAAATTCGGTACGGTATGATAATTTTGGTACGGTAATTTCGGTAAATCGGTTTTTTAAATATTAAAACCAAAACCAACCAACTTTTTTGCGGTAATTTCGATTTCGATAAGACTGGTTTCTGGTATTTTAATATATGAAACCAAGACCATTTTTTTCCGGAGCAAAACGGTACGGTACGGTAAAAACCCGTACCGCTTCCACCCCTAATCAGGAATATTGCATTCCTGATTACGTATTTGAGATTACATTCTTCTGTTATGATATTTGTATTAACTGTGAACTCATACAATTCGATTTGATTGCAGATGCCACCCACAAGAGGACGGCCAACGAGGGCAGCGACGAGAGCCGATGAGTGAGAGGCTCAACATGATCCACAGGCACCGCAACCACAGCCACCGTAAGGACAGTTACGACAACATAGGTGGCCACTATTGTGGAACTGGCAGTTAATGCCTCTATAACTACCATGTAACTCAACTTTCCTCAGGCCTAGCCACCACAGCAGCTAGTGGCACCCGTTGTCTAGGCCCACCCGAGGCCATCAGATTGGAAGAGAGTGAGAAAGGCATTTTAGAAGGGCCACCTACTAGAGTTTTAGGGTAGTTCTGACGTGATCTTGGATTTCCAGTGGAAGAAGGATATTCAACGCCACCTGTGCATGGTTGAGTGTAAAGACATGCAGAAGCATATGTTGGCCACTTTTAGACTTGTTGGGGTATCTTTATAATGGTGGGAGTCTGTTACCACTGTCGAAAAGAGGGATATTATTCCCATTATTGAGTTATGAGTATGGTTTGACCAGAAGTACTTTTCGTCATCTCTAGAGACAGATATGCGGAAGAGGTTTAACAAATTAGTTCACGATGACCGTTCCACAGATAAGTATGAGGAGGATTTCACACGTTTAGTTAATTTTGTGCTCGATAAGGTGAACTGTGAAGAGAATAAGAAACTGAGGTTTATGGATAGGCTAGCCTGGAGGATCAGGCAACACTTAATAAGTAACCCCACATTAAGGACTTATACTGATTTCGTCAATGCCACACTTCTACACTGCAAAGATCATCGCTTTCATCTGAAGGGAAGCAAAAGAGGTAATGAGCCTAGGTAGTCAAGTAAGGCAGGTGGGAACGGTGCTAATGGAGCACCACAATAGCAACAGTCAGGTAGATAGCAGTGGAAGGATTCTCGGAAGGGGGATTTGAGCAAGAGGTTTAGATATGGGGGTTACCGACCCGAGGGAGGTTTCAGGAAGGTCTAACAGGGTCCTCAGCAGTAGCATCATGTTCCTCAGGGCTTCCAAGACTAAGGGAATAATGGAGTAGGCCACCAAAGACAACAGCAAGGACAACCTCAACAGGGGTAGTAGGGCCAGAGGTAGGGAGACTTTTTAGGGCTTTGCTTTATGTGCGGGTAAACAATTCATATGAAGAGAGAGTGTACATAGAGGGGTAGGGGATCACAACAACTGGGCGCCCAGTAAGGGCAGTAGGTGAAATTACCCCCGGCATCACCATCCCCACTTGCCCCACTGTAGCAGAGGAAATTACAGTTTGAACTTGTCTATAACGTTCGAGATGCAGTCATATAGCAGGCCCCATAGGCACCACCTGCAGTACAAGGTATGTTTCCTATTCACGAGCTTGAGGGTAGGATTTTATTTGATACAGGGGCATCACACTCATTTATAGTCACTAGATTTGCACGTGCGTTCGGTTTATTTGAGACAGTCGGTTGTCTCATTATGTGTGTAGAATCACCTTTGGGTAGTGGGTCGCTTATACACTCGAACAGTAGGGAAGTGGATATTTATGTGGGGAGATTATTTTTAGCCATCGACCTTTTAGTGTTAGATATAGAGGGTTACAATGTTATCTTGGGCATGGATTGGTTATCTGGATACCGAGCGATGGCGGATTGCTTCGGGAAGACCATTGTGTTCTCTATTCTAGGGTAGAAGATGTTCCTAGTGGCTATGCTTCTTCCTGAGGGAAGGTTGAGCATACATGTGTATTGTGTTGAGGAGGAAACCTCATAGGAGGTGGTTTCACTACACCAAAACTGCATACTTTTCACGATTAAAAACTGTGACAAGGCAAACTTGTCATGGACTTTGACCGTGACAAGTTTAGGGGTGACAAAGCAAAGTCCGTCACAAGAATTTGATTTGTCATGGACTTTAACTATGAAAATTCCGTGACAAAGAAAAACTTGTCACGCTCAAAGTCCGTTACAAATCTGGATAAAATTAGAAAAAACTAATGGGCAGTATGGCCATTGCCACTGCCCAACAATTAATTTTAATATGTTACAACATATTTAAACTTGTTCAAACAATATATATGTCAAGGAACATTCAACAATTCATAAAAAAATACATATGAATTAACCAACAAATATTCATAACCAACTAACATTCAATATTCAAATCAAATAAATACAAATAATCTTAAGGTCTTGAGTTTTGGACAGGTTTGAAAAGGAAGGTCGGCCACACTACATATGAATTGATACATCCATTAATTAACCGAATGTCGTATTGCTCTTCCAACCATAAAGGTGCATTTTCTCTTCCGGGCACAATATACATGACACAAACCTTTACTTTAATATCTTACAACACATGTCCATGAACCACACTACCCGGGTGTGTTTCCGGGTCTCTCAACCCCCTAACTATAGGAGTGCCACTAAAGAGGTCTATTAAATACACACTCGGCTAACCTATTGTTGACATAGTTCAAGGTGACAAATGGATCATATGCAGGTGGTGAGTGGGTGCGTATCAACAATGAGAGTGAGAGAGATGGAGCAGTGGCATCCTTGTCTATTACCTTCCCCTTGCCCTTAGATGAGGTGGAACCCAACCTTTTTTACAGAAGGTACGATGAGAAGAATGAGGTTATCGACCTGGGGGTTACCTTCAATGAGCCCCCAAAGGCCCTCAATATTGCCAAGGTCAAGGCAATTGAAAGCGAGAAGTTGTTCAAGGCCAAGAATGAGGAGATTGCTCAAATGTAGGCCAGGGTGAAGGGCCTAGAGAAGGCGAACAAGGAGTTATCCCCGACCCTTGCTGCAGCACTGGAGGAAAATGGTGTTGTATTTAAAAATTATTATGACAAAGCCTTTGCGCATGATTTAAAGCAGATGGTTATCCTCCTAAATTGGAGGAGGAAGAATAAGAAAAGGATAAGTCGTTCGACTAGCCTAAGGTTGTAGAAGATCCCAAAGAAACTCCTACTAAGTAGTTTAGCCTATGATCTTTTAGTAATTTCATATTCTCTCTCTTCTCTTTTTCTATAATACTTCTAAGGGCTTAACCCATTGTCATTAAATGAATGAGAAATTCTTTTGCTTTGATCATATTTTGCTCGACTACTTTTCTATAATTTTCTTATGTATATTTTGTGTTATTGTTGCCTTATATTTTGAACTTATTCCTTTCATCCTTGCAGTCTGATGATTTTTTAGCCCTTATGCCTATGGTCTAAAATAGTGAGAACTTAGACGTTTTTCTTAGGGATGATGATTTTTCTTGAGCTCAAACAACCTTTATGGTTGTTCACTACGCATTGTAACAAATGACGCCATTCTACCAATCAGAAGAAGATAATCGCAAGTCTTTAGACCGAGCTGGGAGAGATAAGAAATATCTCTAAACTCCTTTAAAATGATAATTTTTCTTCAAGGGAGGAGCTCGATAAGGCTGAAAAGTCCTTCGACATAATGAAATAATAAAAAGGGGTTGCACTACGTGGACTCCCCTTTCTACAAACTTCCTTCAATTGGGAGCGAAGAGTCATTTATTCCAGTTGATAAAGTCCTTATAAAATTGATAAGGGATTATCTTGTCGATCATGATAATGATGATGAGTTTTCCCTAACTCAAATGCTGGCTGGCAAGCTTACATAGTCGAGGAGATGAACTGTCAAAGATGATACAACTATATCTTATAATTTTTTGTTCTCTTTATAATTGGTCGACCATGATCGACTTTGTAATTAATGAATGTTTTGAATGAAATGAAGTTTTTTTTAATTCATTTTTTCTTTCTTTAATTTTAATTATGCCAAGCATGTGTTTTTTGGTCTTACCTTTTAGGATTGTGTCATCACACTACCTTAGGATAGTGCAAACTTATGTCTAGAATGTACCTGTTCGTTGGGCAATCCACCCCTTTAGGATTTTATTCGACTAGTTATTGGTCGGATTACTTAATGCCTAGGGATTCCATCATTGGTCTTTAGCTTGCCTCAGAAATTCATAATGTTTTTGTGTTGTCAGTGACGAAATATGTGACCTTAATATAATAACTAGGTGTAATTATATCAATATGGTATCAAAATAATGGTCTGATCATATATAAATAATCTTACTTGGCATTAACATTGACCTCCCATTTGAAACAATCAATGTTAAATATATTAAACAAACTTGACAAAAAGATGAATCACTTGAATGTAAAAAGATAATGACAAACTAAGAGTTGACTAATAAGCTAATGACTTAAAAATAAAATCTTCAAAGGTTCGACACATTGCAAGCCCTAGGTATCTCCATATTTCCAGATGGTAGCCCCCCTGGAGGTCATCTCTGATGACCTTAAATGTTCCTTCCCAATTGGGTGCTATATTTCCATCTTATGGCTTCCTCACACTGCTAATGAGCTTTCATAGGATAGAATCCCCGACCTAAAATTTCCTCAGATGGACACTTTTTTGTATGGCTTTGCCAACTGTTTCTGCTAGGATGTCAATCTTATCGAGACTTATTCCCTCCTCTCATCCTCCATATCAATTTCAGTGATGATGTTTCATTGTTCACGTTTTGATCAACGTTGATTGTTCTCATAATGGGCATAACAGACTCTAGCAGTATTATAACCTCCATTTTATAAGCTAGGGCGAAGGGTGTTTCCCTGATCGACCTCATGGGAGTTATTCAGTACACCCAGAGGAGGTGGGGGACTCATCCACCCATACACCTTTTCCTTTTTCTAATATTTTATTTATTCTATCAAGCGTAGTTTTATTAGAAGGCTCGAATTACCCTTTCTTTAATGGTAAGACACCGAACTATAGTAATATCTTATGCCATGTCTGTTCTAGAAGTATTGGAAAATGATATCACAAATTGTGTTCCATTACTGGTGATAAGCGTTCTTGGCACGCTGAAAGGAGTTACAATGTTCCTCCAATTGAGTATGATCATATCTATATCTCCTATGTTTGCCAAAGGTTATGACTCAATCCAATTTATTACACAATTCATTTCGACAAAGAGGCACTTTCGATTCCTAAGTTCTGTGGTCGACGAACCTACAATATCTAAACCTCATTACGAAAAAAGACAAAGGTTGGTTAAAGACCTGAGTCACTGGATGGTTGGTGAAGCATTGGTGAGAATAAATGAATTTTTTTCACTTCTTCACGCTTGATACGTCGTCATTTTGCATATTCCAGAGATCTCCCACCAACATGATTTTCATAAATTCTCTCATATAGTTAATGAAAGACTTGGTCGATGTCACTCAGATGCACACATTGCATATATGTCTCAGTGAAAGATCTCTTATAGAGTTTTCCCTCAAGGGATAAGTGAAATCAAGAAACTTTCACTCTTGTTTGGTGAGCTTCTATCTTATTCATGGACATCACATCTTCTCGTAGGCACCTAGATATTGGGTCCATCCAACTTGGAGACTTTTGGACGATGAGTATTTGGTCTCCCCTGTTGCTTCTGGATGATCAGTTGAGATAGATAATCTATTTATCACTCTTTTCAGGTCGGAGTTGATAGTTGAGGTCAAATAGGATAAGATATCTGCGTGGATATTATTCCCTCTAGAGAATTTCTAGACTTAGACATGCTTAAAATTGGCGACCAACTCTTGGGCTATATGGAGGTAAGCTGACATGGGCTATATAGAGGAAAGCTGAGTTGCGTTCGCCCTGAAATTGTAGTCTCCTAATATTGATTAAATATTATAAATAATTTGCAAAACAAGTCAAGGCGATTAACACCAATAGTCATAGCTTTTTCTCAATACTCTGATAAGATCCTCATACTCTACCTTGTTATTTGATGCCTCAAATCTAAGTCGTATTCCCTGATCGAGGACGATTTGATCTAGGTTTATTAACACTATCCATACTCCATCCCCTTTGGTATTAGATGTGCCATCCACATAGAGAGTTCATTTATCATACTATCGAACTCTTTCATAGTATCTTAATCGCCAAGTTCCACTTCTTTCTGAGGTTGATATTCCCGATATATTCAACGACGAAAAACTTGTCCTTTCATTGAAGTTCTGGGATGATAATGGATATAAAACATTCTTAGTTCCACCGAATACTTAAAAATTTATTCAAAGAGGTCGGTCTTTTTAAGGGCTGCCTTTAATGGAAAGAAAGTTATGACTATAATAGAGGGTTCTTCAAAGTAGTCCTTCTGTAAGATGCGGTGTGATATCAATTTAATTCGAAAATATTCAATGAAATCCAAACTCACTTATTTAATTAGGTGTCTAAAATTTGAACAAACCAAATTCAATTTTAGTTCAGCCCCTAAACATGCATCTAAGTGACATAAACATTCAAATGAGGCATGTAAAACTAAGATGATCGATTCAGGGAAAAAAAACCTTTTGGGTATAAACCTTTTATAACACTTTGGAAAGTTTACAAGACCATTGACTTACATACAACCTGATAATCTCCCACAAGTGTAATGCACGGTGTTTTCGTCAAACCTTTAAAGCTACGAGAGATAGCGAAATACTCTCTAGGTGTCGGTTCGTCGTCTTCGGCTCGTCCACAGGCAGAATGACTGCGCTCGGTATCCACCGGTCAGATATGGAGATACCTACTCCACAAAGGTTGAACATCAGTTAGTATGCTTTCGGTTCCACAAAAATAACTCACACAAAAGCTATTGGGATTGTGAATTGTAAAACAAACGATTGAACCCTCAAAATTATTGGAGAATAAACTAAAACACGCAAAATCGTATTCTGTTTAAAACCAGTGTTTGTCCGCACGAAAATCAGAAGGTTGACACCCTTATTTATATCAAAAATCAAGGCGGGGACGTGTCAGCGTAAGCCAACTCTCGTTCGAACGACATGCGACGTCGTTCGAGCAGACCTCCATCTCGTTCAAAGGAGATGTGACGTGGTTTGAATGATAGCCACTGGTCCACTTAAAAACTTTTAAAGTTTTAAATAACTTAGAATCCTTAAATCTTAAAACTGTTCACGGGATCAGGAGATATTTATCTAAAACTTTTATGATAAAATATTTTTGAAAAATAAAAATCATTTATTAAAAATTCCAAAAATCATTTTAACTTTTATAAAAAATATCCCAACACTTTTAATATGAAATATAAATGAAACTTAAACACATATTACCAAATTCATCCTTGTTGGGCTTGAATGTTGAAGTCTTCTTGAAATTAAGATTCGTCTCTTATAGATGTAATCTTCTCAATTCTTCGACAACTTATAGCAACTTGTAGAGGTATACGACATACTAAATTGTGACGGATAAAGTCCTTACAAATCTCCCCCTATGTCTATGCTGGTACAAAATAAAAAATATCCGAATTATCAAAATCAAATGACCTATACAAATCTACCATCGGAAAGATAAAATCACAAGTCTTCAAACTTTGCTTCAACAATCAATTCTTCAAAACTCCAAGCTTTTCTCATTAGGGTGTGCAATCCAAAACTCTTCAATTGTACCTACACACATGAGACAAAGAAAAAACCTCGTGACGTATCGAGTTTGAAATTATATAAACCATAAACTTGAAAGCATAATTAAATCTCCCCATATTTAAACCCCCCATAAAATCATATTTCGTTCTCCCCCTTTTTATTTGTCCGAAATAGACAAAGAAGATAATACATCACATAAAGTAAATCGGGGTGTCACGATAAACAAAACAAACAAACTATTTTAGATTTTTCATACAACAAAAATTCACAAATGATGTTACAAAAATCACATCATGAATTTATACTAAGATAACCAAATCGTGGAAACGGAATGAATGGGTGTGAACAAATTCGATAGGAAAATCAACTCAATCATATCATCTGTGCAACATGCATAAGTGTACTCCTAAAGAATGAACATAAAAAATAGTCCTTAGGTGTAGAATTGTTGAATTTAGATGACCTCGTCTTAATCATATCAACAAATCAAAGTATAAATGATTTTCACACCAATAACGTCCAAAACTGTGAAATGCTTTTTCAGGACTTTCAAGGACATGCACACCGTTTCAAATTCCATCCAAACTCCCTTATTAAAATATAATGATTTTTATTTTTCTTATGAGGTGATGAAACTAAAAAACCTATTGGCCCATTTTTGGCATAATTTTCTTTTTATTGCCTTTTATGGACCCCGAATAATTTTCAATTCCTCAATTTTTTAGGTCCAATTAAACGGTGGCTTAATCACAAAGGATAAATGAGTACCTTTCACAGCCTTTTCCTATTTTACAAAGTAAAACATGAAAACCCACAAACGGTTTATATCATGCACTACTTTTTGTCAAGTTTTATCGCATTTGGTTCGTTGTATAGACATAACTGATATGGAAACACTAAACCAACATGTGTTAGACAAGCACAAAAGTCAAATAAATCCGTGCATGTGTGCAATCAAGGACAAATAAAGTCAATCATATAGATAGCAACACTATATCATCTCAAAGACTCCAAACTTTGTAAAGCAAAAGAATGACACAACATATTGTCTCAAAACACTATCAAACAGCAACATGGATAAATGGAATGAAATTGTGACTTGGTCATCCTAAATGTCAGTTCATATATGGTGCAAACAAAATACAAAACCCTTTTTGGATTTTTCAAATTTTTCTAAAAAAGAAAATCTTTTTGTATTTTTTGAACACTGCTCAGAAATAACCTAGCAGTACCAAAAATTATAACAAGATAAAATAGAAGACTGCAAAACAGAAGACAAATTACAAGGTCGTTCGAACAAGACTCCTTGTCGTTTGAATGACATAGGATCTCGCGAGCAGACTTTGCGCGACATGTGTTCTGGTTAGAACGAGAAAAGAAAAAATTCCCAGATTAAGTAGAATATCATGCAGTTTTGTCCAGTGAGAAAATTTTGAGAAAATAGTACTTGGAATGGGAAAACAGATCTAAAACGGTGCTAAAACAGAACAAAAATAAAATAAAAGCAAACAAAAATGCTAAGTATAAAACAAATGGTACATACTAGCAATAGGCAAAAGTGTCATCATGTAAATCATCCTATGCCAGGAAAAATGTTTAGACCTCATCTAGTAGGTGCAGTGGAGTTTCGACATCTTTTGAAAAAACTCCATCAAATCGTGTAAAGTCTTGACCAAAAATTTTACTTGCTCTCGAATATGTGCAAACTCTCTATCATTATGTGCAAGCAAAGTATCATGGGTGGGTGCATGTGTAGGATCAAAGCGTGACACATAACCCAACTTAAAGCAAAACTCCCTAAGGTGTCCTCTCTTTTTGAAATGAGAGCAAACATAAATCGGCCTAGGTACACCTCTCTCAAAAACTCTAGGATGTGCTCTCCTAACAGGTACGGGACGCCTAGGTGGGTTGGGTCGAGTCACTAAAGTGGGAACTGACTCGGGTGCAACAAAAGAAGTGGCTACACCGTCATGACCTTTCCTAAATTCTCACTGCCACCTAAAATGGGATTAATAACCATCTTTTCAACTTTCTTAGATGCGTTGTCTAATGGTACTTTGACCTCCCGGGCACGTTCGAGATCACTCTTGAGTTGGGATGCGTGTCATCAAACTAGACACCGTATCAGTTAAGTCACACTTTCCCTCCTTAAAACTTCTTTCTCTCTCTCCAAATCCAAAACCCGATGACCTAAATCTCTATTACACTTCTTTGTTTTCAAGGTTTCGGTGTACAAATCCCTAAATGCTTTTTGGAGCTCACTTTCATCTCCACTCTCAAACTCACTCTCATCTCCACTAGAAACACTCGAGTCATCACCGTCGCTCTCGTGAACACTATCAATGTGGGACAAAGTGGGTGTGCTCACGCGACATGAAAAAGCTACACACATCCCATGTGATAAACCTTTATTGGACTCATCTCACTCATCTCCCTCACTATCACTAAGTGTGGCGGGCATTGCAGTTTCTTTGCCCTTTCTCCTTATCTTAGTAGGATCTTCTTTAGCTATGTGCCCTTTGCCCTCACACTCAAAACACTTGATCTCATCCTCCTTATCACTTTCTTTGGCCTCCTCTTTATTTTTATTTTTCTCAAAAGATCTCTTTTTATTGGAAGAATTTTCTTTATACATTTTGTGAAACTTTTTAAAATTTTTTGCAAGTAAGGCAATGTCAAAATCAGACTCGTCCTTAGACTCGGACTCACAAAAACTCACTTTCTTTTTCTTATCCCTCTTCCTCGAAACATCCTCACTCGATCTCGACTGTGACCTAAGAGCAATCCCCTTATCTTTATGTTTGACAGTTTGGGGAAACATATCTAACTCGTAAGTCTGAGGATCACTTACCAACTCTTCTAACTTAAGTGTGCTCAAATTCCCCATCGAGTTTAAAACAGTGACTTTTGGAATAAAATGTATTGGAAGGGATATCAAAATACTTTTCACAACCCGCGTATTATCAATTACCTCACTCAAATTAAAACTCGTGCTTACAATGTCCGATAAACGTGCATAAAACTTATCAAAAGTCTCGGAATCTAACATAGTAATGGTCTCAAATTGGGTGGCTAGATTTTATAATTTTGACTCTTTAACAGTGGTTGTACCTTCATGTGTCAATTTAAAACATCCCACGCCTCTTTAGACATCACTACACCAAAAACAGCAATTTGGCACACATTGATATTAGAAATCTGGCACACTTTATAACTGTGCCAAATTCTGGCACGGTTTAATGACAATCTGGCACCGTTTCAAACCGTGCCAAATTTTGGCACAGTTTAAAAGTGTGCCAAAATTGAGTAAACCGAAATAAAATATAAATAACCTAAAAAAATAATATCCTTCCATTTTTTTCATCTCCCGCCACTAGGCCATCGAAAGGTTTTTCATTTCCCTCGTACGTACCTCTTTCTCCACCCAACCCTAAGAAAAAATTGGCCCACCTCTCTTCCTCCCTAAGCTCTCAAATGACCATAGCCATAAAAAATGACTGTCGTCGCTCTTCAAACCCACTCGCCGTCGCTCTTCAAATTCACTGTTCTCACCTTCGTTCAAACTCATCATAGACCATCTTTAAACCCAATCGACTCCACTGTCAACCTTCCTTCTTGATTAGGGCTGTTGAGGAGGGTTAGGGTATGACGAGTTAACCTACTAGAAGAAATAAAGTCAGTACTTTTATTTGGAGAAACAGATAATTTACAACTGGTAAGATTTCTCATTTTCTTCGTAGGATTTATTAATCTAGTTCAATCTCTATTATACATTAGAATTAAATTATTATTTTATTTAATTCTCTTAGGGTTTATTAATCTAGTTAATTTCCAATTTTTGTAGGGTAATCTCTTATTTTCTTTATAGAAAATTGTCATTCATAGGGGTTTCTAAATTTTGTATGATTTGGTATTTGGTATCGATCCAGATTGCATAGTTTTGTTTAATATGGGTTGAATTTTAGGTTAATATTCAAGCTGTGTTGAGATTCTGATGTAGTGTTTCAACCTGGTGTTGAACCAAAAATTGTGACAGATCCGTTTCGGTTTAAATCCATTATGATTGAATATCATAGTATGTTCTTGGGGATTTAATTGTTTAATTGTGCTTTAACTAATAGATAATTTTTTTATTTGTATTAAAGTTGATGAGAAGGGGAAGATAATGCCGCACGAGGTATATAAATTTTGATTAAAAATTATTGCTTAAATGATGTAGTAAAAAATCAAACCTATAAGAATTATTTGTCTCTCAAAATCAAGTATTTGGCGACTTGTTTTTAGTTGAATGGAATATTTTGAGAGTGAATTTTGTTGGATTTATATATGGAGTTCTGGCATTTTTCTAAATGTGAAATTGTGTAAGTTTGGTTCCATTGAAAAAAAGATAGTGACGATTACAATGGGGTTTGAGTGTGTGTCATTGGCAACATGTATATCTCAACAGATAGTCATTTAAGTTTATGATGTTTGAATGGAATACTTTGAGAGTGAATTTTCTTGGATTTATATATGGAGTTCTATCATTTTTCTAAATGTGAAATTGTGTAAGTTTATACACAAATAATTAATAAAAATTCGTTAACTCATATATGATATTTGGAGCAACTGTGGATTATTATGTTATCAAAATGTATATATTTTTCCCAGTAATAGTGTCAATTACGAAATTTGAGGTTTCATGAAACCTTCAATCAAACAGGGGAAATGATTTGTGTTGTTATATACAACTATATTTGGATAGCTTTATTTCTATACATGCTTTAGTTTTAGTTAGTTTGTATTGGTTATTATCATTTCAGTTTATATTACTTTCATTCAATAATAAAGAAAGTCATTTGTTCATCTTGATTTAATTCCTGAGCAGTTGTGAGTTCCTTTGCACCTTTTTTAATCAATGCAAGTTTGAGGTTATAGGTTTTAACAATTGATTTTACTATACTTTTTGCGATTGATAATTAATTTGTATATTCATTTTCCTCTTCTCTTTGCAGGTCATTATACAGGTACCCCTCATAAGTCTCTTCCTTCCGTTTTCAACTATTTTCAGGTTCAATAATCCAAAATTTAGTTTTGTATATTCTTATTTTTCCCCTGAAACATTATTGTATATCGATATGTCAAAGGTCTTAGTGTGATCATTTAAGTTTATGGTTTATATTAATTATTTGTGTATAAACTAAAATTTCTCATTATTTGTTAGGTGCGCCGTGTTTTCTCGGTTTGACTTTCTTTCATTCACAATTTTCATGAGCTTGGGCACGATTCTAAATGAGAAAATTCAAAAGAGTAAATGGGACAAATACCTAATGTACTGGAGGTGAGTTTTGTAAATTTTCTTATAATGCTTCAATATAACTATGAGTATGTAATATATCATGTAGTGATGACTATCTATTGGAGTTTGATTTCAATGTTAAAAACTATTTGATATCAGATGTGACCTTCCATTTCATTATTCCATTTCATTTGATAGCATTGACAGTATTAGTATTTCTATACTAATGTCACACAAATAGATGAACAACTGTGATGGATGCCTGATGTTCTAATTTTACAGTACTCGTAATTTCACTAATTGGATATTGATGCAAACACTAAACATAGCTGAAGAAGAATATGCAAAAAAAATTATTCTCTTAAGCAAAAGATTCTCTATCAACAGAAAATGGTTAGGCATTACAAACATGGGATTCGCGGAAATGATTAGGCATTACAAACTTGCCACAAAGATTGCAAGTGGTGCTTCTCCTCTCTCCTTGTATTCCCAAACAAGTTCCCCCGACGAAATAAGAGCATATCCTTGTAGTTTAGTTTCGGCCAACTTCACACATTTGACCCTTGTTTTGTTGTAGTGGGTACCGAGGTTTGTGACTATTTATGACATATGTACTTAAGTGAAATTATCCACTATGTATGACATTCTTAAAAAATTCTCACCATGTTCGCTTATAGTTTTTTGTAATTGATGATTAATACTATATGAATGCCTTATAATAACAATTATAGGTAGTAGAACTTCAGTTCACTTTGCAACTTCATCACCCTTAGAATTGATTCAAGTCCATTTGAATGTTTGGATTTTGTTATTATGCCCTAATCAATAATTTTTCAACCATTGTTTCCATTATGATATTATTTTTTAATTATTACAAGATCTACACCATTTTTATAGACCTACTGAAACACTTTGCTAGCACTTTCATATGCTAGATTTGATATTAGATTTTTCTCCATTAGGTGAGGAATATATTTCATTAATGTATATGTCATACTGTATAGTTTGATCTTATTGAGTAAATCCTTGTTCGTAGTACGATATCTTGCCAAAATAGAGTTCTCAAATCCTCAAAATAGTCAAAGGGATGACAATAAAACTGTATTTAGATTCAAGTATTTGAAATGTATAAATTTTAAGTTTCTAAAAGGATTATAAGATATATTTAGATTCAAGGATTTGAAGTGAATAATTTTCATGTTTCTAAAAGGATTATAAGCTAGATTGACATATGACAACTTAGATGTTGATTTTATCTTAATTGAGTGAATTTGAGTGCCGAACATTCTCAGTAGGCTTGCATTTGAATGCCATAGTTTGATAAATTTTTCACTATTCTCTTGTTAGAGGTGTCTTCCTTGAAAAATGATGGTTTCTTTCATATACCTATATTACAACACTAACTTGTTTTTTGTTTTAATGACAGATTGATGTTGATATTGCAACTTATATACTTATTAAGAATGATGGACCTTAAAAAAGAGTTGTCTCAGATCCAAACAAGGAATAAGACCTCTCCACCTCCTTCTCCTCAAATTCTGAATACATTAAAATCTCTGTCTCAGATCGAAATAAGAAACAAGACCTCTCCAATTAACTAGTCCCCGGAGTCAACACTTATGTCACTTACCTAATCACCACGTGAATGAATTTAGCTGAATACAACGGATCTGAATTTACTGTAAAATGGATTTTTAAAGATGTTGTCACTCTGTCAGATAGGTTGGCGAAGACTTATAGAGGATATTTTATTCCGATTAGGCAGGATAAGAGTGATGTGCACTACACCAAATCCTAGGAATGGTCACGGCCAGTGGGTCACGGACCAAGTCCGCGACCAGCTAGTCGCGAACTTTGGCCGTGACCCACTCAATATTTGGCGTGACCAATTTTATTACCACACTAAATTATCCATGCTCTGGAAGTGGTCACGGACTAAATCCCTTACCATAATGGGTCACGGACTTGGGTCGTGACCAGGTCGTGACCAGCTTGGCGCCAAAATTCCCTCCAAACTGGTCGCGGATGGGTCACGGACTTGGACTGTGACCAGGTCGTGACCAATTTGGCGCCAAAATTCCCTCCAAACTTGTCGCGGATGGGTCACGGACTTGGGCCATGACCAAAGGCGCGACATAGCATAAAACACACACATTAAGGGTCACGGCTTAGGGCTGTGACCATTTGTTGGTCTGGGTCACGGCTATAGGCCGTGACCATACATCATTCAAACACTAAGGCTGCTGGAAAGGGGTCACGCATTATGGGTCACGGCCCTAAGCCGTGACCAAATCAAAATCGCCATTGTCCTGCAAGTAAGTAAAGGGTCGCGCGCATGGGTCACGGCACTTGGCCGTGACGAAGTTGAAATCGCCATTGCCCAAGTCAGTAATGGGTCACGGCTCTAGGCCGTGACCAGGTCGAAAATCTCTAGCCTCATGGTCATTAATGGGTCGCGCACATCGGGTCACGGGTCTAGGCCGTGACCATAGTCTGGTCTTAAAAAGAAATATTCCCAGCTTCTCATTTATTACGTGCGACTTCGTTTGCTGTTAGGGTTCGTGCGATTTCAAGCTCCTGCGATTTCGGTTGGATTTCAGTTGGATTTGCATTTGGATTTCAGTTGGATTTGCATTTGGCTAATCGATTTCAGTTGGTATGTATTGATTCATTTGGATTTCGTGATTTCTATCTAAAGCCCTAATTTTTGTGTATGTATGTGTAGATTTATGTTTGTATGTGTGTATGTATAGATTGTATATGTGTGTATGTATAGATTTATGTCAAAAAAAATATTAGGGTTTAGTAAACCTTAAATAGTATGTGTGTGTATGTATAGATTATGTCAATAAACCCTAGATTGTATGTGTGTGTATGTATAGATTATGTCAATAAACCCTAGATTGTGTATGTGTGTATTTTTTTCGACAAAATATGTTTGTCTTGTTTGTTTTTTTGAGAAAATATAATTAAATGACTTTTTTTTACATACGAGTCGCAAACCCGTGTGCATATTACTATAGTGAGATATTGTTGGCTTGGTTGTTGGATACTATGTTGAATTTATTGAATTGATACTAGTGTCGATAAATGTATATGTTATTAAATTTGTTGGGTGTGCTCTTGATTTGCCTATGAAAAAGTGTATCACATATCTTGCGATTAATGTGCATTTTTTGTCATACCCAGTGGGTCGCGGACTTGGGCCAACAAATAAATTGTGTATAGATTTATGTGTATATGTATGTTTATGTGTGTAATTATGAACAAATTGTTTATGTGTATATGTATGTTTAAACTCTCATAACTTTCAAACCTAAACCTTAATAGCAGGACTCGTATTCATGCCCTCGTATACTTTTCTCAGGAAAAATGAGGCACGGTGATAAATACTGTCAACAAGAGTGGGAGAGGTTGCAATTAGACCGCACACATAACTCTTTTATTAGCGTGCATCATATAGAGGGTACTCCTATTTATAGGTACGTAAATAAAAAGATCGAACAATTTAACTACCTTGTAAATCATGGATTTGATATCCAGCAAGATTACTTGTTCGATCGTATTTTATTTTCTCTACCAGAAAACTGGGATGACGTTATACAAAATATATTTCACACACGTAATCCCGACATAGCCCTGACCTTGGTTACGTTGTTGGAGAAGGCGGAAAAAAAAATCCAACCGTTTGGATACAACTACGTACAGAGAGCATTGACATAGACTGTGATGTCTCGCGCCACATGCACGTAAAATTGAATCTTGCCAACAAGTTGAGAAATAGGGGATTCCGAGTTCATGTCACTGACATCTACACATCAATCATAGATACCCTTCCTTCTAGTTGGCCACGTGCAAAAATTCATAGGTTCTTAAAAACTAATACCGAATGGATGGAGATCAGACACATTGAACTTATTCTAAAGTCTTACTTTGAAAAGGTATCTATCTATATATATATATAAAACTAATTAAGCTTGATTAATTAGTTATAATTTCATATTACTATAATTATTTAGTCACTTATATTTTTTAATTTTTGTAGATAATGTCGAGAGGAAATAACCCAAGGGTACCAAGTGCCGAAGTGACACCACAACGAGGTTCACCATCTCGTTCAGAACCCGAATTCTCAACACCAATGGCTGAGCAATTCACAACTCCACCAATGGTTCACTCCTAACCAAGTCCAACTCGAAGTGCTCACACGCCCCAATCCAGCACTCCCGTTGCTTTAACGCCCCCATCCAACACTCATGATGCCACCCGCTCAAATGAAAAGAAGCCTATTGGCTTCTCCCTTTTCAAGAATAACCCGACGGGTGATAGGAATGATGTGCTGAACTTTAAAGCCCGGTGTTTGTCACTGGGAAAAATGAACGTGGGAGTCGGTGGACCAGACAATTGGAACCTTGTTGATCAAGCTGTCAAAGATGACATACATGACCAACTTTGCAAGCATATCTCATTTCCTGACCGTTCCAAGAATAAGGTTCTATCTCGGGTTGCTGAAGGATTGAGTACATACAGGAGAAACCTTCGGAAGAAATATTTCCCGAAAGAGGCAGCGAGCTCAGATATTTTGGCTTTGAAAGAGAAAGTGCCTCCCAATGTTGAAATGCCGGTGGATCAGTGGAATAAGTTTTTGGAGAATGAGACGAAGGAAAAAAAGTTGGTCCAGAGGGAGCAAAACAAAAAAAATAGGGCACAAAAGACTGATATCCATAGGCTGGGATCCAAATCATATGAGGATTTGAAGAATGAATGGGAGAGTAGGACAAAAGGTGGTTCAGATGCCGATAAAAACCCAAATCATTCCAACTTATTCCTTCATGCTCGATGGGACAAAGATAATAAATTCCCGCTGCACTTGGCTAAGACACTGGAATCAATAGAGGCCATCAGCAGTCAATCAGATTCGAGCCCTACTAATGACTTTGACCTTGAAAATGATGCCCTGACTAAGACCTTTGGAAAGGACAAAAGGGGGAGGACGAGAGGTGTTGGCTCACATATGCCAAAAACAAAACTTCAACACATTGCACCTCTTGTGGACGAGCTTTCTTCGGTCAAGAATCGTATCTCATCCCAAAAGGAGCACCAGTTGAAGATCGATGAGGATGTCCATGAGATGAAAAATTCCCTGGGATTATTGACAAATTAAATTGGGAAACTTGTGAATCTTTGGGAAAGTTATAGGCCCCCAATGCCTCCTCAAGGTTACCCTTACCCTACTCCTACTCAAGGTTTCACACATCCTTCCCCTCCAATATTCCCCTCTCAAATGCCTCATCCTCCAACATTCCCCTCCCCTGCACCTCCGCCAATCACGGGGCTCGGATCATCGTCAACAACTCACAGTGACTATGGCGAAGAGTACTATATCAAGGACATGAGCAATTCGAGGTTTGTTGGTGTGTGCATACTCATCTCCAGGGTTCCTGAAACTCTAGTACATCATCGACCTTTGGAGAAGGGTGAGGCAAAAATAATGGTCGATGAAATATACAACGGCTGTGGAGATGTACCTGTGTACGTTAACAGCGGGGATGGGTTGGAATTGAGGAATTATGCAAAATCTTTTATTACTTGGCCACTTTATCTGTTGGCCAAGATTTAATAATATTTTCTTTTGTTTCAGTTGTAATAATTTTTTTTTGTTTTAGTTGTAAGAATATTGGTTTTGCTTCAGTTGGAATGATATTTTTTTTGTTTTAGTTGTAAGAATATTGGTTTTGTTTCGTTTGGAATGATATTTTTTTTGTTTCAGTCGTAAGAATATTCTTTTTGTTTCAGTTGTAATAATATTTTTTAACCTATTACCACAGGACTGAAATTTGAAGATTATTACATGGATTTCCCACAATACAAAAAGTGGATGGGAGAGACTGACCGGATATCAATTAATCATGTAAAGGGCGTTTATGAATTTATTAAATACGCTTCCAAAAATCTTAAAAGTGATAAGATTCCGTGTCCATGCACTCATTGTATTAACGGAAAATATAAGTCATTGGAAGTTGTTGAGTTTCATTTACTAAAGTGGGGAATCTGTCAAGACTATATAATATGGACATACCATGGTGAAAAAGTTGTACCTTATGTTCCAGAAGAATTAGCGGGAGCCGACCGTGTAACGGAACCTCAAGGAGTAGAAGAGGTACATGATTCACCAACACATCGTCCATTGACCGACTTAATTGATGATGCTTACGGACTCCACAACCAACAAAACCACCAACCTATGGATACAATTAATGCGCATTATGACCAAGTAAATGAACAAATTGATGCTGAACTACTAGGAGATCAGGAATACATACGGTTGAAAGCCGATGCGGCTAGACCGTTGTATAAAGATTACGATGAAGATCACTCGGTATTATATGCAATGATTGGTTTGCATAATTTGAAGAGTCAATTTGGTTTGTCTGGAAACAGCGTAACCGGAATTCTTAAGTGGGTTAAAGAAATTCTCCCAAAAGAGAACATGTTACCAGACAATTATCCTACCATGAAGAAGAGTTTGAAGGGTTTAGGTTTGAAATACAAATCTATTCATGCTTGCAAGTATGATTGCATATTGTACCGGAATGAGCACGAAGAGAAGGATGAATGTCCTGTATGCAGTGAGCCTAGATATATGGTTTGTGAGAATGGAAATGGCAAACATGCAAAAAATCGCAAGTGCTCGCGAGTCCCACAAAAGGTTTTGAAGTATTTTTCACTTGGGCCACGGTTAAAACATTTTTTTACTGTACCGTGGATAGCGGAGGCCATGACATGGCATGCTCGATGTGAGGTGGGTGGGAATTTGATGTGTCATCCGGTTGATTCACTCATCTGGAAAATTTCAAATGCACAACACCATGAATTTGCAAAGGAACCGTGCAACGTTCGTCTTGCAATCTCAACCAATGGGTTTAACCCTTTCGGTAATTTAAGTACTAGTCAGAGTTATTGGCCAGTTCTTATGGCGCCTTTAAGTCTTCCTCCGACATTATGCATGAGAAAGGAGTTCACATTGTTATCTCTGTTGATACCCGGGCCGAAGGCTCCCAGTGATGATATTGATATATTCTTAGCACCATTAATCGAAGAACTTAAAGAGTTGTGGGATAAAGGCGTGGCGGCTTTCGATTCTCATAAGGGTGAAGAGTTCACACTTAAAGCAATGGTGATGTGGGCGATCCACGATCTTCCTGCTTACGGGACCTTGTCCGGTTGTAATGTTCATGGCTATTATGGATGTCCCATATGTGGGGAGGAAACTGAAGCCTGTTGGTTAAAACATAGTGGTAAGTTGAGTTACACAGGTCATCGTAGATTTCTGCCGACCATTCACCCTTTTAGGAACGACAAGTCTAACTTTTTGCCTGTCGGTCACGAGTGAAGAACGGCACCTATTCGACTTTCTGGTCAGCAAATTGAGGAGAAGGCGGTGGCTGCGACTGCAGGGAATAGGTACGTAAGCAAACACCCCCAGTTTGTAAACCTGAAGCGTAAAGCTAGGGAGGATTCTAGCGACCCTAGTAAAGTGAAGCCATGGTCCAGGCGATCAATATTTTTTGATTTGTCGTATTGGAAAGATCATCGTGTAAGTTATATAATTGATGTGATGCACACAGAGAAGAATGTTGCAGAATATTTGATAGGAACATGTCTGGGTGGATCTCATTCCAAAGATGGAGAGCGTGCCCGCCGAGATCTACAGGATATGAAAATAAAGAAGAGACTGTGGTTAAAAAATGATCCAATGACAGGAAGAATTTCTATCCCCCCGACTGCTTTCACTTTGACTACTAGTGAGAAGAAGATCCTCTTAGACACATTGTTCAACTTGAAGACTCCAACCGATTATTCTGGTAATTTACGTAGGGTAGTAAGCTACTAAGCAAATGACTTGAAACAGTGCAAGTCTCACGACTGGCACATAATCATCCAATTAATCCCGTTGTTATTTCGGCATTGCTTCTCTGAACACAAAGATCTCCGTCGGGAAATTATGCAAATCAGTTTGTGTTTTACCCTACTTTGTGCAAAAGTGGTAAACAGAAGGCACATTAAAGCTACGAAATCAACTTTAGCCGAGGTAATTTGTGTATTAGAGAAATATTTTCCTCCGTCATTCTTCGATATCAGTATCCACCTGCTTGTGCATTTATGCGATGAAGCTTTATTATGTGGTCCCGTGAGGTATCGTTGGATGTATCCTTTTGAGCGCTTGATGAAAACCTTCAAAGATTATGTAAAGAATACACGGTATATTGGAGGGTCAATTGCTGAAGAATACGTAACGGTGGAATCATCGTTATTCGCTAGGGAACATATGCCAGAATAAGAGGTGAGGAGGTTTAATCCTCGTGGAGAACGAGTGATAGAGGAACCTGACGAGTTTGAGGACGAATTATCATTTGGGAACCCTAAAGAGGTGAAACTCATAAACCTACAATACGAGCAAGCAACTCGTCATGTCTTCGAATCGCAAGATGAAGTCCAAGACTGGAGAGAGTGAGTATCTACTGAATTCTTCTTCTTTGATTATATGTATTTTTTATTTTATGATCTAAACTCTATAATTTTTCGGTAGGAAGTACGAGAACGAAATTATCCAAAATCAAAGGAGAAATTGGACGACAACTGACTTTAGGGAATGGGTGTCAAAATAGGTACTTTTCACATCTTATGTGTGCGGTTATTTATTCATGTGTGGTAAAAACATGCCCTAATACAAATTCATTAATAAATGCAGGTTCTAAAAAGAGGTGATGTCTCTTCCAGACTTGCACGCCTAGCAAAAGGTCCTAGTTTTCGTGCAAAAGAGTTTAAGAAATTCCGCACCAACGGTTTTGATTTCATTTCATATCCATATGAGGAAAAGCTTTTGACGAAAAACAGTGGAATATCAATTTCCGCCTTGACCACCTGTATCGCTAGCAAAAGTGATAAAAATCCAAAGAATACGGTGCTAACCTATTATGGGATAATTCAACAAATCCTAGAACTTGATTACTTGGATTTCACAGAAACCGTATTCTATTGTGATTGGGTAAAGGTGGAGGATACAACGAATGCTTGCAAAGTTGATCCCGACTCCAAACTTATTATGGTAGATTTATCAAAGCTGAAGACTAAAGACCGCATAGTCGATGAGCCTTTTATTTGTGCCTTTCAGAATGTAAAGAAGGTATTCTACACGAAGTGCATAAACTATGGAAATTGGTCTATTGTTGTGCATGCACCAAAGGGTATGACTACTGAAGTAGACGCATTAAAGGCTCCAAAAGAGTTCCAGTCAGCTCTTGATGACAACCCTAATTTGAAGGATCTTTTAGTTGATTTAGAGGAAGATTGAGTATCAAAATATTATTTTATCCTCCTCAATCTTATTTGTATCCTATTATGATATTGACATTGTATTAGCACTTTACATTAATTTATGAATTTCATCTACTTTTAAGTGTAATGTCCGGCTATTTGTGCAAATGTTAGGTGATTTATCGGTTCTTTTGTTTAGAATAGATATGTTTTCATTTATTTATCTCTATCGTTTGGCTTTAGAGGGCGAAAACCCGAAACAACCCCCGAACGGCCCCGTGAGGCCCCGTGGGTGGTACCAACACCTCCCACAGGACCAATGTAACTCGTAGGGACAGTGAGTGACGAAAGAACTAGCCCCGTGAGTGGTACCAACTGTTTGCAAAAAATTCATTATTTTTTCCCTGTCATAGGATACATTGATGTTGGGGTCGAACTACTATCAAACATAATCTAAAATTGCATCGCTGCTGGCATAGAAAAGGTTCTGATTGGCGTTGGGTGTAACAAAATATCCAGGTAATGGATAGACCTATGATGAACTTTATTTTAAGGTTAAATATGCATTGATTCAATTTTTTAATTATTTTGGGTTTGGATCCTATTTATGTCTAAACCCCGTAATTTTAAGTTTTTTGTGCCCTCTATAGCTTGGGTATTGTTGGCGCATTTGTTTCTTGTCATTTCCAGTGGGGGGGGGGGAGAACATAAATTAAGCATAAAAACATGCCATCGAAGGGTGAAAACGTAAAACAGCCTTAAAACGGTACCATAAGAGTCACGAACCCCTCGCACGGGACTAATGTGACTCGTAGGAACCGGTCGCGTAGTCACGGGGCTACCGATTTGAGTGTAGGACGTAAATTTGCAAAAAGTTAGACTTAAGCATAAAAACATCCCATCGAAGGGTGAAAATGTAAAATAGCCAAAAAACGGTCCGGTAAGAGTCACGAACACTTCGCACGGGATTAATATAACTCATAGAAATCGACCACGTAGTCACGGGGCTCCCGGTTAGAGTGTACGACGTAAATTTGCAAAAAAATAGACTTGAGCATAAAAATATGCCATCGAAGGGTGAAAATGTACAATAAGCACAAAACGGTCCCGTAAGAGTCACGAACATCTCGCACGGGACCAATGTGACTCGTAGGAACCGATCGCGTAGTAACGGAGATTCCGAGTTGAGTGTACGACGCAAATTTGCAAAAAATTAGACGTGAGCATAAAAACATGCCATCGAAGGGTGAAAACCTAAAATAGCCACTAAACGGTCCGGTAAGAATCACGAACACCTCGCACGGGACTAATGTGACTCGAAGGAACCGACCGTGTAGTCACGGGGCTCCCGATTTGAGTGTACGAAGTAAATTTGTAAAAAAATAAACTTAAGCATAAAAACACGCCATCGAAGGGTGAAAATGTAAAACAGCCTTAAAACGGTCCCTTAAGAGTCACGAACCCCTCGTACGGGATTAATGTAACTCGTAGAAACCGATCGCGTAGTCACGGGGCTCCCGGTTAGAGTGTACGATGTAAATTTGCAAAAAAAATAGACTTGAGCATAAAAACATGCCATCGAAGGGTGAAAACATAAACTAGCTATAAAATGGTCCGGTAAGAGTCACGAACACCTCGCACGGGACCAATGTGGCTCGTAGGAACCGACCGCATACTAACGGGGCTTCCGGGTTGAGTGTACGACGCAAATTTGCAAAAAATAAGACTTGAGCATAAAAACATGCCATCGAAGGGTGAAAACCTAAAATAACCACTAAACGGTCTGGTAAGAGTCACGAACACCTCGCACGGGACCAATGTGACTTGTAGGAACCGACGACATAGTCACGGGGCTCCCGGTTTGAGTGTACGACGTAAATTTGCAAAAAGTTAAACTTGCATGCCATCGAAGGGTGAAAACATAAAACAACCTTAAAACGGTCCCGTAAGAGTCACGAACACCTCGCACGGGACCAATGTAACTCGTAGGAACCGACCGCGTAGTCACGGCGCTCCCGGTTGGAGTGTACGACATAAATTTGTAAAAAATTAGACTTAAGCATAAGAGCATGCCATCGAAGGGTGAAAACGTAAAAAAGCCACAAAACGGTCCCGTAAGAGTCACTGCATGTGGGACCTTATATGGTTCATGTACTTTGAGCTATTTTTTTTACCCAGTGTAGCTAATTTCATGTACTACAGAGCCACTGCAGGTGGGACCTTATATGGTTCATTGGTGTTTTCTTTATCTGGCATGCGTTGTTCACAGAGGTACACCTAAACACCCATAAAGAACTTTCACTTTGGAATAGAAGGAGGTAGAAGCCCATTTTTTTACTCTTTATTCTTTGTTTGTTTATTATTTATTTTGAATGATTTGATCGCATTTTTTCCACTAATTAATTCTTACTTTCTCTTTCATTAGCAAGGGAAATTTTTGAAGATTACTGTTGGTTATTTTCTAATTTGTGAAGATTTCATTTTCTTATCGCTTCTGTTGGGGAGAAAAATAAATCTTCTGCTCTCTCCAATAGTTCAGAGGAAACTGTGTTGACGGATATGGGTTGCTGAAATGTGGGTTGCAACTCTATATTTTTTTAAGCAGGAGCTCATTATCTAGTTATAATGTGTGTAAAGTTATTACCATATCCTTGCAGTAATGTGTGTAAAGGTATTACCATATCCTTGCAGTAAAGGAATTGCCACTTCAGCAGGGTGTTGTGTGTAAAGGTATTGCCATTTCAACAGTAATGTGTGTAAAGGTATTGCCATATCCGTCGTAATGTGTGTAACGATTGCTGAAATATTGTTTGGTCAGATTGATGCCAAGGACTATGCACCTACCCTTTTCGTGCACATGCCCAAAGACAAAACAAGGAAGCAAAGGGTAGATGAAAATATGGAAGTTTTGAGGGATAAAGGTATCGATGTTGCAGAGATTGAATGTATGGTATTCCCCTTATCACCTAATTTCCTAGCTGACACGATTTCAGGTCTTCATCAGACTATTTCGGTGAAGTTATTTAATCTATTTCAAGATGAGGGCTTCATTGATACTAATGGCTGATGAGGGCTTCATTTAATCTATTGTCAGGTAAATGTACCAGATCTACTACTTGAATGGAATGACATAAAAGGTCACAATTTGAGGTTTTCTCGGGTCTGACAGAGGCAGCGAAAGGTGCTGACCTTATTAAGTTAATTGATATTTTCTCGGATCAAACGGAGGCCGGGTCAGTGGGGATTCAGAATGCCGAGACAGAATACTAGGATAGAGATGATAGTGGGGATGCACTGATAGTGCATAAGCTGATAATGGCATTGACAAATGATGTGGCAGGTATTTAATCATATATTTTCACTACATTACACTATACATACATACATACATACATACATACATACATACATACATACATACATACATACATACATACATACATACATATATACATACATACATGTGCCTATTTCAGTACACCTTACTGAAATAATCATTCAAGCCTTGAACCTATAGCTGCTATATAACTTCTATAGCTGTTATATAGCAGTTATATAGCTGTTATAGCTGCTATATAGCTGGTATAAGTTGCTATATAGCAGTTATATAGCTATATAACTTGCAGATAGTTCACGCGCTACAAATGAAAATGGAGGAGAATGTGATGCCTCTGCATTAGCATCGACAACCTTCTGTGCACCAGATATACTAAGAGCATCTACTTAAAATCCTTCATGATTTTCCATTTTAATTTCATGTCGTTCAAGTAATTCCCTTTAACTGAATATGTCAACTAATGAATCAGATTTTGATGTACAATCAGCTGACGAGGGATCGATCTTAAAAACCTCAGCCAAACATTCCTTCGAGACCTTAAGCCCTTCAAGATGAACAGTTGGATAAGGTTCAAAGGAATCGAGGAAGTGGAGGAAGGAGAGGATTAAGCGACGACAAAGAGGAGAATCAGTGTTCAATATCGCCATTGAAGATTGAAAATGTGGAAGGAATGTTTGCCATTTGTTAAAAGCAAGTAGTGTGTCAATGCTGTGCATACTCAATAACTTCCCGAGCGGTGTTATGCACTTTCCACTGTGCAGATACCTGTCGTCGTGCAGATTCCTGAGTGGTGTTGTGGAGATTCACACAAGGTACCTGCCACTGTACAGATTCATAGCAGGTATATGTCTCCTAATTTGTTTGAAAGTGGTAAGTTTCATAGAATTCAATTAATTGTACTTTTAGTGTATGGTTTGTTTGAAATTTGAGGTTATTGTACGTTTCATATAGATTATTGAGAGCCTTCGACCTTTCTTTATCTCTCCATATTATTTGAGGTTTGGTCACGAATTGGGGTGGGGGGTGGGGGGGTGGGGTGAGTTTGTGGGTATAGGCAACGCTGGGGTTGGGATGGTCTCGATTTTAGGCGGCATAGCAGGTATGGTGTATTGTGTTGTATTGTGGTTGGTAGTTGGTGTTTTGAGAAGTTGGTAGGCTGCTATATAGGCCTCTATAGAGCTTCTATATAGCTTCTATATAGGCCGTTATATAGCTGCTATATAGCCGCATATAGGCTGCTATATAGCTGCTATATAGGCCGTGTTTCTTAAGTGATTGCTTTGCGTTGATTTTATGAAATATGAAACCAATTTTTTTCTAAGAACAAGCTGACGCGAACTTTTAATTTTCTTTTTTTTGCACTGTTGGGAGAAATGCCATAAATTTTTAACCGTTAATCAAAAGGAGGCGATTCTAGCGCCATTGGATTCGTATTTCATTACAGATTTGTTTCGTCTTTTTCTTCAGTTTTTTTTTGCCTACTTTGATTACCTCCTTAAACAATTCTGAAAAATGTCACTTTTATTGGCACATGATGTCTAGAGAATTAAGTTGCTCTTTTTTCCCTGTAGAACGAGCAAAACAAGAATGTTAAGCATATATTGATTCTCTTTGGTGACCATCTTTACCGAACATATTATATGGGCTTCGTTTAAGTATTTTTTTTACTTATATCTTGATTTTTTCTTCTACTAATATCTTGATACTAATGCCAATATTACAGTGATGAGAAATGTACTTCCAGATGTGAACATTTACGAATGTCACTAGGAAAGCCTCATAATGGTAAGAACGACAAGTTTATATTTCATTCCCTCCCCCCTTCCCCACTCACACACGCACACACGCGGAAAAAAACACACACACACACACGCACACAAGCGCCCCCTGCCCGTCCCCTCCCCCTTCCCCACTCACACACGCGCACACAAACACACACAAACATGCACACACGCGCACTGCATATATGCATACACGCAAACACGTGCACACACATACACACACACGCCCCTACCCCGTCCCCTCCCCCCTTCCCCACTCACACACGCACACACGCAAACAAACACACACGCACACACGCAAACAAACGCGCCCCTTGCCCATCCCCTCCCCCTTCCCCACTCACACGCGCACACACACACACACACGCCCCCTGCCCATCCTCTCCCCCCTTTCCCACTCAAACGCACACACGCGCACACACACAAACATGCACACACGCACTGCATATATGCACTCGCATATATACATATGCAATTATTCAAATAGTTCCTTTTTCCTAATATTGTTATTTGTTTTATTTGTAGACCAAATATGATGGGATCAAACTCGAAACTGCATTCTTGTATAAAAGAGGCAATCCAATTGGATCCGGCTGAATCAATCTCGAATTTAGACAATTTGGATGTATATTTCATTTTACTGATTGTATATTTACTTAAGCAAAACATGGCGTTAGAGGGTGAAAACTCGAAACAGCCCCCGAACGGCCCCGTGGGTGGTACTAACACCTCCCACGGGACCAATGTAACTCGTAGGAACTGACCCCGCATCCGCGGGTCTCCCGATTTGAGAATACGACGATAATTTGCATATTTCTAGACTTAGGCTTAAAAACATGGCGTTAGAGGGTGAAAACCCAAAAGAGCCCCCGAACGGCCCCGTGGGTGGCAACAACACCTCCCATGGGACCAGTGTAACTCGTAGGAACTGAACCCGCAGCCGTGGGTCTCCCGGTTTGAGAATACGACGATAATTTGCATATTTCTAGACTTAGGCTTAAAAACATGGCGTTAGAGGGTGAAAACTCGAAACAGCCCCCGAACGGCCCCGTGGGTGGCACCATCACCTCCCACGAGACCAATGTAACTCGTAGGAACTTACCACGCAGCCGCGGGACTCCCGGTTTGAGAATACGACGGTAATTTGCATATTTCTAGGCTTAGGCTTAAAAACATGGCGTTAGAGGGTGAAAATCCAAAACAGCCCCCGAAAGGCGTCGTGGGTGGTGCCGACCCCTCCCACGGGACCAATGTAACTCGTAGGAACTGACCTTGCATCCACGAGACTCCCGGTTTGAGAATACGACGATAATTTGCATATTTCTAGATTTAAGCAAAACATGGCGTTAAAGGGTGAAAACTCGAAACAACCCCCGAACGGCCCCATGGGTGGCACCAACACCTCCCACCGGACCAATGTAACTCGTAGGAACTGACCCCGCAGCCACGGATCTCCCGGTTTGAGAATACGACGATAATTTGCATATTTCTAGACTTAGGCTTAAAAACATGGCATTAGAGGGCGAAAACCCAAAATATCCCCCGAACGACCCCGTGGGTGGCAACAACACCTCCCACGGGACCAATGTAACTCATAGGAACTGACCCCGCAACCGCGGGTCTCCCGGTTTGAGAATACGACGATAATTTGCATATTTCTAGACTTAGGCTTAAAACATGGCGTTAGAGGGTGAAAACTCGAAACAGCCCCCGAACGGCCCCGTGGGTGGCACCATCACCTCCCACGAGACCAATGTAACTTGTAGGAACTTACCACGCAGCCGCAGGACTCCCAGTTTGAGAATACGACGGTAATTTGCATATTTCTAGGCTTAGGCTTAAAAACATGGCGTTAGAGGGTGAAAATCCAAAACAGCCCCCGAAAGGCGCCGTGGGTGGCGCCGACACCTCCCACGGGACCAATGTAACTCGTAGGAACTGATCGTGCAGCCGTGAGACTCCCGGTTTGAGAATACGATGATAATTTGCATATTTCTAGATTTAAGCAAAACATGGCGTTAGAGGGTGAAAACTCGAAACAACCCCCGAACGGCCCCATGGGTGGCACCAACACCTCCCACGGGACCAATGTAACTCGTAGGAACTGACCCCGCAGCCGCGGGTCTCGCGGTTTGAGAATACGACGATAATTTGCATATTTCTAGACTTAGGCTTAAAAACATGGCGTTAGAGGGCAAAAACCCAAAATAGCCCCCGAACGACCCCGTGGGTGGCAACAACACCTCCTACGGGACCAATGTAACTCGTAGGAACTGACCCCGCAGCCGCGGGTCTCCCGATTTGAGAATACGACGATAATTTGCGTATTTCTAGACTTAGGCTTAAAACATGGCGTTAGAGGGTAAAAACTCGAAACAGCCCCCGAACGGCCCCGTGGGTGGCACCATCACCTCCCACGAGACCAATGTAACTCGTAGGAACTTACCACGCAGCCGCGGGACTCCCGGTTTGAGAATACGACGGTAATTTGCATATTTCTAGGCTTAGGCTTAAAAACATGGAGTTAGAGGGTGAAAATCCAAAACAGACCCCGAACGGCGCCGTGGGTGGCGCCGACACCTCCCACGGGACCAATGTAACTCGTAGGAACTGACCGTGCAGCCGCGAGACTCTCGATTTGAGAATACGATGATAATTTGCATATTTCTAGATTTAAGCAAAACATGGCGTTAGAGGGTGAAAACTCGAACATCCCCCGAACGGCCCCATGGGTGGCACCAACACTTCCCACGGGACCAATGTAACTCGTAGGAACTCACTCCGCAGCCGCGGGTCTCCCGGTTTGAGAATACGATGATAATTTGCATATTTCTATACTTAGGCTTAAAAACATGGCGTTAGAGGGCGAAAACCTAAAACAGCCCCCGAACGACCCCGTGGGTGGAAACAACACCTCCCACGGGACCAATGTAACTCGTAGGAACTGACCCCGCAGCCGCGGGTCTCCCGGTTTGATAATACGATGATAATTTGCATATTTCTAGACTTAGGCTTAAAAACATGGTGTTAGAGGGTGAAAACTCGAAACCGCCCCCGAACGGCCCCGTGGGTGGCACAATCACCTCCCACGAGACCAATGTAACTCGTAGGAACTTACCACGCAGCCGCGGGACTCCCAGTTTGAAAATACGACGGTAATTTTCATATTTCTAGACTTATGCTTCAAAATATGGCGTTAGAGGGTGAAAACCCAAAACAGCCCCCGAACGGCCCCGTGGGTGGCACCAACACCTCCCACGGGACCAATGTTACTCGTAGGAACCGATCGCGCAGTCGCTAGACTCTCGGTTTGAGAATACAATGATAATTTGCATATTTCTAGACTCAAGCAAAACATGGTGTTAGAGGGTGAAAACTCGAAACAGTCTCAGAACGGCCCCGTGGGTGGCACCAATGCCTCCCACGGGACCAATGTAACTCGTAGGAACTGACCCCGCAGCCGCAGGTCTCTCGGTTTGAGAATACAACGATAATTTTCATATTTCTAGAGTTAGGCTCTAAAACATGGCGTTAGAGGGTGAAAACTCGAAACAACCCCCGAACGGCCCCGTGGGTGGCACCATCACCTCCCACGAGACCAATGTAACTCGTAGGAACTGTCCACGCAGTCGCAGGACTCCCGGATTGAGAATATGATGGTAATTTTCATATTTCTAGGCTTAGGCTTAAAAACATGACGTTAGAGGGTGAAAATCCAAAACAGCCCCCGAACGGCGCCGTGGGTGGCGCCGACACCTCCCACGGGACCAATATAACTCGTAGGAACTGACCCCACAGCCGCGGGACTCCCGGTTTGAGAATACGACGATAATTTGTATATTTCTACTTGGTTACTGATAATTTTAACTCATATATGCAATTTTTCAGCTTGATTAAATTTTTTGTAAAACTACTTGGTTACTGATATTTTTTTTTATGTATCCTATCATTTGTAGGATTTTTGCACGCTGATCAAACGAAGGAGGCAATGGTCTACAGCATGAAGATTGTTTATATGTTGTAGACAATCAGGATTTTGTCAGCCATGCGGGTTTTATTGTTTAGTTTTATGGCCGTGCAGGCTTTTATAATTTGATTGTTGAATTTTATGGCCACGCAGGCTTTATAATAAGTAGGTTTTACATTTACAGGTTTTGGAATGTCAAGAAAATAGAGGAAACTCTGCCCAATTTTTTTTTTTTGGTCTGTGAATTATTAAGACGTGTAATATTTATAAGTTTGTATATATATTTGTTTATTAACAACGTTCTCGATTCGCAATTTGTGATTTTTTTTATTGTTTTGCCAATAATAAATATTTGTAACACCTCGTACGCGTCAAACGTTACACGTAGCAACTGATGGTGCACTCACAGGACCCCCAGTTTTAGGATTGGACCAAAAAAATACATTTTTTTTTAAATTATAGTTAAATATGGTCATGGACTTTGTCCATGACCATTTTTATTTTTTCGTCACGCATAAAAATGGTCGCGGCCAAAGTCCGCGACCATTTTTTTTATTTTTTTTATCACGGTTGTGGGTCGCAGACTTTGGCCGTGACCAATTTGTTACGATTGTGGGTCACGGATTAGGACCGCGACCAATTTTTTTTATATTTTTTTGTCACGGTAATGAGTTGCGGACTTTGGCCGCGACCAATTTGTCACGGTTGTGGGTCACGGATAAGGGCCGCAACCATTTTTTTTAATTTTTTTTGTCACGGTTGTGGGTCGCGGACTTTGGCCGCGACCAATTTGTCATGGTTGTGGGTCACGGATGAGGGCCGCAACCCGTCACGACATGGGTCACGGCCTAAGTCCGCGACCATCTGCCGTGACCCCTCTCGGCCGTGACCATTTTTTGGTCACAGACTTGGGCCGCGACCCACGAAAATGGTCACGCCCGAAATGGTCACGGCCCAAGTCCGCGACCCACAGCTTTGGTCAGGGACTTTGGCCGTGACCAATCACTAGTTTTGGTGTAGTGGTGGAGAGTGAGGACATGCAGAAGAATGTGTTTGTGCAGCAGAGGAGGTTGGCGATTGTGAAGTATTTGAGTAGGTTGGTGAATCATCCGGTGATCATGAGGAGTGAGGAGCTGAGGGTGTTTCTGCAGGTGCAGGGGATGTTGTTGTTGGCGAGGACCATGGACGTGGCATCCATGATGTTGGATTAGGAGCCCAAGTTATTGTGGTAGGTATTTGGTGAGGGGATGGATCCAAGCGAAGTGGTGTAACCAATCAAAGGTGGTAGATATTTATTGAGGATGTTTAAGGAGTTAAGGCAGTCCGTCACCAAAGATTGATGGGGTTTGAGAAGTAGATTAGCAGGCTGCATCGCTTGTCATAGCCGAGTAAGATATTGGAGAGACAATGGGGCATCTGGGTTTAGATTTTCTAAAACTAACCAAGTTCGAGACAAAGGGAGCTATGTATAACTCTCAAAGGTGATGTTTGAATGGAATACTTTAAGTTTCTGTAACACTTCCTAATTTGGGTCGTTTCAAAGTGGAAAGTAGGACTGCTAATTTGGGATGGAGAAAATAGTGTCTAGATTCTAGTGGGGGTCTTAGTCACACAATCTGTCAAAATAGGCGGTTGTCCCCGTTCTCAATTGGCACATTAGGAGCGAAACCTCTCAAAATTCGTGAATTTAAGTTGTTTAGTATGCGCTTTTTTAATTTGTATTGGGCAGTTTTGAGTCGGTAAAATTCAGGTAATCAGTGAGAGTTTTTCGCCTTTAATATTTCATGTCCCAGAATTTGAGCAGAAATACGCTTTTTTGACAGGGCAGTGTCCACTCACTGTGCTATTTTATAATAAATAATTAAGAAGCTATATGAACCACACATTTTAACTTAGGCGTGGACCACAAAAAAATTCCATCCGATATTTATCTTTGTGAGATTGCAGTCCTTAATATTACACATTACATTATACACACCATCTAAAGGTCATTCACCTTAAAAACATCATCTTCAACAACATAAGTACTATCAGGTATGTAAACTCTTTCTTTTCTTTCTCCGAAATTCATGACTTTTGTATTATTATCATGTGATTTTTATGTTATTTCTATGCTTGTAATTTTTTATGATTCCTGTAATTTTTTTTTTTTTTTTATGATTCATGTCATTTTGACCCTCTTTTTTTATCACTTTTATTTTTAAGTTGTTGCAAAATATTAAGATTGTTATTCTTATCTTTGATTGTAGGTTTAAAATGAATGATATTCAACAAAACACCCCAACAATTTGTAAGGACGTAATTCTATAAATGTCCGGATAGCATCTAGGAATTTTCTGTTTTCTCTAGATCACTGTTTATATGTCTGATGCTGCTACATAAGGCACGATCTCTCATGATGGCCTCTATCCGAATTCCTGGGTTCAAGCATTTACCATATCCAACTAGTATCCCACATCGTCCTCAACAAATTCACGTTACATAATTTTAGGCCCGAATTGCAAGAGGAATGCTAGTGAAGTCAAAACAGGGAAATATGGCTTGATATGGAAGTTCAAGGGCATTTTCGTAATTATACAGCCACAGTCCGGAGGACCGATCAACTAGAAAGTTGAATAGCTTTCCGTAACGAAGACACTGGAAGAAACGGCACCTCATTCCGTGCTACGATTAAGAAGTTATGGTCTTTTAAATTCGAGAAAAATACTTTAAAAAATCCAGAATTTTTTCTAAGTGTTCAAACCTTTGGGCCAGCGAATATCCCCGAACCCAGCCCGAACTGGTTTAGGGGGGGGGAACCGGTTCGTAGTGGACCCGAACCGGTTTGAGGTCCCTGTAGGCTGCAGATTCCTTGAGCCAAAATTATTGACTCCACTCATTTGCTTTTCCCAACACCTTTAGTATAATCCGGCCATGTCTCCTTCATGTTTTATGAAAGGTGTTTTGTGAGCCCTAATCCCTCCTATATAATGTACCCTTCCTCTACCATTTATATTACACAACATACACATATCATAGAACCTCTCTAGAGTTATTTTGCACACTTTGGAAGACTTTCAAGAAGTCATCTGCACTTTTGGTGTATTTTGTGGAGAAGCCGAATTCTTCTTCATTGCTGCCCATCTGGAATTCTTGCGGGAGATTCCAGCCGACGACATCGGAACCGACACCTACGGGTATTTTCGTATGTCACACTTATTTTCAGTATAATCCGTTTAAACCGTTATTTACAAATTATAGTGAAAATAATATGGTTTTTCCCTGCGGGATTTTTCCTGATATGTTGTGTCACATGCTATATTTATTTTAATTGATAAATCATCTAGATGCATGTTTTAGGATTTAATTGATAAACGGTGTTTAATTAAATAATTCCTTTATTTGAACAAAAGCGCGCTCTTCAAATTGGAATCAGAGCCAATTACACAATATACCGTGTAATTTTCAGCAATTTTTTTTAAAGGTATCAACTTTTCTGAAAATTTGATTTTTTGAAAAAGAGTGCGTTCAAATGGAGAAATTATATAATAAAATGCCTGTTTTTGACGGGACAAACTATGCTTATTGGAAAGCCCACATGAAATCTGCCTTAAAAGCAATTGATGAACGAGTTTGGATTTTAGTAGAAAATGGGTGGACTCCTCCATCCGTCACTGCTAATAATGTGACCAATTTAAAATCTGTCACTGATTGGACCGAAGATGAATTTAAATGGTCATCTTTTAACTCTAATGGTTTAAGTGCTATTTCCGGATCCGTCACACCTGACGAGTTCCGACGAATTATGACGTGCTCCACGTCAAAAGAGGCATGGGATGTTTTGCAACTTACCCATGAAGGAACTAATGCCGTAAAAGAATCTAAATTGCAAAATTTAACAACTCAATTTAAAACAATCACCATGCTTGAAACTGAATATTTTGATGAATTCTATGCTAGATTATCTGATATTGTTAACACTAGTTTTAATCTTGGTGAACGCATTCCTAATGCTAGAGTTGTTAAAAAGATTCTAAGATCACTTCCTAAGCGTTTTATCCCCAAAGTCGCCGTGCTAAATTCTATAGGAAATTTAAACACACTTAAATTGGAGGAACTTGTAGGAGACTTACAAACTTATTAAATTGATATGTTTCCTAAATCCTTCAAACTGAAAGATAACGGTATTGCACTTAATGCTCAAGCTAGAAAAGGTGAGGGTTCGACAAGAAAGAGAGTTGAATCATCTAGAAAAAGAGAAATAGAAACATCAGATTCTGAGTGTGATTTTGATTTAGATGATTTGGCTTTATTTGCAAAAAAATTCTAGAAATTTCTTAAATTTAAGAAAAATGAAAATTTCAAAGATAAAAGGATTTTTGAGAAAAAGAAAAATGAAAAAGGTTTTAAATACCCTCCTAAAGACGGTGAGAGATGCTATGAGTGCGATGGTAAGGGACATCGAGCTTTTGAGTGTGCAACTAGACTAAATAGCCTTGCAAAAGAAAAAAATAAAGTTGTGCTAAATGCTACCCTTAGTGACGACAGTGAGGTCGAGACGGTGGACTCTGGAGACGAGTCACCGCATGAATGTAACTTCACCGCATTCATGGCTAGTCATTCGTCTAGTGCTCCTCACGATGATGGGGATGCTACTTCACAAGGACTCCTCGACAGTGAGAACGATGTGAGTGAGGGGAAGGATGATGCAAGTGAGAGCGAGTGTAATCTTCAACGCGCCTATGCTGACTTATATAATGAATCATTTAAAACCAAAAAGCGTAACAAAGCACTCGTTCTTAGGATCACCGCTTTAAAAGAAGATTTAGAATAAGCAAGAGAGAATGAATCCTCCACCTACACTACCTTGAGAGAAAAAGAGTCTGCTTTTATTGAGAAAGAGAGTCCGTTTAGAGAAAGAGAGAATTATTTTGAGAAAGAGAAAGGGGATTTGATTAATCAAGTGGCTAGTCTTACGAGTGAGCTCCATTCCTCCATGGAAACTTGTAAGAAACTTAAAGCCCGTATTTCCCACCTTACTTATGATCTTGAGAGAGCTCGGGAAGTCAAGGTACAAATCGAGGACAGATCTGGAAAGATGGTAAAGATGCTCCTCGGCCCCGCTTTAGGTTTTGGTAATAGGCAAGGAATAGGTTATGACGGTTCCACCACATCTCAAATTGCACACGGACCAATTCCTGAGTTTACTACGACTCCATATGGCCATCGTCAAAAACCACGTAGGAGAGTTCGACCAAGAAAAGCAAACCAAGGTCCGTCTAATACTGTGTTCTCTTGTACTTATTGTAAAAGAAATTGCCACCTCAGGGAATTTTGCTATAGTTTGGGTCGGACACAATGTACTTCTACTCCACCACATATTTCTAATGATTTTACCAATCTAAGAGAGTGCGTTAAGTTTTTAGCTGCCACATCACAGAGTTTGATGGAGGAATTCCGACGGATTTCTTTACCGTCAGTGAATTCTTCTGGCATCCCAGCTAAAATGAACAACAACAAGGGTATGCAAAAGGTTACCACATCTTGGGTGCCTAAGAAAGTTGTAAAGGCCCTTGTTGTTCATGTCGCTCTCAAAGCGCACAATACCTCACAGTGGTATTTTGATATTGGTTGCTCCAGACACATGACATGTGATGTCTCATTTTTTACCCACCCTGAGGATTATAAGGATGGAAGAGTCACCTTTGGTGATGGGAGCAAATCTAGCATTGTAGGATGAGGTACAGTTGTTTTACCAGGATTTCCTAAGCTGGAAAATGTTTTGTACGTCAAAGGTTTAAAGGTAAACCTTCTCAGTATTAGCCAACTATGCGACGTTGACTTTGCCGTAAAGTTTGACCGGGATATGTGTAATGTCTATGATCAAGCCGGTAAACTTTTAGTGCAAGGAGTGAGGACAGAAGATAACTGCTATGGGATTTTGCCCACGTCCTCACTTATCGGCAGCAGCGCCACAATCACTCATATGGATCTGTGGCACCAGCGTGTAGGTCACGTGAGCGTAAGTGATTTGTCATGACTAGCTTAAAAGGACCTAGTACGAGGCTTACCATCTCTTGGAAAGCCAACTTCCACGGTTTGTGGACCCTGTCAGATGGGAAAACAAACCCGCAGTCCCCACCGGAAGCTGCATTCCATTACCACATCCCGTGTGCTTGAGTTAATTCATATGGATCTTATGGGTCCTACTCGCACTGAGAGTCTGGGTGGTAAGAGGTATATCCTCGTGATGGTAGATAATTTCTCCAGATATTCGATTGTTGGTTTTCTGAGAGAGAAATCAGATGTTGTTGAATTTTTAACGACCAAGTGTTGTGTCTTGGAAAATCAGCATGGTGTCACTATTAACAGGATACGTAGTGACAATGGCACATAATTTAAAGAAGCAAAGGTTGATCTTTACTGTGACAGTCTTGGAATGAAACATGAGTTTTCTTCTGTGAAAACTCCTCAGTAAAATGGGATTATTGAGAGAAAGAATAGAACGATTCAAGAAATGGCTAGATCTATGCTTCTAGGTCATAAGGTTGCTAGGAGATTTTGGGCAGAGACAGTGTCTACTGCATGCCATACGGTGAATAGGGTGTACCTACGTCCACACACACTTAAGACGCCTTATGAATTGTGGACTGACAAGAAACCCAACCTAGCATATTTTCGTGTCTTTGGGAGTAAATGTTATATCCTACGAGATAGAGAGCAATTAGGAAAGTTTGACTCCCGGAGCGATGAGGGAATATTGCTAGGATATTCATCAAACAGTAGAGCATACCGGATTCTTAACCTAAAGAGCTCCAAGGTTATGGAGTCAATAAACATCACCATGTAAGATGACGAACCTTCCACGTTTATTGATTCTAGCCTTCAATGTGAGGATGAGGACTTTTCTGACAGTGATTTACTTGTCCCTCACCCACATTCTGTGGACTCTACTAATGTGTTAGGGGACACACCTTCTTGGGTTCGAAAGAGTCATGATCCTTCTGCCATTGTTGGCGATCCTACCTTAGGGGTCAAGACTCGTGCTCAGCTCGAGAATGTTGTTAGCCACTTTTGCTACACGTCCACAATCGAGACCAAGAATCACAAAGAAGCACTCAAGGACGAACACTGGATATCTGCTATGCAGGATGAGTTGCTTCAGTTTAAAAAGAACAATGTCTGGGAACTCGTCCCCCGACCTAGTGAGACTAATGTGATAGGTACCAAGTGGATTTTCAGGAATAAAATGGATGAAAATGGTACCATAATCAGAAATAAAGCTAGGTTGGTCGCTCAAGGCTACACACAGATTGAGCGTGTAGACTTTGGGGAGACATTTGCTCCTGTTGCGAGGCTTAAGTTCGTCCGCTTACTACTCGCCATCGCATGTCATCTGCGCTTTAAGTTATATCAGATGGATGTCAAGAATGCCTTTCTAAATGGCATTCTAAAGGAAGAGGTTTATGTGGTTCAACCAAAAGGGTTTGAAGACCCCATGCACCCGGAACACGTATACTATCTAAGGAAAGCCTTGTATGGTTTGAAGCAAGCACCCCGTTCTTGGTATGAGAGGCTTACTTCCTATCTCTTAGCCCATGGCTTCAAGAGAGGGGGAGTTGATATGACGTTGTTCGTCAGGAGAGATGACGGTGCAATTTTGGTTGCCCAGGTCCATGTGGACGACATAGTCTTTGGATCCACATGCTCCCAGCATGCTCACCACTTTGAGGAGGAGATGAAAAGTGAGTTTGAGATGAGCATGGTAGGTGATCTTACATTCTTCCTTGGTCTCCAGGTTCATCAGCTAGAGGATGGGATGTTCATCTCTCAATCTAAGTATGCTAGAGACCTAGTGAAGAAATTTGGTTTAGACTCCGCTAAGCATGATCGTATACCTATGAGTACTTCTATCAAGCTTAGTAAGGACACTTCAGGTAAGGACGTAGAGAAAACCTTGTATCGGACTATGATAGGTAGTCTTCTCTACTTGACTGCTAGTCGTCCCGACATTGCCTTTAGTGTTGGAGTCTGTGCGAGATATCAGGCGTCCCCTCGAAAGAGTCACACTTACTCGCTCTAAAACGTATTATCAAATATGTGAGTGGGACTCTCTCATATGGTATTTGGTATTCCTTTAATACCAATGACCGTTTGTCCGCCTATTCAGATGCTGATTGGGCCAAGGATGTAGATGGATGTAAGAGTACTTCTGATGGGTGTTTTTATTTTGGTTCTGCCCTTGTCTCCTGGTTGAGCAAGAAGCAAAACTCCATATCCTTATCCACTGCGGAGGCTGAGTACATCGCCGCCGAGAGTTGTTGCACGCAACTCTTATGGATGAAACAGATGCTGAAGGATTATGGGATTTCACAGGACACCATGACCATCTCCTGTGATAACACGAGCGCGATACACATATCCCGCAATCCAGTCCAGCATTCGCGCACAAAGCACATCAGGATACGTGAGCACTTTATTCGACAACTTGTTAAAGTGAAAGTCGTATCTCTGAGTTACGTTCCCACCGACCGTCAGTTAGTTGTTATTTTCACGAAACTTTAGATGCCCTTAGATTCGAGTGTCTTAGAAAATCTTTAGGGATTTGCACAGTTGACTGAAGGGATGGTCCGTGTCTAGGATAGGATGCTTTGTCATGTTTATATCATATGATTTCTATTGCTAGACTGTATCTTGTGTATTATTATTTATTTTATTTTTTTTTAAAAGATCAAAAAGATTTTTTTTTTTAGAAAAGAACAAAAAGATTTTTATTTTAGAAAAGATCAAAAAGTTGTTCTTTTTATAAAATTTTAGAAAAAGAACAAAAAGATTTCTGCTTTTACCTTTTATAGATGAGCATTTAAGATAGCCAAGTCACAAATTTCATTCCATTTATTCATGTGACTATTTGATAGTGTTTTGAGACAATATATCTTATCATTGTTGTGCTTTATAATGTTTGGAGTCATTAGGATGTAATTAAGTGTTACTTCCTACATGTTTGACTCATGATTTCCTTTACTGCACACATGCACGGATTTGTTTGAATATTGTTCTTGTCTTATCTCATATTGGTTGAGTGTTTTCACTTCAATCTTATCCTTAAAACGAATCAAGCATGATAAAACTTGACAAGATTAGTGTGCATGTAAAAACCGTTTTGGTGAGACTGTGTGTTATTTTAAAACGGGGAGGGGCTGCGAAAGGTAAATACCTATCCTTTGCGTAAAAGCCACCGTTAAAATGGACCTAAAAAATTGAGGAATTTTATTATCCGGGGTCCAAAGAGATTAAAAGAGACCGAAAAATTTAAAGGCAATAAAAAGAAATACATGCCAATTATGGGCCAATAGGTTTCACCATCAATTCTCCAAAGTTTGAGAATTTAGTTTATCACCTCTAAAAAGAAAATATATCTGAGGGAGTTTGGTTGGAAAATTTAAACGGGTTTGCATGTCCTTGAAGATCTTGTAAAAGTGCTAAATAGTTTTGGATGTTATTGGTGTGAAAATCATTTTTACTTTGATTTGTTGATTTGATAAAGACGATGTCATCTAAATTCAACAATCTTTACACCTAAGGATACTTTTTATGTTCATTCGTTAGGAGTACATGTATGCATCCTGCACATATGATTGATTGAGTTTATTTACCTATCGAATGTGTTCACACCCCTACATTTACGCTATCACCGTCTTGGATGTTTTAGTGTTCTTTCAAAGTGTGATTCCTTTTGTATATTCTTCTACAAATTTTGAAAAATTCAAAAAATATAACATTCTTTAATTCTTTTTGTACAAATATAGAAGATTCTTTGATTCTTTGTTGTATATTTTGAACAAAAAATTGAAAAATTCAAAAAAATATATTAAACATTTTTGTGTGACATTTTCCATATTTATGCTTCTCATATATGTCTATTTAGGGACATCATAAAAAGGGGGAGAATGAATTATGGGGGAGAAAATTTTGTATTGATTTATCTATGATTTGCTTAAACTTAATTCATCTTTGGTTTGTTGCATATCATTATATTTCAAACTGTTGCGTGTCACGGGTATTTGCTTTTATCTCATGTATGTAGGTACGAAGTTGATATCTATTGGATTGCACACCCTGATGAGAAAAGCTTTGGGCGTTTCTGAAAGGTTGATGAATTGAAGATGTTAAAGTGTGTTTCACAAATGTCATTTGTTTTGGGGAGTTTGCATAATTTGTATTTTTTATGTATGTACCGGCATAGACATAGTGGGAGATTTGTAAGGACATAATTCTATAAATGTCCGGATAGCATCTAGGAATTTTCTGTTTTCTCTAGATCACTGTTTATATGTCTGATGCCGCTACATAAGGCACGATCTCTCATGATGGCCTCTATCCGAATTCCAGGGTTCAAGCATTTACCATATCCAACTAGTATCCCACATCGGCCTCAACGAATTCACGTTCCATGATTTTAGGCCCGAATTGCAAGAGGAATGCAAGTGAAGTCAAAACAGGGAAATATGGCTTGATATGGAAGTTCAAGGGCATTTTCGTAATTATACATCCACAGTCCGGAGGACCGGTCAACTAGAAAGTTGAAGATCTTGCCGCAACGAAGACACTGGAAGAAACGGTACCTCATTCCGTGCTACGATTAAGAAGTTATGATCTTTTCAAATTGGAGAAAAATACTTTAAAAAATCCAGAATTTTTCTAAGTGTTCAAACCTTTGGGCCAGCGAATATCCTCGAACCCAGCCCGAACCGGTTCGCAGTGGACCCGAATCGGTTTGGGGTCCCTGTAGGCTGCAGATTCCTTGAGCCAAAATTATTGACTCCACTCATTTGCTTTTCCCAACACCTTTAGTATAATCTGGTCATGTCTCCTCCATGTTTTATGAAAGGTGTTTTGTGATCCCTAATCCCTCCTATATAATGTACTCTTCCTCTCCCATTTAGATTACACAACATACACATATCATAGAACCTCTCTAGAGGCATTTTGCACACTTTGAAAGACTTTCAAGAAGTCATCTGCACTTTTGGTGTATTTTGTGGAGAAGCCGAATTCTTCTTCATTGCTGCCCATCTGGAATTCTTGCGGGAGATTCCAGTCGACGACATCGGAACCGACACCTACGGTTATTTTCTTATGTCACACGTATTTTCAGTATAATCCGTGTAAACCGTTCTTTACAAATTATAGTGAAATAATATGGTTTTGCCCTGCGGGGATTTTTCCTGATATGTTGTGTCACATGCTATATTTATTTTAATTGATAAATCATCTAGATGCATATTTTAGGATTTAATTGATAAACGGTGTTTAATTAAATAATTCCTTTATTTGAACGAAAGCGCACTCTTTACAATTGATCTGGATGAAGAACATCAGAACACATGTCTTACATCCACTCCTCTTCGAAAGTATGTGACTGTGATGGAAGTATGTGAAGAAACTAATATCCAATTGTGTAATAAAAAACCCGAATTATGTTTTAAAATTAAAGTTCCGTTGTCGAGAATCGAACCCGGGCCTCATGGCTGAAAGCGAGATAGCCTAACTGTTGGACGACAACGAAATTCAACAGTAATGAATCTGTACAACGGCCACTACAACATGCAACCCATATACAAGGTTAGTTATTATTTTACTTATGTACGAGGCATCACAAGTAACATATTATATATTTGATTAAGGACATTTTACTTCAGAGCTTATTACTATTATAATGTTTATTCATTTATGTTAATAGCATAGGAATGTTTTCAAATGTCACCAAATCAATGTAGCAGAATAGTATATACATAAAAGTAGTGTCCATTGACTATTGTTGCAGCTAAAAATGATTGTAACTGCTGAAAATGGCTATAGTTGCTGCTGAATATGACTATTATTGCTGTCAATGTGGAAAAACCATCCATTGACTGTCAAAATGACTATTGTTGCTGCTTAAAATGAGTATTGCTGCTGCTGAAAATGTGTATTGTCGTTATCAATGTAGCAAAACAGTCCATTAACTACCAAAATGACTATTGTTGCTGAAAATGACTATTGTTGATAATCAATGTTTGTATGCTTATGGTTGATAAAACGGACGATTGTTGATAAAAATAACTGTCAAAATGTTTGTTGATAGAAAATAACTGTCAAAAGTAACTATTGTTCATAAACTTTTTATGCTTTGTTTTTTTACAGGATTTTTTTATTCATAAACTTTTTATGCTCTGTTTAAATATTTGATGGTCTTGATGTCCCAGGAATTTTTTAAGTGTATTGCATCAATCTACCGCTTTTGCAACACAACGACTACCGCTCAAGATGACTTTATTTATGTACAATTTCCTACTGTTGGGGATGCAAAATCCTAGACAATATTTGGAATAATAGGGATGGTGGTGGTCGATTTGACTCTAGTCTACAAGAAGCAAATCTGGGATCACAACTGATGAGCCTGATGGTAAAGAGATCACGTTTAAGCGGGTCCTCTTGAATAACTTCCAGGAGGCATTTGAAGGCGCCGAAAAATAAGGGAAGAAATAAGGCAGCTGAGTGCCTCCAAGCAAGTATTGAAATTCAGAGGTAAGGAAAGAATGATCAAGCTTCACACTCTTGGAAACATCCGTTTAATTGGGGAGATTTTCAAACCGAAGATGGTCCCATAAAAGATTGTTCATCACATAGTATTCTAGCTTGAATTCTATCTATTCAATGACATGAATTAAATTTGATGTGAGTTTATTGTTACTGTCCCACGTGTGTTTGACTACGTAATTGTTTATGAATTAGATGACCATAGTAATTGTTTATGGAGTATTGTTTCCTCATGTATTGAGATGAATTTCATATGTATTGACATGAATTTTCTATTAATGGAATTTGAGCCATTATTTTTTTGTGGACTTATTGTTTGGATGTGTGTTAGTGTTGCGGACTATTTTTATGGGTTATTGAATTTTTGTAATTCTAAAACAGGTATGAAAAATAAAGGATATGCTGATTTTTTTCGAGTAATATTATTTACAATTTTTTTTTCTTTGATCCAAAAATTTGGCGCAGTTCAAAACCGTGCCAAAAATGTATCAAATTTTGGCACGATTTTGAACTGTACCAAAATGTACTCAATCTGGCACTGTTATAAAGTGTGCCAAAAGTGTGTTAGAAATATCAAATTCTGGCACGATTTTAAAGTGTGCCACAAGTGTTCCTGTTTCGTCAAATCTGGTACACTTTTAAACCGTGCCAGAAAAAAAAAACTATTTTGGAACACCTGATTCTGGCACAGTTCAAAATTGTGCCAAATTTGATCTGGCACAGTTTTAAATCATGACAGATTGTTGTTTTTGGTGTAGTGCATGGTGGACGTCATAATACAGCAAAACTCTTCGGGAGTGACGGCTCCAGAAATAACACTTAAACCACGGGAATTAAAGTTAGACAATTTATAATCGTCCTCAGTCCATTTTAACATAGGTTTTAAAGAGGTGACATTATCAACAGTCACGGTGGGATGAGTCCAGCCTTTTTCAACCAACAACTAAACACGCTCATCAATGGCTTTTAAAACATATTTCATGTGTGCTTTCCAATAGGCATAATTATCGCCGTCAAATATGGGACCCTATTATATAAGTGATCCATTGAAAAATTTGCGATTTTAAACAAAATCAAAATTTTCAAATGAAATTAATATCACACAAGATTGCGAAAAATAGGAATACACGATAAATTAGCGTAGCGTCCTCTGATACCAATTTGTAAGATACGGTGTGATACCAATCAATTTAATTCGCAAATATTCAATGAAATCCAAACTCACTTATTTAATTAGGTGTCTAAAATTTGAACAAACCAAATTCAATTTTAGTTTAGCCCCTAAACATGCATCTAAGTGACATAAACATTCAAATCATGCATGTCAAACTAAGACGACCGATTCAGGAAAAACAAACCTTCCGGGTAAAAACCTATTATAACACTTTGAAAAGTTTACAAGACCATTGACTTACATACAACCTGATAATTGCTCACAAGTGTAATGCATGGTGTCTTCGTCAAACCTTCAAAGCTATGAGAGATAGCGAAATACCCTCTAGATGTCAGTTCATCGTCTTCGACTCATCCACATGCAAAATGACTACTCTCGGTATCCACTGATCAGATATGGTGATAACTTCTCCACAAAGGTTGAATATCAGTAAAGTATGCTTTGGGTTCCACAAAACAACTCACACAAAAGCTATTCGGATTGTGAATTGTAAAACAAACGATTGAACCCTCAAAATTGTTGGAGGATAAACTAAAACACTCAAAATCGTATTTTGTTTAAAATCAGTGTTTCTCCACACGAAAATTAGAAGCCTGACACCCTTATTTATATTAAAAATCAAGGCGGTGAAGTGTCGCCATAAACCAACTCTCGTTCGAATGACATGCGACGTCGTTCGAGCGAACCTCCATCTCGTTCGAACGAGATGTAACGTCGTTTTAACGACAGTCACTGATCCACTTAAAAACTTTTAAAGTTTTAAATAACTTGGAATCCTTAAATCTTAAAACTGTTCACGGGATTAGGAGATATTTATCTAAAACTTTTATGATAAAATATTTTTGAAAAATAAAAATCATTTTAACTTTTATAAAAAATATCCCAACACTTTTAATATCAAATGTAAATGAAACTTAAACACATATTACCAAATTCATCCTTGTCGGGATTGAATGTTGAAGTCTTCTTGAAATTCAGATTCATCTCCTGTAGATGTAACCTTCTCAATTCTTCGATGACTTGTAGCAACTTGTAGCGGTATACGACATACTAAATTGTGACGGACAAATTCCTTACACCTTTAATTTTCGTGAGGCACTTACTAGTGAATAAGATAGCTTTTCTAGTGGGAGATATCCATCTTAGCCTATAATAATGTCTTGTTGATGTAACAAGCTAGGAATTGAGGTCGTTCCTTCTCGCACTCAAAGACCGAACTAGCTGTATGGTCAGACACAGATATAGATGGACTGAATCTATCGAATTTGAAACCATGGCTTGAGGAGGTCGGCTTAGTTCGCGCTTAATTTTTTCAATTGCCTTTGAACATTTATCGTTTCAGACTCCGTTATTCTCCTTTCTTAATATTTGAAAGAAAGGTCGGCATCTTTAAAAATATTTTCAGATGACACGATTAAATGTCGCAAGCATTCTAGTTAACTTTTGAATGTCTTTGACATTCTTTTGTGGTTGAATGGTTCTTATTGCTTTGATTTGGTCAAGATTTTATTCAGTTTACTTTTATCTAACCAGGTAACCTAATAATTTTCTGAACTGGACCCCAGAGGAAGATTTGGCCACATTGAGCTTTATTATATATTACTAGAGGAATTCAAATGTCTTCGTGAGATCTGAAAAATGATCCCTTTTATGTTTACTTTTGACAAGCATGTCGTCTATGTAGACCTTTATTATATAACCCTAGTTGATGCTCAAATATCTTAGTGGCTAGCTGTTCGTAGGTTGCCCCAACATTTTTTAATGTAAACGGCATGACCGTGTAACAGGAAAGGCCCGAGATAGTAATGAAATATGTCTTCTCCCAGTCTGGTCCCAATAAAGGGATTTAGTGATAGCCAGGATAAGAGTCTAAAAACTCATCTGTTCATGGCTAGCGATGGAGTGAATAAATTGTTCGATCTTTAGTATGGGAAGTTGTCTTTGGGACATGCTTTATTCAGGTAAGTGAAGTCTATGCAGACTCTCCACTTCTGGTTACTCTTTTTACCTCAACCGAGTTTTAGATCCACTTAGGGAATTGAAATTCTTTGATGGACCTTGCCTCCAAAAGTTTACTAACTTCATTATTTATTTCTTTTGCCTTTTTTGGGGATGTTCGTCGTGCATTCTGTGTAATCAGCGCAAATTTTGGGTCCATATAGAGCCAGTGGCACATTACTTCAGGGTCGATGCGAGGTATACTGTACGATTGCCAAGCGGACTCATCATGGTTATTCTTCAGGAAAGAAACTAACTATTTTTTCCAGAAATTATAGAACACAACTTCTTATAATGGTTATATAACTCTATCTATAGGGCCACCCTTGTGTCCTCTACCCCCAGTCTCCCATACTTTAGCTCCTATTTAGAGGGGGTAGCTCCTACGCGTTTTCCACTTTTTTCATCTTTTCTTCCCTACTTAGGTTTGATGGTCATGATAAAGCATTACCGAGCAAAAGCTTAATTCCCACATATCTCTATTACCCCGGTAGGTAATGGATTTGAGTTTTTGATAATAGGTGGATAGAACTACCTTCATTAAATGGAGCTATCCTTATCCTAAAATCATGTTGTACGATGATTGAATGTCTACTACCAAGAATTTGATAAAAAAATTTATGCTTCCATTTCATGGTGGGAGCATGATCTTTCCTAGTGGCATAGTCATTCTTAACACAAAATCAACTATATGAATGGTCTCTTATTTCAAATCTTCTATTTTTAAGTTGAGTTGGTTAAACATTTTGAGATAAATCACCTTTGAAGAACTTCCATAGTCCACTAGTAGCTTATCCACATCCCAATTAGCAATCCTGATTGTGATTATTAGCTCGTTATGATATGGAGTTCTGACTCCGACCTGGTCTTCTTTAGTGAAAATAATATTCTTAACATAATCAATCCTATTTAGTCGATGACGTTTTCCAATAGTAGGTTTAGCTGGGTCGATCTGGAAAGCTTTCACCACCATAGTGATTTTCTTTAACTCCATTCTGACAGCGCTGCCTTGGATCTGGTTAGGTCTTCAGGCCTCGTGAATGATCGCAAACTTATGTCCCATTTTCTCATTGTCTAAGACGTTGTCTGGATTTATTGTTCTTATCCATGTAGTCATCCACATCGCTTGCTTGATCCAGCTCTTCTAGGTGCAACTTAAGTACCTTATAATTCTATGTCTTATATTCATGCTCCTTACGGTATAAACATCTTAGGTTCATGTTTCTCTTTGATGAGTCCCCTATTATTTTCCTTGGCTACTTGAAATAATGTTGATCCTTGATTTTACTAGATAAATCTGTATATTGGCTCATTAAAAATGGTGTTAATGGCATGATGGGAAGTACTGTGGCCCAATTTATCGTTCCCCTTAGGTCTACCATTTTGCTTTTTGCCCCCTTTTGTCGATCATTATCTTGATATTGGCCTTCTACTAGATATCCCACTTTGGCATACTTCTAAATTCGATACATCATGTCATATATACTGGTTAATTCCTTCTAGGTGAGGGTCTAGTACGACATGGATTTATTTGGTAAGACCATATTGAAGGAGGCTACTGCAACCTGTTTGGATCAGTCATGCACCTCGTTGTAGGTTTCCTAATATTTCCTAGCATATTCACACAAAGTTTCTTGATTATTGTTCTTCAACATGAGAAGGGAGTCCATCCTCTTCAGATGGGTTTTGTTGGTGATAAACCTCACAGTGAAGGTCTCTTCAATTTGTTTAAAGATGGATATCAACGGGTGTAATAATTCCTCAAAGCACTTTTACGTAACGTCCCCAAATTGGAACGAAAGATCCAACACAAGGAACCCATTGTCGTTCCAGAGTGTTATGGCCTTGAGGTACTGGAGAACATGATTGGTGGATATATTTTCCTACCGTAAATCTTGAATTTAGGTGAGGTGAACTTCTTGGAAGGATTAAAGTCCTCAATTGATCGGTAAACGAAGACTTCATTTGGCAGATAAGTTCCCTTCTGGCCAGTTCCTTAGTGGTCCTGTCTCCTTAATGGGAAGGATCATTGTCCATCTCCCTCTGTATTAGGTTACAAAGATCTTTCTTATCGTGATGACTTTTGTAACATTCTCACCTTCTTAGTGATCCCCTCTCGTAGGAAAGGCCTTGTTTGCACTGTATACTCCCTCCTCGGTTTGGCTATTACTCGCCTAAGGGCTAATGGTGCGAAAAAACTCACGATGCTTACATTTATCTCCATAGAGCTCTTGCTTTATCCTCTCCATGCTACGTTGGAGGGGGAATTCTTCTCTTGCTAGTGGCACATAGCCGATTCGTGTTCTCGAAGGCATTTTTAATAAGCATTTATGAGCCGTGATATTTAGTTGGATTATGGTGGCTAGTTGCTCTCCACCATTTGATTCTCACGTGGACGGTAATGAGAGATGGGAGTATTGTGACTCTTGTTTTATTGGAACGCTTACCAGATCCTAAGAACCTCATGGTCATTGTCGTTGTTTTGGCGACTGCCATGAGAAAATGAGTGCTCACTATGTGAATGAGACATGAATGTTTTAGCTTGTTTTGTTGATGAAGGAAAATTGCTTCCCACAGACGATGCCAAATGTAGGTGGTAAAATCCTACTTATGATATTTAACACAATATAAAGTCAAGAAGAAAATAAATCATGCACAATCATATAAAATAGTATTTACGTGGTTCAAAATGTGGTTCAACAATGTGTCTACATCCACGCGAGGTTCTCTTTTCTATTTGTCTCGTTCCAATCATAATGATTACGTCCCCTTTCACTTAGGAGTGATAGTTACATTTATAGAAAAATAAATATGGTTGAGTCTTGCAAGGCTCAGTAATTGGGATATCTATTCCAACTTGATCGTTTGTATCTCGCTCCTTAATTCTCGCAATCGATTAACACTAACAATCCTTATCTTCTTGGATGAGATCTTGGCCAAATTAGTTGGCACATGCCCCCACTCACAAATGTTCAGTTATTCTCCTCAAATGCAAAAAAGTCAAACTTCATATTTTGCTTTCATACAATATTAATATTTTAGTTGTAAATTTGTTTTCTTGGATTACACTATAAGGATTTTTTTTTTTATTTTGTGGATTGAAATAAAAATGGTTTATCTTTCGACATATTTCACAAACGATAATCTGATATTTACGATGTGATAATTTACATTGGTTAAGTATTTTAGTTTTCATTAAGTGAGACATTGAGGATCTAATTGATTAATTAATATAAATTATTTATTTATTGAAAAACATAAAACTATCTTTAGAAGAATTCAACTAAGAGACTTGATAAGCACCCAAAAGTGTACATTTTATACCCCGAATAGACATATTTTAGTTGCTAATTCTCGACAATAATGGTCTTATGCGAGTAAATGTTCAATGTGCATGCTTGATTGCAGTTGCGGTGTCAAAAGCATCATTTCGAGGCAATTTGCAGTCAAATGGAGCTAATTACCTTGCGTCGTAACCTCACCCGAGCCTAAACCTGTCCCTAAACCTACCCCGAAGTCCATGTGTGTTTAGTTTGTGCCTTTTTATTTATTTTTAGATTTTTAGTACGAGTCGTTTTTATTTTTAGTTTTATTTTAGATGTATTTAGAATTTTTAAGTTTTATTTTCTATTTTTATTAGTGTATTTTTATTTTATTTTTATTTTTATTAGTTTTTAGTTTTATTTTATTAGGATTAGTTTTTTTAGGATTTCATTTATTTTTAGATTTATTAGATTTTACATTTTTTTAGGATTTTAGTTTTTCGCTTAATAGATTTTTATTTTTATTTTTATTTCTTTTTAGTTTCATTTTTTTTTAATTTGTGTCTTTTAATTTTTAGAGTAGAATTTTATTTTTAGATTTTATTTTAGATTTATTTATAATTTTATAGGATTTAGTTAGTGTTATTTTTAGGGTCACAACAAACACACACACCCTATGCCCACATACACTTATCCTAAATCCAACTAACCCATCCTACACCCTAAGCTACACACACATCTTCTACCTCCCACCATCCCTCACTCTCTCTCCTCTCTCTCCAAACTCCATTAACAACCCAAAAAACATCCATCTTCCACTTTTTCTCACCTCCATCATCATTTCTACACCACCCAACATCCTATAATAAAAAATAAATCCATTTCTCTCTCCTATCTCCATACCCACCTTAACCCACTTCCATGGCAAAAACCTCCATTAAAACACCCACCAACATCCTCACTCTCTCTCTATCTCTCTCTCCCAAAATCGAGACACCTACCAGAACCGAGTCAAACCCGACAACTCGTTTCTAACCCGAAACCCCCCTGTGGACACCCCCATTCTGGCCCAGAAACCCGCGACCCAATTAACTCCGCCCCAACCCACGGCCATATCCGACCGAACCAGTTCTGAGCGTTGACCTTACCCAATCTGAACCCAATTCAAACCAAGACCCGAGTTTGCCCATTCAAATCCAAACCCTCAAACCCACTTCATCCATTCAAATCTTCCAAAGCCTTATTCGACTTTTCTACTTATTAATAAACTAAAGCCAAAACCAAAGACCAAATAAAAGACCCACATGCTTAATAAACCAACTTAACCCATTTTTTCCCATTATACCCTCATGACACTCCCCCCTCATATTCCCTATATGCCATTTACCCCTTTACCCTCATGTGCACAAAAAATCTGATTTTTTGCCCCCACAATTACCTCACACCTTTTCCATGCTCATGTGCTCTCATCCTCACTCAATTTTACCAATATCCAATTTACCCCCAGCCTTCATGTGCACCATATAAATTGAAGACTTGGGCCATTTTTCAAGAGGATCTCAAATTTAGTTTTTAAGCATTGTGTGATAAAATTCTTCCCACCCCTCTATGTTGAGTATTTTCATTTTTAGCAAACATCTCAATATAGAGGTTTGTAGTGAAATTTATCTCTAGGATAAATTCAACCCCACCCCTCTATAATGAATTTTTGCATTTTTAGCAATTATTTCAAAATAGATTGATGTAGTTGAACTCATCCATTATGAAAAGGGCTTTTATCTAATCAATTTGTAAAGAGAATTCTAGAGAGAGTTAGAAATAGTTTACTGTAGAAAATAAATTAGGATAAATATCATTTTGTAAATATTTTTTTTAGAGGTTAAATTTTGTAAGAGATTTAATTGAGTGGATATTTAATTGCAAATCACTTGGATGCTCAATTAGAGGGATTATATGATTCAAATTGGAAGATTGGAGTTCAACTTTCTCAAAGAAATTTGGTTTGATTGTTCTATTCTCTTCTATTTTATTTTAGTAGCCTTGATTATTTGTTCATCATGTTTGATATCATGTTAGGATAAATCCCCTTTCAAGGGGTGGAGTGAACCCTTATTTGATGTTATTTTAATTTAATTAGTTTAACTACTTGAAAATTCCCTTTGAATATTAATTTTAATCTATCACCCTTAAATTTACGCCTCGAGAGAGGGTAAATGAGTTTCGAGAGAAAATCGAAATTCTAAGTTGTAATACTCATTTTAGATTCGAACTAGAGATAAGGGTTTGTTAAGTGTGGTATTATTCCTTAAATTTCAACTCTAATTTCATTTTTTATGATTTATACAAATTTTAATCGATCGATCCTAGCGGGTGTTTAATTAAAAGGAGTGTAGATCTATTTTCTAGAGTTGTGGGGGAGTTAAACTTAATTTTCTAAAAGATTACTATTAAGATTACACTTGTAACGAGAGTTGATTTGTAATTTTGATATTAATTTGGAAGAATTCAAGTAATTAAATTAATTAATTAATTAGAATAGTTAAAATTTGTGGTGTAGTCTCATTCCTTGATTGTTCTCACATATTATTTACCTCACTTTATCTCTTATTTTTGTGTTAGACTTTGTTTTTCATTTGAGTCACTTTTTAGTTCGTTATTTTCATCTCTCATTTAGTTTAGTGTTATTTCACTTCTTCTCATCCAAAAATTGTTTTAATATTTGAAAAGCTTAAAAAAAATTAGAAAAAGCAAAAATCCCAAAAATAAAATAAAAAGTGAATTAGAATTGTTTTCCACTCGCTTTACCCCCTTAAAGTGGTTTGACATCCTTACTTACCGCTCTACACTTTAGTTTGATATTATTTTGTAGGTATTTTAAGGTTTTTATTGACTTGGCTTGCAACAACGATTACACACAAAAAGTCTAGTTATCAAGACTCCTATCCTAGCTTCAAGGAATTCAACTCAAGAACTGCCATCCTCGAACCATTAGTCGTGAACTCTATCTCCTTAAAAAAAATTACTGCCCTCATGGGACAATAAGATAAATGTTTCGTCGAGTGTTGAATTTGACAATTGAGAAAAATAATGAGATTCTAATAAAAATACTCAACTTCTAAGTTGAAATTGCAAAGTTGAGATGGAAGATGACTTGGAATTAAAAAAATAACCATTTTCAAAGGGGTATTTTGACTTCACTACTCATCTATGTTTCATAATTATACTTTTTGTAACAACCTCCATTTTCTCACGTAAAGGCTGGCCAGGCTCAGTACGCCGAAGATGGGGCTTATCAATAATTTATACCATTCTTAGCACCGAAGAAATCAAAGTTTCCTTATTTTATATCAAGATCCACAATGAATAAAAAACATTGTAATAAAATTGATTTAACACATGAATAAGAAAAACTGAATCATCATACAATGTCCATAATGTAAAGCTAAGTACAACTGGAATAAATAAACACTTGGGCTTATGCCCGTACAAATTCCAGTATGAAATAAAATGATAAAATACTGAAGTACAACCTATACTAGAATCAATGGAGCGAAATCCACTACGTCCAATGCAACTGCAAGTCTGATCCATCGCCAGTCCTGCTATCCTTGCCATTAAGAATACCTCAGGGAAAAACATTTATAATTTGGGTCAGATCCCTAGAGTTACAAGGATTCTTCACCAGTAAATATGCAAATTGTTACTAACTCATACTTCACGTCCCTTCATCGACGCTCACATGAAATGAGTACCCCACCTTTCATTTAGAAACAGTCCTACTCGTATCCTCGAATAAAATACAAATTGTAACTTCCATTATTTAATCTTACATGTAAAAAATAAGCCATTTAGCTATGCATTAACTAAAAGTGGATACTTATGTCTAACACCCCCAATCCCTGAATGGAATTCAAAATGCTGACTACATAATTTATATAAACTCGGAGAATATCCTTATGTCATATGATAATCATAAACCTTGTCTATCTCTTCATACTATTTAATAAATTAGTTCATACTCCTTGTCGTCTACCCCATTAGACTATAAGTTTCATTCTCTTAGATTACCAAACTATTATTCTTATTAATAATTGGCTACCCCATTATTCATTCTCTTTAATTATCGTTCACTTTCTTAGACTACTCAATTATTATTCTCATTAATAATTATCTACAACACTAATCATTAGGACTCATCTTCGTCCTTAATTATTCCCATCATTTTATTAACTCAACTTTATTATCATTAAGCATTGTCTACATCTTTAGACTAAGAGGGCACATTCTCATATAAGGTATACCACAATGTGTCAATATATATATATATATATATATATATAGGCATCTACCATTGTTGTCTCGTTCGTGCTCTATCGTCATGTCCGGGGGAATCCCTTATCCTAAGCAGACATCACAAAACACACATAAGTTGGGGGCGGTCCTTCACGGGACATACCCAGCAGTGACACGGGCTGGGTCAGCGTCAACACCTACCTCCTCGTAGATGGACCCTCAACGTAGTACCTATATGACGTAAACAATCGCCAAGCCCACTTGTGACGGCTTGTGTTACCCGATCCGAACGCACGAACCCCCAAGGCTATAGGATAGTCCACGAGCATTGGTATGTCTACACAAAATAATATGATACATATTATACTTTAACCCAAGGAAATATCAATCCATATTAAATGTAGCCTTTCTGGCTTAACTATAACATTTTAGTCAATTATTCCATAACTTAATTTAAGTCATTATCCTACGACTACTTTTCCGATTAAATATTAAGTCTCATGCAATTATTTTTTTACTTAAATCACATTTTCTTCATCATTTATTTATCTTTAAATGTATATGGGTACAGTTAATCCCAACTAACCCTTCCAAAACATTATAGGTATAGTTATTCCCAAACTAACCTAACCAACACAATTGTAGGTATAGTTATTCCCAAACTACCCTTACTAATACATTTAATGATCTTAGTTTGTTGTCATCTTGACTTAGATTTGAATCATTCCAGATTATTGATAATTTTTCGCTTTTTGTTAATTTTTCAATAAGGTTTATATATACATATATAAGGAGTCAACTAACGCGAATAAGGGCTATATGTACATATATAAGAAATTCTCTAATATAAATAAGTAATCTTACCCAACCTACTATCACAATCATTGTTAACCATTTAGCCTTAGACCACTAGGCTTAATATGAGGGAGTTACCCACTAATTATATTCTCAAGGATTTGACTTATCTCCAATAAGTATTCCTCTTTATTTAAAATCACCCCGGATCAATCATAATAATACTATCGTATCTTTTAGCGTCTTATCCTCTATGTGCCCCTACCAAAATTTCCAAATCATCTAGGCATATCCTTTCCTTTTAATATATTTATTTTGTATTGCGCTATTCAATAGTTCTAAGTAAATCATTTCTTTTATATAGTTACTTGTATTTTAAGTCATCATGC